>NC_061157.1:75868190-75905017 GCF_022113875.1 Hydra vulgaris
TTGTCCTATGTAAATTTTTTTATGAAATGATTATCAAAAGTCAACTCTTTCAATATCCTGCAACACAGTTGTAGATGAAGTTTTTCTTAGAAGATTTTCTGCCTAAAGGCTAATACTCCAACTATAGCAAAGTCTCATGTTGTTAAACTAAAGAGTATTCACAAGCAACATGTTCAAGTATCTAAGCACAGAAGTAGAAAATCCACTAGTTGCGTTCTACCTGATTTAGCCATCAAACAGGTTGATCATAAGCAAAGTTTTTGAATCTTTAATTAACAAACACTTAATCTGTCATCTCGAATCTCATAACCTACTTTCTGATCATCAATATGGATTTCAATCTTCTCGTTCTACGGCTGATTTGCTATCAGTAATAACCGATAGGTTTTAATGCGCATTAGATAAAGGTGGAGAGGTTAAGGCCATCGCTCTTGACATTTTTAAAGCGTTTGATAAAGTTTGGCATGCTGGTCTTCTCCATAAGCTTTCTTCTTACAGTGTATCTGGAAATATCTTTAAGATTATTGAATCCTTCCTTTCCAATCAGAGTATAAAAGTTGTCCTTGATGGACAGCACTCTTCTTCTTATTCTGTAACCTCAGGGGTTCCGCAAGGTTCAATCCTTGGCCCTATACTCTTTTTAATTTACATTAACGATCTTCCAGATATTCTCACATCTAAGGTGGCATTGTTCGCTGATGATACTACCATTTATTCTTGTCACGATAAGAAGCCAACTCCCTCTGATTGCTTGCAGGGGGCATCTGAGCTTGAAAAGGAGCTCACAGTGGCTGGTGAACTTTAATTTAGATAAAACTCAATTTTTTTCAGCCAATCGTTATCGCAATAATTTAGACCTTCCTATATTTATGAACAGTAATGTACTCGATGAGTAATCTACCCTTCATCTTCAAGGACTAACTCTTACTTCTGATCTTTCTTGGAAACCTTATATCAAATCCTTTGCAAAATTAGCATCTGCTAAAGTTGCTTTTCTTTATCGAGCTCGTCACTTTCTTACTCTGGATTCTATTCTCTATCTCTATAAATCTCAAATCCGGCCTTGTATGGAATACTGTTGCCATATCTGGGGCGGCTCATCTAATGATGCCCTTTCTCTTTTAAACAAGGTGCAAAAATGCATTGTAAACAAGGTGCAAAAACACATTGTAAACATGACCTGCTCTTGCAGCCAACCTTCAACCTCTGTCACATCGCCGTAATGTTACTTCTCTTTCTCTTTTCTACAAATACTATAATGGGCACTGCTTAAAAGAGCTAGCGTCTCTTGTGCCATCTACTAAAATTCATTCTCGTGTTACTTGTCATTCAATTAAGTCTCATCTTTTTTCTGTTACTGTTCCTAAGTGCTCCAAAAACTCTTATTCGTCTAGTTTTTTTCCGCGAACAATTCGCTTCCTTCATCTTGCTTTCCTGATTCATATAATTTGCAATCTTGTAAGTCGTCTGTCAATTGTTATCTTGCTCTACAATCTTCATTTTTTCTCTTCCAGTAACTTCCAACACTAATTAGTGGTTGCTTGCAGACTTGTTGGAAGCGAAGATAATTAATATATATATATATGCGGTAGTGGTGTAGTGGTAGAGCGCTCGCTTCAAAAACAAGTGGTTCCAAGTTCAATCCCCACCACGTCCCTGGTAGTACCGCACTCAACTCGTTTCTCTGCGCAGCGGCCTTGTTCGTCAAGGTTCGTGTTTCGTGTGAGTTATAGAGTTGAGAGAGGGTTATAACCACAAATAAGTAGCCTCCTCGTCTGTAGTGGCCTTCTCGGCCTTGAGGAGGTGAATTAAAATAAATATATATATATATATATATATATATATATATATATATATATATATATATATATATAGAACATATAGCGAGTGTGAGAAGGTATTTTATAAAATGCCTAAAATGTAAAAAACTGAGACTTTTTTATTTATAAAAAATGAACTAAAAATTTTTTAAAAACTTGTAACATTAACTTTTTAATTGAGTCCTTCTCTAACATTCTTAATTAGTCTCCCTGTGACCTTTGACATTCTGATTCATTAACATTCTCAAAGAAGTGTTTAGTATTTTAAGCTTATTTTTGATATTACGCCAAAGTTCTACACTTTTGGCTTCCCAATAGTTATTATAAACTTGGAACTTCAAACCATCCTCACAAACCCGGCCCCGGCTGTATTTTATCAAATTTGGCCCCGGTCATATATCAACCCCGGTTGTTTACTAGGTACGGGATATTTTAATTTAAGCTTGAAAAAGTGGCTAGAGGGTACAGCTATACTGCCCCACCAAGGCAGAAGGAAGCAAGTCACCGAAACATTATTTCATAAAAAACTTCCTTTTGCCTTATTTTTTGCTATTAGTGCTGGGATTCTTATGATTCGTTTTGCCAGAAACTATGCAAACTAAACTATATAGAGAGTAAAACAATTTATATTTACCATAATGAGGGACTTGCTTCCTAAATTTCAACTGAGGGAAACTTGTAGGTCAAGTTAAAACTAATCTTATTGTAGGCTAAAAGTGGATTTGCTTCCTTTGGCTGTGGCAAGGCAGTATAGGAATAATTGTTTTTTTTTTTTTGTTTCTCTGAACTTTTTTGTTTCAACAAATTTAATTTTATTTTACATTATTTTTTATGATTTTATACACAACAAATCATTTTAAACATTAACTTTCCTTTTTTTATGATTTTTTTTTCTTCAGTCACACAAGCTTTGATATGTATAATTTTAAATTTTGTTATATAAATATCGTTATATTTCTAAAATACGCTCAAAAAAATGTTTATTAAATTTCTTATAAATTTACTTACCTTCTAATACATACTCAAAAAAAAAAAAAAAAAAAAATTAAATTTCTTAGACGCAAAAAAAAAGTTACTAAATTTCTTATACACACTTCATATACATGTTTATTACTTTACTAGTTTTCTTAAATTGAGAAAAATTCGATAAAACTTTAAAAAAAAAAACTAACCTCAGGGCTTTTTAGTAAAAACAGATGATGTTCAAATGATCCCTCAATAAACTAAAAAAAATTAGGAAATTAACAAATGTTAAAATTGTAAAATAAAAAAATAACCAAAAGCAGAACAAGCAAAAAATTTCTTAAAACATCAACCAATTTAGAATCTGTATTTTACTATGATATAACAGGGATGGATCCAGACCATCTAGTAAGGGGAGTAATTTTAACATTTTTTTGATTTGGTGGATCAAGACCATTTAGGAAGGAAGGAGGAGGGGAAAGGGCATTTTTTGACTCGGTGGATCCAGATTCTAATAAAGTAGGGGAGGGGGGTAGTTTTTTTAGTTCTTTTGGAATATTAGTCTTACACTATTTTTATCTATGCAACTATGAAACTATATCATATTGAAATCCCAACAGTCTAATTTTTTTTTGTACCTCATAAATTTATTAAAATTTCTAATCAGTTTTAAACAGCCTCCCTAATTTACTTTCGTTTTCAAACAACATGCTTTTATGTAAACCAGTGTGTAAAATAAGAAATGGAAGGCGAGCAGTCTATTTGACCAGTTAACCCTTGGAATCAACGGTCAACTGTTTTTTTTTGGATGTTCAACATTTTTATTATTTTTTTATTTTTTTGATAAAAATAAAAACAGTGTAATTAGGCTTTAAAAATTTTCGACCTTTAATAAATCTTGTAAATTTCGATTTATCAAAATTTAGGTTTTTGTTTATTTTTCACCATTGTATATAACACATGTAATTATAAAATAATATTAAATTCTATTAAATTATATTTAAACAGCTGTTAAAAAATGTGCATTTGAACGCAAGCCACACTATCATGCTATAGCTAAATAGTTTATTCCTGTTTTTGAAAAGTTTATAATTAAGAACCCCCCACCCCTTAGTTTATTGGATTTGGAAAAAAATTTCACTCCCTCCCCCTCTTATTAAATAATCTTATTATCAATTATTTCCTTTGTGTTAAGCACCCGATAGTAGCATTAGCCAATTTGTGTCCTAGTCTCAAATAAAACCATGACTTATGCCCTGTAATGAAATAACATAGTTTTCATGGGCTTCATCTAAATAGAGCTAAATTCTTCTTACATAAAACTCTATTTCTTGCAATTTTTTATTTAAGAAAATTGCAAGAAATGGAGTTTGTTGTTATTCATAACATTAAAAAAAATATATTTTCTTTAATAAAATGTTAAATAACAAAGGTATATATATATATATATATATATATATATATATATATATATATATATATATATATATATATATATATATATATATATATATATATATATATATATATATATATATATATATATATATATATAATAAACATTTATAATGCTTTTTTGATGCAGAGTTCAGTATATATGAAAAAAACATACTTTAAAACTAATAAAACAACTAGATTATTGACCCAACTTTGGGAGCTAATATTTCAAAACACCCTGACTAAATTTTTTTTTGATTTTAATAATTTTAGTTACTTTTTATGTTATTTGTCACAAAAAAATCTGACTTGAAAAACAACAACATATGGAGCCATAATTTTAAAGATAGATCACTTTTTCAAACAACTATTAATAGTTGAGTCATATAACTAGTTGTTTTTTTTAAATACTTTAAAAACCAAATCATTTTAAAAAAACAGGTCATTTTTTAAATTGCAATATCTTGTCAACTGCTCAACATTTTTAACAGAAATTTTGAACATATTTTTTTTTATATATGAATCATATTTCAAAACCTGATTTCTTGACAAATCAGTGCATTGATGCGAAGTTAATGCTCATGCCAAGCATATGATTATTGGAGTTTTTGCAAGTCAAAGGAAAATACCCATCAATACTGAGATATGAAAATAGAAAAACCAAATTTAAAGTAGTCTCACAATGAGAAAGTCTGGTGAATTTTGCATAAGGTAAGATTTAACTGATAGTAAATTACTTCAAAGACCACAAATATTTGAAAGATATATTGAAACAGTTAGGTGACGATTTTTGTATGTTTAATATATTTTGTTACTTTGGGCATGACATAAGTTTAAAGAAAACTTGACTCATTCATAGATAGAGCAATAAGCTAAACAGTTGTCTCAGTTGAGTAAAGATTATAGATGGTGTAAGAACCATGTGTAGCCTTTATTCAACCAAAAGCCCCAAGGCAGGAAAATTTTAGCTGAATGCAGTTAACATCTCCCCAAGATGAGTACTTTAACTATAATCTATCTACTAGTTTTGTTTATCATTACGGCAAACAGCTTTTTTAGAAAAAGAAGAAAAAAACAAAAATTAACAAAAGAAAAGATTGTTGTCCAAGCCCAAACCCTAAATCCATGTAGAGGCATTCTTTGCGACAGCAGGCTTTAAGATAGTTGATGTATGTACTGAAGCCCCTGGAAGCAGGCTATTTCAGTGTGACATCACATTGCTTATCTAAACACACATTTAGAGTTATATATTTTAGCTTCAATCCCAACAGTTTTTTATTTTTAAAAAAACTTTTTATTGTTCATGGATCATTAATTTTACAAATCAGAAATATTATACCCCTCCCCCTCATCCTTAAAAAAAAAATAATTAAACTTACAGATTCAAAGTATTCTCTATGCAGGTGCATAAAATTGATGCATTCCAGACGAACTTGGTAATGCTTAGCTTGAGTATGATAGACCTATTTAATTAAGTTGAAAAAAAATTAATCATATTAGTTTCTTGTATTTATTTAAAAGAGACTTTTTGTAAGAACAAAGCAAAAAAAACTTTTATAGTGAACTACTTTAAAACTAATATTTTATAACCTTCTCTAAAGATTTTTTTAATTTCACTATTTATACTAAAAATGTACTTTTAAGGCATGATTTTTAGACAGGCCGAAATGTTTACTTAACTTATTTTATCATTTTTTCTAAACTAGCCAATAAATAATAATGATGTGAAATATCCATTAAAAAAAGGAAATTTATTCTATTTTTAAGTTTAAAAATGCTATTGACACTATTTGGTCAACATTCTAAGATATTCTAAGATATTTATCAAACCATCATGTTTAATATCTAGAGAACCAATAAATATTTTTTAAATTTTTGTTTGAAATCTACCATCTAGTATGAATAGCATTAACATACTATAAATAAATTACCAATTTTGAAGAGGGTCACCATTGAGCTCTGCCTGATTCTTACAAAAGGTTGCTCTTAATAATAATTTGTTCAACTAGTCAGTACTATTGAGAACTATTTATTCAGAAAAAAGACAACAAAAGCAAGGACTTGAATAAAACATTTTTTTAAAGTTTAACATATTTCAGAATTACCAAAACAAATTAAACTTAATGAAACTCTGAAGAGCCAGTCATAACAATGACAAATTTAAGCAATTAACTTAAAAAAGCTAAAAACAAAAACAAATCATTTATGACAGAAACAAATAACTATTTAAAATAAAGAACTACTTGTAGGCTAACCAAGTTTCTAGTTATTATATCAAAAAAAATTCTTATGAAAGGCACGATCCATTTAAAGTATTTTTTGTCTTAGTTAAGATTAATAAATTGCTAAATTTCTCAATAAATCACAAAACCAGAAAACTTTAAAGGAGAAACAACTTTAGATAATATAACAACAAGATTTACTGAAATAAAATAAGACTAACTTAACAATTTTTTTTTCTTATTTTCAACTTCTTTGATTTGTTTTTCTATAAACTCAACCTCTTCCTTCAAAACTTTTTCTTTTTAATCCTTTCTTAACATAACTCAGGTCACTTTTTTTCTCTGCAAGTTCCATACACTCTGTGATCTTGTTTTCCATCATTAAATTTTTTTTAGCAATATCCAACTCAATTATATATTTTTGATGGGCTGATTGAAAAGCTTTGACCAATCGTGCTGTGATTTGGACTGTGTGCAGTTTTAAATCATTGGCAATCATTTACAATTCTCCGGGAGATAATACTTGAAGGTGTCATGTTTGTTTTAACAGAAGAGTTGTTTATGCTAAAACCACGCTTAACAGCAGTTTGGCCATGACTAAGTGTTAAAATTAATTTAATGACAAAAGACAATTCAATGTAATTGCTGACACAAGCACATTGAAAATAAAAATCATCAAGTCGATCCTTTGGATCAATAAACTTGAAGATTCTGATTTTATGACTTTGACTTCATTGTCCATAAAATTTTTAAACTAAGATAACACCAAATCACATTGCTGTGGTGATAAAATCCTTAAACTCATGAAGTACCCAAGTAAAGTTTTCAAACGATCAACCAATTTTTGATTTGTCAACTCCATCAAGACATTAGGGTCAAAGATACTGGATGCTCTTATAAATTAATAATTCAATGGAGATTTGTCACAAAAGCTTTTCACCATTGAAACAATAAATTTCTTGGCCACCTTAAAGAACTCTTTGCTTTCAGACAATGTTATCAGACTATTCTTTTTCAGATGATGTAGTTCTTCAAAAACAGAAAAGCCTGCGTTAAACTTTTCATCAGGTAACAGATTATTAGTCTAAGAAAGATCAAGATCTTTTAAAATTTTCCAGCTTCTGCATTTTTCAAGTACCTCTGGTTTTACAATATCTTCAAGCAACTTTATATCATTTTCTTGACATCAAAGTATAAAAATGGAACTATTGGACAATCTGTCTGATATTTGTTCAGAAAAGGCTCAACTGTATTTGCAATAAAAGCAAAGAAATGTAACTTGGGTAGCTTAAATGATCTTGAAGTGATCATTTATTTTTTTAATATCTCATAGGTTTTACATTTTGGTTGTTTAGATTTAGGTAAAGCATTCCAAAAAGAAAGAAAAATTATTCAAATTTTTCCACACTTTGATCAACCTGTTAATCACCTTTTTATTTTCAACTCATCTAAAATATAAATCAAATACCATTTATAAACATTTAAAATCATATCTAGTCATATTGGTTCTCTTGTCAATACTTTTATATCAGTCAGTGAGTCATTGTTTCACAACAAATGCTGTTTGTCATACTATAATTGCCAGTAACTAAATGCCATGTATAAAATTGATTGTTTTAAACATGTGAATTTATGTTTTAAATGTAGCTAGTACAGTAGAAGTAGTTACTTTGTTAAGAGGATTGACAAAAGAACCAGTAACAGATTTATAATCTTCTCTCCTTGCAGAACTATCATGTAAAATATAATAGACAGCATTCAAAATTTTTTTCAGATTCAATTATGTGACAGTCTCTCCAATTTTTTAACTGCCATGGGCAATATGCAAACGGCAAATTCTGATGTTAATAAGAGAATGTATAAATAGTATCAGTCAAACTTGTACTGAATTCATTAAAAAAATTTTAGATTAAAATTTGGTCCATCCATTGATGTTTGGTATAGTTTTTTTATTTCCAAATTTTTAACAATATCTTTGAAGTGAGTTAATAAGTCTTGGTGTATTGTATGACCTAAGAAACTTCCAAATTAACGGACATTTCTATGATTTCTATGAATATCTCAGAATCTAATATAAATATCCATTTCAGAAGTTTGAGTAACCTCATTTAAACTCATCAAAAGAATAGACACGGATGTCTGACAGTTTTGAAATTTCTAACAAAACTACTTCAAAATAAGGAGCTCAACCATGATTTAACTTGTATGAAGTTTTGCTTCAACCCATCTAAAATTGAAGGTATGGCACTGTCAGGAAACATAGCTGTAAAAGCATGGCTTAAGTCATTATTTGAATGTAAAGAAAACCACTATCCCCATTTTAAAGCTGCCAATTGATTTCAGTAATAGTAACATCTAGTTTTTTGACACACAAGTCTAACATCTTTTGTTTTTTTTGTTCTGTTTAATTGATTAGAGTCAGAAAGGACAGATGGTAAAGAACTTTTCTCTTTTGGTTTTGCAAAGAATCTTTACAGTTTTTTTAATTCTATATTTGATCCTTTTGTGTGATCTGTCAAGACAGAGCGCCCACTTGAAGAGAGTTCTATTGATCTGTGGCAAACAACACATCTTGCTTTAGTATCATCTGCAAGATCTTTCTTTAGCCAATCTTTAAAATTATCATCGCTCAACCAGTCATCTTTAAATCGCCTTTGATGCTTCACTTTTTTAACTAAATCTATATTTTTACTAACTAAAATAATAATACTAATCTAAATTAAAAATATAAAACTTTAAAATTGTTGTCAGGTCAGGAGTAGTTGTCAGGTCAGGAGGATGGTCTTCATGATCATCCTGCTACTGGCAACATGTAACCCAGTGCAACCTGTTCCATGTTCTGCTGCCTTGCAGGATTTGCAATCTAAGCAAAGGCTGGAAGGAGTGTTCTTCCTGTCATCAGTACTATCTTATATCAGTCATGCCTATAGTAATTTTTTTTTTTTTTTTCCCCAAATATAGTTGGAGGTGCCTTAGTTACTGTATTAGCTCACCTGAAATCTATGTTATATGTATGTTTGTGTTCTGCCTGAACCTCTGGCGCGGTGTTCGCTCACCCGTAAGTTACTTTATGTTCTTTATGTATGTCTGTGTTCTGTCTGAACCTCTGGCGCGGTGTTCCCTCACCCGTAAGTTACTTTATGTTTTTTATGTATGTTTGTGTTCTGTCTGAACCTCTGGCGCGGTGTTCGTTCACCCGTAAGTTACTTTATGTCTATGTTTGTTTGTGTTCTGTTTATACTCTAATGCAGCGTGAGCTCAGTAACTAACTACTTACTCGAACTACAAAACGTACACTCACCTTAGACTCCTGTATTTTGTTAGATGCAGTGTTTTTCCTAATGCACTTCCGAAATGTCATGCCTGGTTTTCTCAAAGTACTGTTGCGGGAAGTAACTCCTTTTAACTACTCCAGGTCAGGTCAGGATAATCAAGATCAATCTTGCTACTGGTATCACGTAACCCAGTACCACCTGCCACAAGCCCTGCTGCCTTGCAGAGTGTGCTCTTCTTATGCAAAGGCTAGGAGAAATAAACTCCGACTAAAAATTCCCCTGCCTTGGGGCTCTAGGTTGAGTAAAGGCTAGAGATGGTGTCTCGATAAAAACACTCATCTTGGGCAGATGTTAACTGCATCCAGCTAAACATCCCCTGCCTTGGGGCTCTTGGTTGAGTAAAGGCTAGAGATGGTGTCTCGATAAAAATACTCATCTTGGGCAGATGTTAACTGCATTCAGCTAAACATCCCCTGTCTTGGGGCTCTTGGTTGAGTAAAGGCTAGAGATGGTGTCTCGATAAAAATACTCATCTTGGGCAGATGTTAACTGCATCCTGCTACTGTCTTGTAGAAGGCCTCTAGACTTTAGGGGTGAGCAGAAAAATTCTGCTAACCAGCCTCAGCTAACCCTTCTTCATCTATTAGGCTGGCGTAGATGTAACCTGTGTTACATTGTTTCCTGCTTAGGATGATGAATGCTGGATCTCCTTGACTCTACTCATAGAATTTTGCTTATGCAATTATGCTTATGCAATTTTGATTTTATGAATTTTGCTTATGCAATTATAAAATTTTGCTTATGCATGCTATGCAACTCTTCCTGTTATCTCCATATGAGGGTACAGCTCTAAAACTCAGTTTAATGGTTCTGAGGCCGGCTGGTAGTAAGGTTTCCCGAATTCTGTGGTAGCTCTCAGAGAGGCTGATTCCATCAACAGCTGCAAAATATCAGAGTATTAACAGTGCCATGTTGCGCATGGATGGTGTCCCTGTTAATGCTTTTGGTGTGCATTGTCAAGGCCACATATGGAGCCCTATGTCACGGCTTAGGATTAATTAACAGGACTGAGACAACTGCATAGCTCATTGATTAGGAGGCTGTGCTCTATCTATGAATGAGTCAAGTTCTCATTAAACCCAAATCATGACCAAAGTAAGCAAAAATTTAAAACCTAAAAAACCATCCCCACCACCTAAATATTTTAATATATCTTTTACAAATAATCGCGGTCTACGAAGCAACTTTCCATCAGTTGAGTCTTACCTCCTGCAAAATTCACCAGACTTGCTTGCACTCAGTGAAACAAATTTAAGTTCTGCAATTCCTTCTTCAGATGTCAGTGTTGATGGGTACTATCCTTTGATTCGTAAAGACTCCAATAGTCACATGCTAGGTTTAGGGGTTTACATACGCATTAATTCCCCTATTTGTCGTGAAATCAGGTTTGAATCCTTTGACCATTCTTTTACGTGCTTTCGCCTAGCACCTCTTCACTCTATCACCTTTCTCTTCGTTCTTTATCGTTCTCCTTCTTCCCATGATTGCACTCTTTTAGATGTTATCTCTGATCAAATTGACCATGCCCTCTCTCTTTACCCCTCTGCCAATATTGTTGTTGTTGGTGATTTTAATGCCCATCACACTGAATGGCTTGGCTCTAACACCACTGATCCTGCTGGCACTAAAGCCTTTAACTTCTGCGTTTCTCAATCTCTTACTCAGATAGTTAACTTTGTGACTCGTTTTCCTGACAACCCTAATCATTTACCTTCACTCCTTGACTTATGTCTTGTCTCTGACCCTAGCTTATGTTCAATTTCTCCCTTTTCTCCCTTAGGTGGTTCTGACCACGCAATGATCTCTGTAAATCTTTCTTCTCGTACTTCTTTTTTAAGCTCACCTTATCATCGCACCACCTACTACTACCCTAAAGCTAACTGGGATTCCTTTCGTGATTTTCTTCGTGATGGTCCTTGGGCTGATGTTTTTTCTCTCTCAGCTGACAAATGCGCCTCCTACGTAACCTCCTGGATTCAGGCTGGAATGGAAGCTTTTATTCCTTCTCGTCGGTTTCAAGCCAAGCCTCATTCTACTCCATGGTTTTCTCCTTCTTGTGCGGCTGCTATATCCAATTGTAACCATTTTTTTCATCTTTTTCAAAAGAACAACTCTCTTGAGAACAAACAGCTATTTATTATTGCAAGAAATCGATGTAAAAAGGTGCTTTCTGATGCTAAACTCCATTATTTTCAGTTCACTAAATCTCGCATCTTATCGCAGAAGTTAGGCTCTAAAGACTTTTGGAAAATCTTCAACAACATTGTTAACAAGGGTAGATCTAACATTCCATCTCTCATTCATGGGACTGATCTTGTTACCTCTCCCAGGGATAAGGCAGAACTGTTTGCAAAGAACTTTTCTTCTAATTCCACTCTTGAATCTTATGGACATTCTCTTCCTTCCATTCCAGTCAAACAGGTTGACCCATTGTTAGACATTCAAATCACTCCGGCTTCTGTTGTTAAAGTCATATCTCAATTAAACTCGTCTACAGCTTGTGGTCCAGACAACATTCCTGTCACAGTCTTGCAGAATTGTTCTCAGAACTTTCTTCAATTCTCTCTAAACTATTTAACAAGTGTTTGACTGAGTCTTGTTTTCCTGCTTGTTGGAAAATGGCATCTGTGGTTCCAATATTCAAAAACTCTGGAGAAAATTCTGACCCCTCCAATTATAGTCCGATCAGTCTTCTTTCTGTTATTAGCAAGGTCTTTGAGTCTTTGATCAACAAATTTCTCACATCTCATCTTGAGTCAAATAAACTACTGTCAGACAATCAATACAGTTTCCGATCCTCTCGCTCTACGGCCGACTTGCTAACTGCTGTAACTGAAAGATTTTATCGTGCATTAGATGGAGGCAGTGAGGCTAGGGGTATTGCTCTCGACATATCTAAAGCTTTCGACAAAGTTTGGCATGCTGGTCTTCTCCATAAGCTTGCTTCATATGGTGTTTCTGGGAAAGTTTTTGAGATTATCAAATCATTTCTTTCTGAACGGTTTATTAAAGTCATCCTTGAAAGCCAACACTCTTCTTTATTTCCAGTAACTTCTGGGGTTCCCCAAGGTTCCATCCTGGGCCCTGTTTTGTTTCTTATCTACATAAACGATCTTCCTGACAACCTTTCATCTAAAGTAGCTCTTTTTGCTGATGACTCAACTTTATACTCCTGTCTTGACAAAAAGTCTTCTCTTTTCGATCGCCTAGAACAAGCAGCTGATCTTGAATCCGATCTCACTTCAGTAATAGATTGGGGTTCACAGTGGCTTGTGAATTTCAACTCTAAAAAAACCCAATTGCTTACTGCAAACAACTACCGTAGTATGGTCAACATTCCTATATTAATGAATGGCAATCCTCTTACTGAGTCGTTCTCTTTACGTCTTCTTGGATTATCGCTTACTACTGACCTTTCATGGAAACCATATATACAATCGATTGCTAAATTAGCTTCTGCTAAGGTTGCTTCTCTTTATCGTGCTCGTCATTTCCTTACTTCTGATTTCATTCTCTACCTCTACAAATCTCTTATTCGTCCCTGTATGGAATACTGTTGTCATATTTGGGCTGGTTCTTCTAACGATTCACTTTCTCTTCTTGACAAGGTCCAAAAACGCATTGTAAATGTTGTTGGACCTGGACTATCTGCTAAGCTTGAACCTCTTTCCCATCGTCGTAAAGTTGCATCTCTTTCTCTTTTCTACAGATACTATCATGGTCACTGCTCAAAGGAGTTATCATCTCTAGTTCCATCAACTAAAATTCATTCTCGTTTTACTCGTCATTCAGCTAAGTCTCATTCGTTTACTGTATCTGTCCCAGCATGCTCTAAAAACTTTTATTCATCTAGTTTTTTTCCCCGCACTTCAATCCTTTGGAACTCTCTCCCATCTTCATGTTTTCCTGACTCCTACAACCTTCAACTTTTCAAGTCTTCTGTCAACTGTTTCCTTGCTCTATAACTCTGTTCTTTTTTTTCCTAGTAACTCCCAACTTAATAGTGGTTGCTTGCAGCCTTGTTGGGAGTGAATGCAAATAAAAAAAAAAAAAAAAAAAAAAAAAGGAATAAATATTGTTAGTTAGACTTAAAACAACCTTCAAAAATAACTGAACACAAATAAAGCTATTAAACACTAATTAAAGAAAAAAAATTCCAGTTTTTCCAGCATTAATGTTGCTTAAAGCATTAATTTTCCAGTTTTTCCAGCATGTTTTTTAAAAACAGCCTTTTTGTCTAGTTTTTACAGCAGAGTGGACACCCTGTGCACAAAAGCAACTCCCCTGGTAAGTGAATATTCCTACCAGGGGAGTTGAAAATAACCTTTTTAAAAAAGTATCTAATACAGATTATAATAAATGTACACATAGATTATCAAAACTCAAGGGATTATTATAGGATCATGTGTTCCTGAGACAAAAAAAAGTGTAATCAACCTGTTCAGCAACAACACGAAATAAACATGAGCCATCTTTGACAATTGGTTTACGATATAAATTTAACTTTGTGAAATACTCATCCATTGCTGATTCTGAATTATTTGTAGGAGGCACCTTGGAGCCAGCCAAGGGTACATCTTTTTCATTTGAGGTACATTTTACTCTATTGACTTTTCCAGCCATTATACTACCTGAAAAATATTATTACATAGACTTTTGAAAGCATTTTTAAAATAACAACAATAAATCATAGATAATAAAAAAATGAATTTTGAACTTTGATGAAAATTATTTTAATTGCTAATACAAAGAAATATCAAAACAAAATAAAAGTTCTAAATATAGTAAATGAAGTTAAATTATGAAATTCACCAAATATTACAGTCATCAGTTATCAGCATTTAAAAGAAATAAAATAATAAAATATATCTATTCCAAAAAAACTCAAATTTTTCAAAAATTGTGCAGGGGGTAAAATTGCATGGTGCAAAGTTAATAATAGTTTCTTAACTTACATTCAAAAAGGAATAAAACTTGATTTTAAAAAAAATATATTACATTTGAAACATTTGAAACTAATTCATTCAATTTTCTAAATTTTATAAAATATATAAATATTTATTTTTATTTTTTATATCTATTATTATTATTATTATTATTATTATTATTATTATTATTATTATTATTATTATTATTTATTATTATTATTATTATTACAGAAATATTTCAGTAAAGTTTATACCTAAAAACTTTTAACAAAATGAGATGCTCAAAGAAGATCAAAAAAAGTCAATCATATTTTCCCTTTGATATCTGAATTGTTTAACAAAATGAGATATTGATTGTAAACTTAACCATCTTTGATATTTGAATTGTTTGACAAATACTTTATGCCTAAAAAAAAGTTCAAAAATAAGATTTCATTTTTTAATAAAAATAAAAACACAAACTCTCAGTAGATAAAATAGATAAACGCTAGGTAGAAATAAAAAAAATGTATTTAATAAAAAACAAAAATATAATAAAATTAGAAAAATAAAAATTGTTTTTAGTTGCAATAGTTTTTAAATAAGCATTTTTAAATTAATTTTATTTTAAAATTAATTTATAATTATTAAAACTATTGTTATTTTTTCAAATTTCAAATGTCAAAATTAAGATTTTGTTTGAAACTGGTGAAATGTTTAAATTATTAATAAGAAATAATAATGATAATAACTCATAATAAGTATAATTTTTAATTGTTTAAAATAATAATAAGAAATGTTTAAAATAATAATAATAATAATTTAAAATAATTAGTTTAAATAATAATTTAAAATATTTAGTTAAAAAAATAATAATAATAATTAAAAATAATAGTTTAAAATAATAATAATTATTATTATTTAAAATAATAATAAGAAATGTTTAAAATAATAAGATAATTAATACCATAATTAAATTAATTATGGTATTAATTAAATACATTTATCATTATATCCTATAAAAATATTATACTCTTTTTTTTAAAAGTATAAAATTAAATATAATTATCATATTAATTAAAAAAAAAATTGTAGAAATAAAAATAAGCAGTTATAAAAAATTGATTTAACATTTCTATTGCTTTTGAAGGAAGAAATTACGGTATTAACTTATGGAAATTAAAAATTATACTTATTATGATTTATTATCATTATTATTTCTTATTATTATTTATATATTTAATAAAATTAAATTTAATCTGCATCTTTTTAATAAATAAAAAAAATTCACACCATGACTTTGATAACAGTCATGGTGTGAATTTTTTTTTTTTATTAAAAAGATGCAGATTAAATTTAATTTTATTAAATATATAAATAATAATAAGAAATAATAATGATAATAAATCATAATAAGTGTTCACACCATGACTTTGATAACAGTCAAAAATAAAATAAAATTATGATTATATAAGTTAAATACAATGCATATATATATATATATATATATATATATATATATATATATATATATATATATATATATATATATATATATATATATATTCACACACATTTATATTTAAAATCCATTAATAAATATATTTCACAAAAATATATTTAGATTTATATTATAGTGTATAAGATATGCATTTGCTTTATTTCACCTACCTATAATATAGGTATTACCTACCTATAATATAGGTACAAAAAAACTGAATGGATATAGGCTATATCCATTCAGGTTTTTTGGAAAAAAAAAAGAAGAGAAAGAATACTAAAAAAAAAACAGTAGCTGCCCCAACTGAACCCTAAAGCAGCATAAAAGTACTTCCTTGCATGCTCTCCCTAGATTGTCAGTTGATGTATGCATTAACACCCTTAGTAGCTCCTTTTGATATCAGAGTGCTAACCTAAGTATGGTGTTAGTTTATGTGTGTATTTGTATATATATATATATATATATATATATATATATATATATATATATATATATATATATATATATATATATACATATATATATATATATATATATATATATATATATATATATATATATATATATATATATATATATATATATATATATATATATATATATATATATATATATATGATTTATAATAGAGTAATTAATGATAATCTAAGATAGTAGTTTAAAAAGTAGAAATATTTATTTTTGGTAAGGCGGAAGCATATTAAAAGCTTTTGAAAGTCTATCAAACTTAGATATAATAAGAGTTTGACATCATAAGGTTTATAGTATACTGAGGGACTGTAAATTTTATAATATCATTTTTACAGCATACTCAGATACTATCCATTTAATCATATCACTTTTGTAGTATACTCATATAAAATATTAATTACTTTATTCTGAAAGGTAAAAAGTTTTCAAGAATCAAATAGGATAAAGAATGAATTTTCTATTGGTGAAAAGCTGTTGAAAACAAATACATTGTGTTATATAGATGTATATAGTCTATATATTATAGAAAAACAAAAATAGTTAGACAATGGGTGCTATGTATTTTAAATTGAATAATTAATTTTCTAGTCTAGAAATTATTGCTATTTACTTTAGACTAAAAATTATTGCTAATAAACCATTGCTAGTTACACTTTGAGTAAACCAACAAAAACAAAAGTAACCCAATACATCTTGAATGAGACATACATTTAAAAATATATTAAAAAATGTAATAAATTGAGTCGTTTTTTTTTGTTTGTTTTAGTTTATATGGCAAAAACTGCTTAAAATGTTTATAAAGACTTAAAACAATTTTTGGGTTACGATTTTAATTAGAAAAATTTATATTGATATTGATATATAATAAAAGTACCACCATATACAAATCTTCATAGCGGGATCACGTGTTCGAGTCATTAAATTTCAAAAGTGAAAAGTCGTATCAAAATTTTTTCTGATTTCAAACTAACGTTAGCTTAAGGGTAACTTGACGTTACTTCGCCCATCACTCAATCTCGCCCACTATCTTTGATTGCTTTCAAGTCAGTGAACACACCATTATATCAACAAAAAACATTCATTTAGTGCAGAGAATCAGTCTTAATCAAGATTAAAACAACCTTGACCTCAAAGAAACTGTAATTAAAAAGATATCTGTCAATGAAATTTTGTTAGTTTTTAGTAAGTTTTTTGCCAATTTCAAACTAACTTATCTAACTCAACCGAGTAAATATGTCGTTGTACATATAAAATTATAGTTTTATTTTTTATCCATAGTTTATTCTGTTAGAAATGGTAGATTATGTTTAAAATTGTTTTCTGTCCAACCTACCCTAGAAAACTCAATCTCGCCCCACGAATAAATATATTCTCGCCCAATGCATCCAACCTCACCCGGTTTGGCAATTATAGATTAGGCATGTAATATAAACTAATATTGCAGAGATTTACCTGAAATTTATTTGGAATCATTCACGAACTGTTTTTACTTAGTAACCTCCAGGTCATGGTCAATACTCCCGTACATTTTCCGTCCCTAGGATTAGGGTTGGGTTAAAACTATTTACATATGGTTTTTAACATATGTTAATAATTTCTGCTTTTTTAAATTTTGAGCATTTTTTTTAAATTAATATGACATTTTGTGCTAGAATATTATCTCGGTCTTGAAAATTAATATTGTAAAATAAGAGATGGGGAAGGGGTGCAGATCATTACTACAATTACACAGAGAGTCCATTGGAAAAACTGGTACTACAACATAAGTTTCAAAAAGTTATAAAATAACTCATCTTCACGATGGTACAACTCCTTTAACTTCGAATAGTAGAGCACATGACATTTGTGTTAAATAATACGAATCATTCAATTGATCAGCCAGTCGCTGTTAAGAAACGGGGCAAAATCATGAAATGAAGTAAAGAAAGTATGATGAGTGCAGTTAACCATGTCAGATCAGAATCCTTATTTTCAATGCGTAAAGCAGTAATATTGTATAATGCATAATGCGCCACACTGAAAGACAGGTTCTATGGGAAAATGGCTAATGGAGCAAAGCCAGGAAGAAAATCTACTCTAACATTTGTTCTGAAAAAAAAATCCAATTAAACAGTGTAGTAAACAGTGGTGGTCTTTGATTAAGCACAGTTATGGGTATAGATTTACTCTGCGACAACCTGAGAGAACAGCCTCAGCAGGGCATCAGTGTATGGATAAAGTAAAATATATGGATGAAACTGGTCTACAAATTAACGTAAAACTAAGAAAAGTGTTTCACCACAAGGCAAAAAACTATCATTAGTCAAACATGTGAAAATTGAGAGTCAATCACTGTGATTGCCCATATGAATGCACAGGGCAAGTTTATTCACCTTAAATGATGGCAAAGGGAAAGACGTCCAGGTCTTTAATGGGTTTTAACACAGAGTCTGAAACAACCAGTAACAAATTGGAACTGGTTCAAAAGGAACTGGTTAAACTAAATAGGAACTAGCAAAGTTATGATTTACAAAGACATTTTTGAAAAAATATTGGCACACAACATTCTTAATTGTTGATTCTAGATAGGCACGGTTCTCACAACTTCCTTGAGCTAATTAGTATTGCAATCCAGAACCAAATACATATATTTGAAATGTCTACACACACATCAAACATTCATGGCTTCACATACACACATCAAACTTCAGCTATGCGACTGTATCATATTCAAGCTACTGAAAATTTATTATCGTTCCGTAGCACAAGATCTAATGGATCAGTTTTCAGGAGTTATTACTTGTTGTTCAAATTTTGCAGGTATCTTTGATTCAGCATGGGAAAAAGTTATGATTCCAAAAATATTTTATTTTGGTTAAGGTTGTGTGGAATTTATCTATTCGATTCTCAGGCTATTCCAAGCGATGCATATTTGCCAAACAATCTACACTCTTTAGCTACTACAGTCAGGATATTTTAATTCTACCGTTGATGACATGTGAAAACTAAAATAGATCCTGCTCAGTTAACAAGCTACAACTACTGTTTGAAAATGCGTTTGATCTTTCTTGTAATAACGGATTTGTGACCAAGTGCGCACTGTAAAGTTTAGTTATAAACAGTATGTCCAAAAATATGTTTGAACATCAAAATCAAGCTCTTGCAAGAGATACGGAAACTACTGAAGTTAATTGTTCTTTGGTTAGTATTAGCCTATTGTGTTTCTGCTGAAAATTGTATAAAATAAAAGTTATAATTTAAATTTCAACAAGAAACTTTGATATTTAATAAATTCTGAATGAAGCATAAACTTTACTAACTTGCATTTAATTAGTATTAATAATTTTTTTCTTTAGAATTTCAATCATCAATCTTTTATGAAACTAGTTTTTCAGAAATAGATATCAAATCAAAAGATGAAAGTTTCATTGGGTACATAGTTTAATGCTTCGCTGGAATCTGGAAAAGTTGTTAATCTTCTAAAACAATTAAAAAACGACATTGAAGTAGACTTCTATTTTAGAAACTGAAATTGTTGTTACAGATAATTAGTCAGCACATATGGTCAAGAATCTAGTTACCAAAAAATGATGATGATTTTAATGTGAATAATTAAACCAACTTTACTGAGCTAAACGAAAATGAGATTGTAAATCTTTGCTTCATACTATCATACAATATTTTAAAACTGAGTTTAATGCTGCCGTTACTCATTCGAGAGTGTTTGACACGGAAGTCACGGCAGCCATTACACCCGAGTTAATGGCAAAAAAGAGTCGCAACACTTTTTGTTATAAGAAAACGTGAACGACATAAGTTAGATATTTAAAATTTGTATCCAAATATCTAACTTATGTCAACTTCAAATTATTTAATGTCAAAACATCAAGTTTTGCAGTTTTACATTTGCTTTAAAATTGAATTGCGACAACATCTTCTTAATTTTGATTTATTCACCGTTTTGTTTATTATATAGTTTTAAAACTTTCATCGAACGCATTATTGGCCGAAGCGGTTAGGAAACTTTCCAAAATGAAATTTTCAAACCCTTGCTCTTCCGCATTTTTTTAAAAATCTTATTCTATTTTTTAAAATAGAGAATAATTCATTTTATTATTTTATTTTAAATAACAGTAGATATTTTTACTTTTATTAAGTTTTACTTTTATTTAAAAATTGAAAAATCTCATTAATTTTGATTTAAAGCATTTATTTGCCGTTTTGTACAGTTATTCATAGTATTTCGTCTTAGCGGCCGAAGTGGTTAGCTTGTTGCGCTTCCGAAGTACAAAGTGAGGGGTCAAATCCTGTCGCTTGCATATTAATTTTTTTAAATCTCCAATTTTCTAAGATACAAATAAAACCAAGTTGTATTGTTGATATATTAAGACATAATATACTATAACAAACATTAGGGAGAAAGTTTTTAAAAAGCTTTAAAACAGAGGCAGAAATGTCTTGCACGTACGTCACTAGTTATTATTGTGCTTAGGTGATTAGTTAAGTCTACGCAACAAAATTACAGAGGCAATTTTTTTTTTCTATAGGAAAAAAAATTTAGCATATAAATTTTTATTTTCTTCAAAATTAAATAACGGGGCGAAGTTCCCAATAAGCTGCGGATGGTCTGGTAAAAAGTTTAACTAAAACTTAATAGAAACTTTATAAAGAAAAAAATTTATGTCTGAACCCGTTTTTTGTATAAAAGTTTACAATTTTACAAAATGAAATAATAAAGTATTGAACTTTAATTCTATGATCAAAAACAAAGATTTGACAAATTTTTATTTACTACCACTAAATAGCAACAACTCATAGTGTTTAAATTTTTGAGTTATTTCATTAATTACTTTTGTATTCATAACTTTAAAAGAAAGACATTATGTATTGTTTTTCTAAAGTGTACTAAAAATATATTGAAGTAAGGTATAAATGTAGAAATGGTCGGTGTAGAATAAAATTACCAACAGCCATGTTTTACGAGTCTGGAATGTTAGTATTGTATTATTTGCGAAAATTCTATTTTGTTACCTCATAATACGTCATATTTTAAAGTTCTTGAATAAAGTAGCTTTAAAGTAAATAAAATTAACACAACGAATTGGTTTTGATCTCAGCACTAGGCAAGGGAAGATCCATGATGTTTGGCATTTGTATGTTTCTAACGCACCAAGTAGAGCGTTTGGAGCCTACAAAATAAGTAATAAGATTTAATCTCGCATATCTGTATATAACATTGTCTAGTGGTAGAGATTGACTTCAAATGGGCGAGATTCAGTGCTTTTGACACCCAGTACAATTGTTAATGTTATTGTTAAACGCTCTTAGCAATTTTAGTTTGGATTTGGGTGAAGTTTGATTAAATTACCCTATAACTTTTTCAAATACCCTTTAATCAAATACGTGTCTTTAATAATAATTAGTTTAACATATAATATTAGGAATAGTGCTAAAATTGTATAAATTGTTATTTATTGAATACAGGAATTTTATATTAGGTGAAAATGAATGTGGGCTACAAAAAAGTTAAAAAAATTCAACTTTGCCCTGCTTTTGATAGGCATTTAAATATGCAGGCACAATTTATAACTGGTAAAAAATAATTTTATCAAAATGCATACCTCTTAACTCTTGCGACAAAAAGTAGAAAGTAGAAAAAAAAGTAGAAAGCAGCAAAAAGTAGAAAACATGACCAGTCAAAAAACATGATCGGTCAACACAGACCAGTTTTTTTTAAAAAAAATACAAAAAGTAAAAGGTACTTCAAAATTAAAATTCGGCAAAACAATTTTATTCCAAAGGTGTGGCGCTCAATAGGTAATACAAAATTGAATAAAGTTTGTTTGAAAGAAAGATTTATTTAAAAACTTATTATTTCTCAAAATATATTTACTGATTGCTTTAAAAGAGAAAAGATCTTTGGGCACAACTCAAAGACGGACGGCCAGGGATAAGTTATTTATCCACATATATACAAAACATAAAATATTAAATACATTTAACTCGTATATATTCAGAACTCTCATTTCAATAAAATAATGCATCAAATAAGAAAAGCAATTTGGAAAATTGATTATACGGATTGGGCGCTTCTGACAGAGATAAAGACGTTGCAAATTACTTTTTTCTGTACTTACCCAAGCAATATTGGCATAATTTAAATAAATATGCATAAATAAGCAATAAAGTTGAATTAAAACTTTCTTATTGAGATAGATTCGTGATTTATCTAAGAACCCCATGTTTTTAGAAATTTTTGTGCTTATATAATCAATAGAGTGATCCCAAGTAATGTTTTCATCAAAATAAATACCTAAAAATTTTTGTAACAAAATCTCTTTTTATTTCCTTTTGATCAATAAAGATTTGAGGTAATTTTGATGGGAGAAACCGCTTTTTTGTAATCAAATGAAATAAAATCCATTTTGTTTTATTAGTATTGAAGGTTAAATTATTACACTTGAACCAATTAGATATATGTCTAAGTTCTTCGTTCACTGTTTTTAAAGCTCAGCGATATCATAGTTAGAAAGGAATGAGCTTGTATCATCTGCATACATAATGCTCGTTAGTTTAGAAGCTTTATTTAAGTCATTTATGTAAATTAAAAAAAGAAGAGGTCCAATAATATTTTTTTTTATTTTTAATTTTTTTTCATTCAGGTGCCCCAAAAAGTCCTTACGGTCTTATCACATTATAAAAATGTCAACTATAAATAAACTGCAAATAATTATTATTGGCCAGCGTAACTGTAGAAACCCAGTGTAAAAAATAAATCAGTAAATAAACCATGCTATAAAAATTTTAAGCAATAGAATTTTTTATTTCGAATTTTATTGAATTGTGTTTTCTATTTTAACCAGTGAAGGAGAATTTTTTTGATAAAAAGACTATATACACACACTTTATAATTTTGTATGCAATTTTTTATACTTTAAATGCGCATTGATTCATTTTTAAACTGTCGATCATTAACGAAAGACTTTATATTTCTTGATTTTAAATCAAACTTGAAATTTTTATTACATAAGTGTTTTTTTTTACTTGATTTTTTTTTTCCAACTAGTTTTTAGTTAAAATGCCAAAGCGTAAATGCATTTACAACGAAGATTTCTCTAAAGAATGGAAGTTTATAAGAAAAGGCCAACACCAAGAAGAAGTAGAATGCTCAGTATGTATGTCATTTATAAGCATTGGACACGGTGGTCGGACTGGTATTAAAGGTCATTTTAAATCACAAAAGCATATTTTCAAAATATCAACTAGAAGTTGTTCAAAAAAAGTTGATTATTTTTTTATTAAATCTTGCTCCAATGAAGAGTGTAAGATATATGCATTGAAATTGACCAACGCATATCAGACAGTCAAACATCATTATTCATTTCGCAACACAGATTGTAAAAAAAAGTTATGTATTCAGATTCAATAATTGCAAATAAATTTTTGACAGCACTAAAACTGCTGCTTTAACTAAATCAATTATTGCTCCGCATTTTCTTGAAAACATTAAAACAGCTTTTGAAAAAATTAATTTTTATGAAATCGCAACAGATGCTAGTAATCACAGGTCAACCAAAGTTTTTCCTTTTTGCATTCAATATTTTGATATGTATAAAGGAACACAATTTAAGTTGTTAAAAGTTTCTGCTTTGCTCAATGAACCTGGTGCAACAATCACTAACTTTTTTATTAAAACTTTAAATGAATTTAAACTTGGTTTAAATAAAAGTGTAGCTTTCTGCGCTGATAATACAAATACGAACTTCGGAGGTATTCGAAGAAACGGTAAATGTAATGTTTACTATAATTTAAAAGAATCAAATAAAAATAAGGTATAGGTTGCCCGGCACACATTAAGCATAACACAATACAAACTGCAGCAGATAGACTATTTTACCATATTGAAGCTATAGTTTTAAAAATATTTACATATTTTTCAATTTATACTGTCAGTACTGAAAACCTTTTGCGATTTTTGCGATTTTGTGAGAATTTTGCGATTTTGTGGGAGTACAGTTTCAAAATATTTTGTCATATTCAATTACACATTGGCTTTCATTGCAACTTGCAGTAGAACGAATACTTAAAATTTTTATAGGGTTAAAATCATTTTTTCCTTCAGAGGAAAAAGCTCCAAAAACCATTTTAACTTTTTTTAATGACCCTTTGAGTGAAGCTTACTTGTTTTTTATTCACAGCCAACTGCATGTATATGAAAAAGGAAATAAAAGTATCGAAGAAAACAAGATTTGTTGCGTTGAAGTTTTTTCGACATTGGAAGAGAAGCTAACGATCGTTAAAGAAAAACGAGATGAACACTTTCTAACAGTCAATGTAAAAAATATTTTAAGACAACTAAAAGATGAAATATTGCAAGTTAATTTGTCAAATTTCAATCTGGAAATTGACGATTTTTACACAACAGCATACGATTATCTGGAATTTATATATTTGAAAGGAAACAATTTCAAGCCTAACCGTATTTTCATGAATGTTACTTTTGAAAAAGTTGAAAATGCTTTGAAAAGTATGAAAAATGGGTTGACATTTTTAAACTTTGCCATAACATTGAAGAGTATTCTGAAACTTTAAAAAAATATCAGTTTATGTTTTCTATTCCGCTTCATAATAGCAACGAAGAAAATATTTTCTCTGTTATGAATGGACAGTTGACAGATGAAAGAAATCCAATGTAAAATCTTTAGTAACGTTACTAACGTTACTAACTAATGTAGAATCTTTAGTAACGTTACTAACGTTACTAACTAATGTAGAATCTTTAGTGTTAACGAACTCTGATTTTCCTTTTTTTTTTTACATTTCTTTAATAAAAATTATAAAATTATAAGTTAAGATATAATAATATAAACAATTACAAGTGAGGATTTTTATTATAGATATAAAAAAAAATTAAAAAAAAAAAAAGAATGCGGAGACTCGTAGACATTAAGGTCTTGTCGTCGAGAACCGCTGCAAACTCGTTACAAATTTACTTGTTAGATATTTTAAAATAAATAAAAAAAACTATGTTCAACAATATTAGAAGAGAAACATAATTTAAATAAAAATAGAAACTTACAAATAAATTTCCTATTAAAAGTATAAAAGTATATAATCAATAGACAAAATGATTTTCTTAAGTTTCTTTTTATATGAGGTATAAGTCCATTCGTGAGAAAAGTCAAAATATTTCAAAACTATTTAATTCCAAAGAAAGGCTCCTCGGAAAGAAACACGAGATTTACCAAAATTTGTATGCGAAAATTGTAGTCAAATAAAGTTATCATTACGTAGATTGTACTTATTTTTTTCTTTTATTTAGTATAGGTTATGAAAGGAAGAAGGGGAATCGTTGGTTTTACATTTACACATAAAACATAAAATATTTTAAACGTTAAGCTGATATATATTTAAAATATTCATTCCAAGTAAGAGAGGCCTAGCATGAGTAAAACGGTCTTTAAAGTTTATAAGGCGTGCAATGTGTTTCTGTTGTCGATGAAGAGAGATTTTAACTGCCTGTAGTTTTATGAATATGTTATTTTGGAAAAAAATTGCTAAAGCAAGTCGGATTAAGCAAAAAATATGATTGATGCATGCGGTCCATAATAATCCATTAACATTATATACAAAATACAAAATACATAATTATTTTCCGAGTGAAGACTGGTTACTTTGGTAACATATGGCAATAAACAAGTATCCATGTATATATATATATATATATATATATATATATATATATATATATATATATATATATATATATATATATATATATATATATATATATATATATATATATATATATATATATATATATATATATATACTTAAACGCTTGACCATTTGAGCAAGTGGCATCTTTTTACCGAAAACCAATAATCTTTTAAATGAAAAGGCAGACATATCAAAAATAGTCATTCAAAAAATTATAAAAAATGAATAAGGTTATGTAAATTGTATGTTATAAATGTTGGAGCATAATAATCCAGTCATCTAAACCAATTTAATAGCACCAATGCATAACTAGTTCATTGATTCTGTTAATTTAGTTTGTATCATCAATACATAGGGATCAGTATACAAAAGAAATTTACTGTATTAACTTTTATTTTTTAAAACTCCACCAGTGATCTAGACTTTCTGACAAAATCAGATAGCTTTTTACCGGATAAGTCATTTGACTTTTCAGAAATATGATTAATTTGAATATATGACAAATGACATATCTTTGGCTCCTTTTCTCAAAACACCAATAATCGACGGGTAACCCCAAAACAAACTATGTTATATAAACTAGATGATATATTATATAAACTAGATGTCTAACTTGCGTGATTTCATTAGACTAAAAATGAAGTTGATTTTTTTGCTTATAAATATAGTTCGTATTTGTAAAAAGGGTAAAAGCTGAAGCTGATGTGTGAAATAAAATTTATTAATGAGAGTCAAAAGTTTCCAATAATTAAAGATAGTTCAAAATCATGTTATAATAATTATAAAATACTTATAAAGATTTAAAGTTTATTAAAAAAGAACCGAATTTTGTACTAAAATTTTGTGCCGGGTTTTTTGAACTTTTTCTTATGTAACGTCAGGCGAACGTTTTTTTGTGGCGTTTCTGTTTAGAAACATTACTAAACTTAGATTATTTTTGAAAAAAAGAATAGTTAAACTTGATTAATATATAACATTTATGTGTGGTTGGTAATTTTTGTATTGCTTTTATTTGTATTAAAAACTTGGTTGTTGTTCTCACATTATATTATTGTCAAAGGAATGCTCAGATAGTTTGCAAACCTACCCAGATAGTTTTTTACATATATTTTTTATCTACCTACCAAATTTCATTGAAAAATATTATTGAGCAGATAGTCTATAAAAGTGAGCAGTTTTGGTACCTCATTTCTGTTTTTCTGAATTCCGTAAGTGGGTGGTAAGAGGGGTACGAACAAGTTGGTTAGTTTAGTAATTATTTATGTTATATGTATATATAATATATATACATATGTTATATGTATATATAATATATATATATATATATATATATATATATATATATATATATATATATATATATATATATATATATATATATATATATATATATATATATATATATATATATATATATATATATATATATATATATATATATATATATATATATATATATATATATATATATATATATATATATATATATATATATATATATATATAAAGTGAGCAGTTTTGGTACCTCATTTCTGTTTTTCTGTATTCCGTAAGTGGGTGGTAAGAGGGGTACGAACAAGTTGGTTAGTTTAGTAATTATTTATGTTATATGTATAATATATATATATATATATATATATATATATATATATATATATATATATATATATATATATATATATATATATATATATATAATTTTTTTTTTTTAAATAAAATAAATTAGTGAAAATATACAAACTAATATTAAGTAATATTAAAAATCTAATAAATTACTGCAAAAAAAAAAAAAATATATATATATATATATATATATATATATATATATTACATATATAATAATATATATATAATAATAATAATAATATATATAAATATATATATATATATATATATATATATATATATATATATATATATATATATATATGTATATATATATATATATATATATATATATATATATATATATATATATATATATATATATATATATATATATATATATATATATATATATATATATATATATATATATATATATATATATATATATATATATATATATGTATATATATATATATATAATTTTTTTTTTTAAATAAAATAAATTAGTAAAAATATACAAACTAATATTAAGTAATATTAAAAATCTAATAAATTACTGCAAAAAAAAAAAAAAAAAAAAAATATATATATATATATATATATATATATATATATATATATATATTACATATATAATAATATATATATAATAATAATAATATATATAAATATATATATATATATATATATATATATATATATATATATATATATATATATATGTATATATATATATATATATATATATATATATATATATATATATATATATATATATATATATATATATATATTAATACAATTAGATATAGACTGCCAATAAGATGTTTTTTTCTTTTTCTTATTTTCTCAGTAGTTTATTAGATTTTTTATATTAATTAATATTAGTTTGTACATTTTTGTCTGTGTGTATAAATAGTATTTTTTAATTACGCAATAATACAGTATTATTAAAAATGTTTTTAATAATAAAAGTATAATATTGTTTATAATTTAATGTTATATTATTATTTGGTAGTTATTCAAGACTTTCTTTACATTTTTTTTGTAAATAAAGTTGCTTTTTGTTCTTAGTACAGTTAAAGAGTATTTAAATACACACTTCTTTTTACCTGTTAAAACTTGCAGTTGTTGTAAAAATAGACATGTACCTTTTTTATTCATTAACAGTGTTAAGTCATTTGTTATAACTATTATTTAGTTTAAGTATTTGTAAACCACATTTCTTTAGGGTTTTGAAAAGATGCAAAAGTTGGTTTTGCAACTTTACAAGGGATAGTAATCGTTTTAAGGAATTTTGTAATGAACCCTGTATATGCATTACACAAATCTTGCTCGTCTTTCTATGATCATGTCCCTCCAAGTAGTTTACTTACTACTGTTTTAAGTAGTTTAGATAATTCACCACTTGAGCACTTTAACTTCTCAGCTTGCTGTTACATCCAGCAAGTATTGAAAAAAATTAGTAATAGTGACAGCAAAATTAAAAAGCATGGCATACAAGTTAAAAGTACTAAGACAAAAATTACATAAAAAAAACAAATTGTTAAAGTTTCAAGAGCTGAACTTAGAGATCTTAAACAAAATTTGCAAACATATTATTACAGTAAGATAATACGCAATCTTAAAACTTAAAAAAAAAAGGCAATGAAAATTTCGGAACTTTAAAAGCTAAAATAAGTTAAAGTTGTACATAATATTAAGGCAAATAAAATACTTATAGCTAATTACGAATATTTGCTTGCATATATGTAAAGCAGTTGATCATCTAACTTTTATTTAGATTTTCATTTAGCATCTTTTAATGATAGTGATCAATCGATCATCTCAAATATATCAAACGCAATGTCAGGCAAAGTTGCAATTAACCATCTTACCATAAGCAAACTGTGTGACATTTAAAAGGGAAAGTTTGAATGAGCTAAAATGCCATTTACACGCTCTTGATATAATTGCTACCTCATGGCTGGGTATGATTGTATGGCATTTAAAATAGTTAGCTAAAATAAATGGCTTTGAACAAGTTGAGGTTTAAACATGGCAAAGGTGATTTAAAAAGATTTGTTAGTTTTTAGCTGATCAAAAACTACCACGAGGTATCATTCCAAGGTATCAAGGAAATCGTCTTCATATTTTTTTTCATACTTGTTTTATTTTTATTAAAAATTAAAAGAGTGTGAGCATTTTTTAACCATTTAACATTAATATGCAGAATTATACAAAAAGTTCTTAAAGCTGTATTTTGTAACAAAACATCTCTAAAGAAAAAGTGTGTTTGCATTATTTGGAAAACCACCTCCTTAAAGTCCACTATAATGGTCAAATTTTGACCATTATAGTGGAATCCTGGTATTAAAAAATATTTTACTGAAATTTGCAGATTCTAAATCAAATCCAGGTTCAGTTTTTAAAATGACTTTGAACCAAATATTTTAGATCCAATAAAAAATGTTTTGTTTGATTGATGAACACTTTATCAATATGACTTTTGCTTGTCTTATTGCAGTGGAAGACGTCATAACTCATCAATGTAAGAGATATTTCTCACTTTCTATTAACCAGGCTCTCAAGGAGGAAGTAGCATGTGCAATTATCTAGAGAAAATATAGTTATGTGGTGGATTCAGAAACCCATAAAAATGTAGTCATGTGGTCGATTCAGAAACCCATAAAAATATAGTTATGTGGTCTATTCAAAACCCATAAAAATATAGTTATGTGGTCTATTCAGAAACCCATAAAAATATAGTTATGTGGTCTATTCAGTAACTCATAAAAAGAGATGATAAATCAAATGAAGCATAATGATATATGAGTAGATATTTCAAAAAAACATGTATGCAAATGCCAAAAAATGGATGAAAAAGACAAAAGAAAGTTAAAATGACAGTTGCTTGAACTCTTTTACAATTAAATAAAGTGTTTAAATACATTGTCTATCAAACAACTTCATGACTAAGATGATGTAATGTCAGATAGAATTGTTGGGCAAAAACTTTGCCATGAATGGTACAATAGTAAGTATTCGAAGTATGTCATGTATGATGGTAGAGAAGAAAAACTTGATAAAACAAAACAAGACAAAGTTTAAAAAGGTAATACTGATACTGAAGCTGTTGACTACAACATGAAAAAATTTCAGCTTCCAGTGATGTTGGACTAGGAGAGTTGATTTTTTTTTTGAAGTGTAATATGTAACAACTTATGATATTACTTGTAATGAAGCTTTAAAAATAGATACTGCAAATGATAAAACTTACAAAACAGATACGGCATATGATGAAACTTGTATAAAGGTATTGTAAGTAATAAAACTTGAAGAAGTAGTCATATCATGCCAGGTATGCCTGGTATTAAACCATATGTTTTTGTTTTACTTTTTTTTACAAATGTTTTTAGAGAAGAATAAAAGTATTCAACTTGGAATGACCTTTGCACAAGTGTTGTGACTTGCAAAATATTTTGATAGGCAGCTCTGGCTTATCTTCACGTGGTGTCTATTGTTACAAATGATTATTATAGTGTTCCATTTATGAAATTGATTATTTTAATTATTTACTAAAAGCTAAGCCAACTATTTAAACTTAGGATATCTAAAATGTTTTAATACAGTACAATATAAAATTGATTGTTACATTTTTTTTATAGGATACAACACTGATATTTTTGGTAATGAAATAAAATATATTTAATGAAATATCAAAAAATGAAATATACCAATTTATTTTGTTTGTTAAAGATACAATTATTTTTAAGAATTCAACATCTTTTTATTGTAGGTTGTGGGTAACCATTACCACCCTATTTAACAAACTTCTCAACTTAACCAAAATTTACGAATAGCAGCGAAAAGACTTTTTTTTCAAAAGTAGGCTCGGTTGTGGTCTTAATCTTTAGCTTGTAGGTTATACTTTGTGCAAAAAGCCTAATTCAGGTTTTAAATTGTTAACTCATTTTAAAATAATTATAATTGTTATTATAAAGATTGATTTATTTTACTTATTAATTTTTTTAGGTTGGGGGGGGGGGGCACTCGCCCTTCCCACAAGTCAATAAGCACACCACCAATAAATGAAATTCTTGTAGCAAAAAAAAAATTTATGTTTTTTATACTGTGTACTAGTTTCACTTGTTTTATTAAATATAGAAATATTTATTTATTTATAATTAGAGAATTAAATATTTTTGAAATTAGGGTGTGTTAAACCATCACCACCATATCCACCACCAACTTTAATAAACATCAATCATTGATGGTCTGGAATAAAATTATAGCAATTTTTTGTATAAAAAAATAACCGTTTGTTGAAAAAAAAAAACCTTTTATTGAAAGAAATATGCTTATTTTTAGAGTAAAGGTGGTGGTTTGGCACCCCCTCTAGCCCCCAGGAAACGCCCAATAGGTGGACGATGTTATAAATTTGTAGCCCACAGTTACACCTATCTTTTGATACTAAGTTATAGGTATTTAGACAAGAATTGACAAAGTTATAACAATTTAAGTAAAGAAAAATTAAATTTTGACCTCAGTTTCTTCAACAAATCCATATATCAAAAATTTGCGACTAAAAACGTCATAACTTTTTGTAGAATAGTCCGATTTTAATAATTTTTTTACCTTTAAAATACTGTATTGAAGCACTTTTTAATGATATATATAACAATCTAACCTTTGATCAATTTAAAATTTTCAATCCACATACCTACTTATATGGATATAATCACTAATATTGAAACTTGCGCCTTAGAACTCGAACAACAAAATAAACAAACACAAGCAGAGATTCTTCAACAAAACTGTTTCAAAATTCTAACCAGTTCTTTAAAATTAAAAAAAAAAAGATAATTTAACAAAACAACAAAACATTCTTTACAATACCTGAAAAAACATTCACATCTAAAGATATATTCGTTTGACAAAGGAACAGGTTTTGCTTTATTATACAAAAATGAAGCAAAAGCGAAATTAAAAGAACAAATAAAAAATAGTAAAATTCTTGAATACGACCCACATTCACTACTAAATTTCAAAAACTGTTATGTAAATTAAGAAAACAAGATAAGTTACACAATGCTACTTATTTTAAAATGCTTCCATCAGATTGCGTTCCACCTAGAATCTATGGAATGGTTAAAGCACACAAACCGGAAAAAAACTACCCAATGCGTCCTGTTGTTTCTACTTTTAACACACCTCCTAATGGAACATCTGAGTATCTGGTTAAAATTATCCAACCAACATTAAACAAAAATATAACTCGACTAATTAATTCAAGAAACTTTGTCAATGATGCTAAAGAATGGAAGATAGGCCCTAATGAAATTCAGGTTTCTTTCAATGTAATTAATTTATATCCATCCGTACCAATAAATGAAGCAATTCCTGTTATTATTAACATATTGAACGATGATTTTGAAGATTTAAACACTAGGACTAAATTAACTCTCATAGATATACACCAATTAATTGAACTATCGTTAATCGTATGTTATTTTTTATACGAAGATAAAATCCGAATTTTACCTAATTCAGGTCCAATTGGTTTGTCATTGATGGTGGTTATAGCTGAAGCATTTTTGCGAAGTATAGAAAAAAAAGCGCTTGATATAGCCTTTGTTAGTTCATTCCAACCAATAACTTACAAAAGATATGTGGATGATAGCCATGCTCGCTTTGATTCAAAAGAAAAGCAAGAGTTATTTCTTAAAGCTTTAAATGAACAAAACCCCTCCATAAAATATACCGTTGAACTTGAAAACAAAAGAAAACAACTTAATTTTTCAGATATTTGTATTACAAATACAATGAATGGATTTTATGAATTTCAAGTACACCGTAAGGCTGCGATAACACAAATGTTCAAATAAAACTAAACTTCAACATCAACTTGGGTTGATGTTGAAGTTGGGCATAACCACTGGCGTCTTTAAAGGCTTTTTATGTTGAGCAAAACAAATCTGGTCTTAAAAATATCTCTCCCAAGAAATTGATTTCCTCATAAATACATTTTTTGAAAGCGGCTATAACAAAAATAATCTAATTAAAATAACCAAAAACTATTTAGACGGCATTTCAAAAAATACTACATCTAATCAATTAAATCAAAAGTTTGTTAAACTACCTTGGATACCTATTATTGGCCCAAAACTCCGAAGAGAATTTAAAAAACAAAACATCAGAGTTATATTTACTTCAGCTCCCAATTTAAATAAAATATTAAGCAACAACAAAACGAAACTACCTCCAAACTTAAATCCGGGAGTTTATCAACTTAAAAAACAGAAATATATATTTTGTAACGTTTTATTATTACCTGATAACGCTGACCACAATAGGTCAGCAAAACATCGTTAATATATTTTTACATCAAAACATATTTAAAAATAGTTATATGCTGCTTTTTTATTAAAATCAATTTACATATTATATATACATATATATATATATATATATATATATATATATATATATATATATATATATATATATATATATATATATATATATATATATATATATATATATATATATATATATATATATATATATCAAGCCTTCCCAGGAAAGGCGTGCGGTTTTTTGTCTCGTATAGACCACACACGATAATAATATTTTAGAAAGCGTGAACATGGCCGTTTGCAAGTTTTATAATAATGCTAAAAAAGTTTCAAAAACAAAAAAACAAAACTAACAAAATAAAAAGAGATTGAAATAGAAAAAATAAAAACAAATTAATAATTTAAATAATTTGTGTACTGTTTTTATTTTTGTTTCTTTAGAGTGGTTGTTACATTCAGCAACAAAATTAAATAAGGCGAAGCAAAAAAAAAAAACAGTTTGAAGTCTACAATAAAAAGAATGATTTTCCTTTTCTTAATTTTTTTTTAAGAGGATAGCAAAAATACAAATTGCAATGTGTTTGTAAAATTTATTTGTATAATTTTAATGTAAGAACAAGGATTAAATAAAGCAAATGCAAAACGCAAAATCTGGAAAAATATCTAGTAATCAAAATTTTAGTTTATACAAAACTGTATTCCTTGTTTTTAAGGGGAGAATCAACTTAAATTTGTTAGCGAAAAAAGAAAAAATAAAACAATAAACTTACGATTACAAAAGTAATAACACTCTAGTCACTAAGGTTTGGGTCTTTAAAGCGAAACTTTTAAGAGCGAAAATTTTGAAAGCGAAAGGTTGGAAAAGCGAAAAAATGCGATTGGTTAAGCGAGAAAATTTTTTTAATAACATAGGTAACATCTTAAATGAAGATGTTATTAAGACTTAATTGCCCTACTTAACATTGGTAACATCTTAATAACATTTTCTTAACATTGGTAACATTATTTTTATATAAATATATATAAGTTAACCTATTATTTTTTTTCATTGAATTGTGTCATCTTAAAGTTGTTACAATTGAAGTGAGTCAATTTCAGAAATAAGTTCATGAAGTTTATTATAAACTTTAAAAGTTTATACTTTATAGAAAATTGAGTAGGGCAAAATTGAATTGTTTAGAATTTTGCTCCAAAACAAAGCGTAAAAGTTAAGTGTTTATACCAATGATAAGAGGGAAAATAAGTTGTTTTCGCATAAAAAATTTAGTTAGAAGTGGTTCTCTTTTATGTTCCAGCATATCGGACAGTTATATTGTTACTGTTTAATTATCTGCAAGGCAAAGTGAGTATTTTAATATTTGTGCTTAAAATAATGTTAATAATTGTTATCAGACATTCACTTTAGAAATATGAATTATAACTTAAAGCCTGTGTCAAAAATGACTTTTATGTTGTATTTAAATATGACTTAATGACATTATTTATATGACTTATGACATTATTTTAGAAAAATGGCTTTTATATGGTGCATTTGCGTGAAATTTGACTTATAGTCTATTGGTCAAAAATCACAATATAAGTCTCTATAATAAAGATACTTATATTGTGACCATTATGTATGGCATTATCTTGATCGATGTTGTTACACTTGGAATATGTTGTTTCAACTTTTAGGTATTTTATTTTGCTACAATTTTTTTATGACGTTGTTTTGATTTGATTTGTTCTGTAAACAGAAAGCTGTACAATGTCCTTTTTTTCCCCACATGTTGAATTTCAGCAACATTTTTGTCAAAATTATTTATAGTTCATTTTACAAGAGGTAGTAGAAGATTATTTTATTTTTAACTACTTTCTTATTTTGTAATGTGGTTTTTTTTGTTTTAGAACAATTTAAGAGTATGATTTAATTAATAACTGTGTGAATCTTCTTGGTTGATGCCTAAAAGATTTTTTGAAGGCAGTTCTACATTTTATTGAAATATAAAAACATGCCAATATCCCAAAAATTATTCTGCGTAATGTTTTTTGGATTGTTTGCATGTAAAATTAAAAATTCAGTCATTGATTGTGAAAAAGACTAATTGGCTAATTAGTTTAAAAAGTTTCAATGGTGATGATTGATTGGTGAGAAACTTATTTACTTTTTATGTTTTAATTACATGATTTGTTAATATTTATGATATGAATTGTTTGTGAGCTCAGTAAAGTTTTTATTTCTACATTTGTATTACTTAGCACAAATATTTTATAATTTTGTCTACAAATTGGTTTGTAATAGCCTTAATTATCTTATTTACTTAATGTTCAGTATACTGTAATGTTGTTTTTAAACTAGATAAAATAGTTTTTAAAACGAAAATTACTGCTGGCTCTATATGAATCTAATTTTAGTTTACTTCTTTGGGAATTTTATATCATTTACTAAGTTTATTGTATTGGTAACTTTTTTTATTACTAAAAAAAGAATTTTGTTACAAAAAAAAAAAGTAAAATGCATAACATCCCAGCTATTACAATACATTG
>NC_061157.1:75911017-76138517 GCF_022113875.1 Hydra vulgaris
TTTGGAAAAGATTCAAATGAGTTTAATTTAAAAAACTAAACCAGTCGTAACAGTTGATTTATATAAGAGATAGGTGTGTAAAAAATTTCTTTTTTAAATGCAATTGTTCCTTCATAAGTTTCATAAATGGAACACTTTTCATAAAAGTTGTAACCATTACAAGATTTAATATAGTTTTTATTTACATTTTTGATTGTATAGAAAACCATTTTGCATTATTGATTTGATTCAAAGAAAAAAATAGGTATTTAGTTAGTGAATTAGGCTTGGTTATATATATATATATATATATATATATATATATATATATATATATATATATATATATATATATATATATATATATATATATATATATATATATATATATATATATATATATACATATATATATATATACATATATATATATATACATATATATATATATATACATATATATATATATATATATATATATATATATATATATATATATATATATATATATATATATATATATATATATATATATATATATATATATATATATTAATTATTAATGTATTTAATTCAAACAACATGTACATATAAATAGGCACAAGGTCCATAGATAAAAATAAATAAAAAAATAGTCAATAAAAAGAACAGATACAGTCATCTAAAATTATCCATCATTTGGACAGTTCTAATATTCTGTTAATTAAACCATAAGTGAGATTTCTTTTGGCACACTCAACAAGCTGTTTCTCTAAATTGATCATATAGTTAAATAAAATAGTCTCAAAAGTTGGGAGCCTTAACTCTAAAAACATCTGAGTCAGACTGCAATATTTTCTATATCCAAAAAACATTTTTGAACATTTGTTATAGCAATATCGTAGCTAATGTTCTTGTGCTAAAACTGTTCCATAAGGAAGCATTATATATACATATAAAATGTGATTGGAATAGTCTTACTTCGACTAGGCTTGAACACCTGTAAAAGCGCCTTATTAGCATATTTGTTCGAGTATATATATATATATATAATAAAGAATTATTTATATGTATATTATATATATATATATATATATATATATATATATATATATATATATATATATATATATATATATATATATATATATATATAAATAGTTCTTGATTATTTATATATATATATATATATATATATATATATAATATATATATATATATATATATATATATATATATATATATATATATATATATATATATATATAATCAAGAACCTTTCTTTTAGTCACTCTTTATTTATTATTTCGAGATGCTATAAAAAACTCCTTTTACATTTGAAAGTTCTTTTACACTTGGAAGTTTTTTTTACATTTGTATTAAAAAAGCGTTTTTTATTAACAAAAATACCTAAGTCTTGATGATTGCGTGATTTTATTAGTTTAATTTTGATTTAATAAAGCATTCTGGATCGTTTTTGGACGAAAAATTTATTTGACGCGAAAAAGACGTTCAAAAGATGTTTATTCAAGGTCTTCTAAAGTAGAAGGCCTGCTCATGAAATTAAAAAACTCTTATGACATCACTTTAGTAGTCTGATGTGATTATTTATTTGTTTCAAATATCAAGTTGTAAATAATAAAGATTTAGTTTTTATATTTTCAATGCAGTTTATTATGAATTTAGTACATTTTAATCAATTTTATTAAAGTGTGAAATAATTAGTGTTTTTAAATTTTCAACCAATCCAAATATGAAAGATTTATGGATTCGTCAAATTCCTCAAGAAAATTTAGTTCCTTTAAATAAAACTGCTGTGTGTAAAAAAAATATCATTCATACATTTATTGTTTGTAATGATACAATGAAACGAGATGATGGTTCTGTAATATGTCTTACCCATCATTAATAATAATACATAATAAGAGGTAGCTGTAACAACTGGTGTTAACAGTTGTGGAGCGCAATAACAGTTGATATTGCACTGTATCAGCTTTGCACAATTCCTAAATCTCTAAACCAAATTATCTTAAAAACAATTTTGTAATAAAATGTTTTTGCAAATATTTGATTTATCTAGTTTGTTTTTAATTTGATTTATTGATTCTGCTTCTATTATGTCACTCGGTAGATTATTCCATATGTTGACTATATGATTAGAGAAAAAATTTGATCTGATAATATTCTTGCAGAATAGTTTTTTTAATTTGAATTTATGTTGCCTCAGATGGGGGCCTTATTGTGAGGAGGTATAATTGTAGTTTGAAACCCATTTTACTTTATCAAACCCATGTTGAATTTTATACTGTTGGATTAGATCGCCACGTATTCGCCGTTCTTCTAGAGTTGTTAATTTCATAATATCTAATCTTTTCTCATATGGTATTTTTTTTAATGCTGGTGCTAACTTTGTGGCTCTTCTTTGGATTTTCTCAATTTTATCGATGTCTTGTCTTAAAAATGGACACCAAGCTTGAATCGCAAATTCAAGGTGTGGCCAAACAAATGTTATGTATAACTTTTTCACCATATGTGTGTCAACGTATTTGAATGTTCTTCTTATAATACCAAGCACTGAGTTTGCTCTGCTAACCGCTGCATCAACTTGAGTTTTCCATTTTAAATCAGATTGTATCATTATACCCAAATCTCTTTTAGTTTCAGTAACTGATATGCTGTGATTTAAATTGGTGTCAATATCATGCATTATGAACAGACGATTAGGATTTTTTCTTCCAATATGCATAATCTTGCATTTGTCATAATTAAATTCTGTTTGCCAAGATGACCATGCCATGATATTGTCTATGTCTAATTGAAGTTTTTTAGCATCACATGAATTGCTTATTATGTTAATAATTTTACAATCATCGGCGTAAAGTTTCATGTTGTTATTCACATGATCCGGTAGATCATTTATGAATAACAGAAATAGTAACGGTCCCAGAACTGATTCTTGAGGTACACCGCTGATAACTGGTAACCAATTTGATACACGGTCCTCAAGAACAACTCTCTGTTTGCTATTGCTTAAGAACTCTTCTATCCATTTTAGATAGTTGCCTATAATCCCATATGATTTTAATTTATGGACTAAATGTGCATGTGGTACTTTATCTAATGCTTTAGCAAAATCCAGATAAAGCATATCTATAGAACAATTATTTTCTAAAGCATCAGCTTTTATTTTTTCTAAATCCGTGTTGATTTTCATTTAGTAAACCATTCGTCAATAAATAGTTCATCATTTCGTCTCTAATGATTGATTCTAACACTTTACATGGTATTGATGTTAGTGAAATCGGTCTATAATTTGATGCATCACTTTTTACTTCTTTTTTAAACAAAGGAGTGACATTTGCCAATTTCCATAACTCGGGTACTTTTTCTTCTATTAGAGATTTTTTGAACATTAGTATTAATGGTTCGCAAATGGTGCTATGACATTTGTTCATTACATATGGACTAATTCCATCTACACCAACAGATTTGTTGATATCTAATTGTTCTAATTTCTTTTCAATTGAGTCACGAGTGATCAGATTGTCTACATCTAATTGTATAGTCTTATTAGTTTTAGTTGTAACAAGTGGAATATTATCTTTATTTTAATGAACAAAAACAGAATTGAAACTTTTATTTAAGATATTTGCAATTGCTTCTCTATTTGTATGAAGATAGCCAAATTCATTGAAAATTGACGTTATGCCTGATTTAATTTTGTTGTTTGCATTAACATACTCATAGAATATAATTCACATACTCATAGAATATAATCATAGGATTGTATTTTGACTTTTCAATAATCTTCTTCTTGTATTCAATACGGTTATGCTGAACAATTTTTTCGACTGATTTGCACTGTTGTTTGTATTGTTTTGATAAATCTGATGACTTGAAATAATTCGATATTAATTTCTTCCATAAATTTGCTTTCTTGACCCAAAGAATTAGTTCTTGACATTTCTTTTTATTTATCAATAAAATTTATATTTAGTAATTACACAAAAAAAATTATATTTAGTAATTACATTTAAAAAAACACTATCTACAATATATATTCAGTTATAAAACTATAACTCTATATATATATATATATATATATATATATATATATATATATATATATATATATATATATATATATATATATAGTACCACAAATTGTACTGTCGAGTTACGGACGTTAGCGGTAATCGCAGAGGTCAGCCAGTGCGGAGTGCAATGCAAAAGCCTCACTCTGGGAAAAGCCCCTTGTGGATCAGACTTTTTCCCCAGTCAGGTAAGTATATATATATATATATATATATATATATATATATATATATATATATATATATATATATATATATATATATATATATATATATATATATATATATATATATGTATATATATATATATATATATATATATATATATATATATATATATATATATATATATATATATATATATATATATATATATATATATATATATATATACATATATATATATATATATATATATATATATATATATATATATATATATATATATATATATACATATAATTCTCACGATCAGGGTCTGATTCTCTTAAATGCATTGTCTATAAAATGATAAAACCTTTTTATACAAATATTTGTATATATTCTTAAAAAAATCAATTACGTAATGAATAAGTTGACTAAATTTGATTTCTTTTGCATCTTTAAATAAAAAAAAACAACTTACAAACAAATTATCAAAAGTCACAAATTAAATCTTACTTTAAACAATTAAATGTAATTAAAATATTTATTTTGTATTTAATAAAATACCCAACTAAAATGTAACTTTATAGCACTTTAGCATTAGCAGTACAACACTAACAAAAAACAAATAAGTAAAAACCACAATCTTTACTTATAAATCAATTTTAATATTTATCAAGTTAAATTTAATCAAAATCTTACTATTGAATTTAAACAAAAAAACATATGTATTATCAAAATTATAGAGAAACTTTAAAATCTATAATGTAACTTACTTTTCAACAAATTACCATCTAAAATACAAAAATTTATTTTCTACCACATTAAATAACTGTATAAATTAACAAGTTTTTTTTAAATAATATAAATAATACTAGATAAATTTTAACTTTAAACAAAGTAAACTTATTTGGCGGCCAACAAACGCTTAGCCTACGCTTAACCGATATTATATATTAGGCCGATGCTTAACCGATATATCGACGTCGGTCCGACTTCAATCCAATCTCGGCCTTGACACAGGGCTTGCATTAAAATAGGAAAAAATGAAATAAAAGTTAAACTCTCCTTTAGGAGAGTATAACTTTTATTTGACGCTTCTTTAGGAGCTAAACTAGTCTTTGCGGACCTTGGTAATGTGGCCTCTATATGGCAATTAGCCGGAGGCGGATAAACCACAATACCAATTATAACTTTTATTGAAGTGAAAAATACTTTGGAGGACTTAAAAAAGACAAATAACTGAAAGATTAAGTAATAAGTTTTTAGGTATTAAAACAAGCCAAGCGTACAATAAATTTAAAAAAATATAATGAAGTTATTATAACACAAGAAGAAGAATTTGAAAATGATGTAGAAAATTTTTTCAACGTTTTAATTAATTATTTGGCAAAATAATTAACTATTTTGGTCAGTTCCAATGACCAAGTATGATGTTTTTTCGTGGATGCTTCTCAACAAAGTACCCGAATAAAAAAACGTTACAAAAACCATTACATATTTCAGTGAAAGGGTGTATTTTTTACGGATTCTATTTATGAGGAAATTGTGTATATGAAATCTTTTATTGAAAGAGAACCGTGTAAAAAACGGAAAATGAAATATGTGCACGATAAATGGTTGAACTGTTTCATAAAGACTGAAGAGACGGAAAGAAAAAGTAATCTGTTGAAAATGTGCCAATACTTGTTCGCTATTCGACCGCATAATGAGTATGTTGAACGCCTGTTCTCATTAATTCAAACTCAATAGACAGATGAGCGTAATTCGTTTTCTATCGACACAGTGAAATGTATAATTCAATGTGGTACATCACCCACAAAAAAAAAAAAAATTCCTGTTAACCAAAATGAATTACCGTTAGGATGACAGTTTTGCCGTTGGAATAACAACGATCAATCGCATTTTAATTTTTTTTATTTTAGAGGGGTGCGGGAGGGGATTGGGCAGCCCCATATATATATATATATATATATATATATATATATATATATATATATATATATATATATATATATATATATATATATATATATATATATATATATATATATATATATATATATATATATATATATTTATATATATATATATATTTATATACATATATATATATATATATATATATATATATATATATATATATATATATATATATATATATATATATATATATATATATATATATATATATATATATATATATAGCCCCCTGCAGCATATATATATATACAGCACCCCCCCCCCCCCCATGTGACACCTACTCGCCGGCGCGAGTAGGTGTCACATGGGGGGGGGTGCCATTACAACATTTTTACAAAATTTGCTGACTGTCATTACGACATTTGCCGACTGTCTAACCTATATCGAAAGGGTCGACATTTGCCGACAACTAGTCTAAAAAGGTCCGATTTGCCGACTAAGGGTCCAGTTTGCCGACTAAAAATCATTGATGGGGGGGGGGGTGTCACACACCCCCACACACCCCTATCGCGCCGGCATTGTATATATATATATATATATATATATATATATATTATATATATATATATATACATTAATATAGAATTTTATTGCTATAAATATAAAATAATCGTGAGTATTTTTGGATATAACATCATAAAAACATGATGTAAACATTTTGTATATCATTAAATATGTAGTTTTTAATTTTTCTTTAAAATAAGGGTTTACTTAAGTAGTTAATAATTATTTAGTTTTTCTGTTTTTAGTAAATAATTACATCACTAAAACATCATTTTCAAACATTTTCATACGAAATAACAAAATGATTTGGTTAAATTTGTTTAAAGTTTCGTTTTTAGTTTTTTTACGATATTCAAAGAAGTTGTGAAAGTTTTTGAAGCATAAACAGATTGAATTACTCATTAGAAGAAAATGGTTAAAAAATGGTTGAATCAAAGGAATCAAAAAAGATTGAACCACAAGGCAAGGTGGTTGTGAAAAGAAATCACGCTAATTGTTGTATAGAGAGCACAGGTATAGAATACTTTATCTCTATTCTTTAAATAATATTTTCACAAAATATTATTTAAAGAAATTTAAATATTTACCGTTTAATGATTGGATGAGAAAAGTTGAATTTTTTTTTTGTATTAGTATCAAATAAAAATATTAGTCTACTAAAAACATACATTTTGTTGCAACTGATGCTAAATTTTATTCCACTAATAATTGCTTTATAGAGAACAAATAGAAGAAGAGTTATGGAGCAAGTTGATAGAAGTGTAAAAGAACTTTATTTTGAAAGTTGTGATTAGAAATATAATTTGTTTACCAGTAAAATTTTTAATGATTAATGAAGTATTTGTTATGACAACAATGTATATAAGAGTGATAATAACAAAACAAGAGAAAATTATAATGTTCGAAGTAATAAAAATTAATATGACAATGATTTTAATAAACATTATTTCACAACAGACTCAGAAAGACTTAAATTTCTGTTTAGATATGATTTGGAAAAATGTGATTCTTTGTCTCCATGTTTATCCGGGTAATACATCATTTTGATTTTATTATTTTTTACATTTATTGTATATAGTATTATGTACATATATTTTACATATTTTTGTTATTTCTTATAGAAGTAAATTATATTTAAGTTGTAAAAAAGACTTTCACTAATCTGTACACTACTTTAAATTTCTATTTTAATAATTATTATTACACCTACTTTGATTTTTTGTGTTATAAAATTCATGTTTGCTTATTTAATCAGCATAAAAACCAATTTTCGATTATCACGATAAATTTATTCACACCGTAATATTTTAATTAACATTGCGTAAGAATAGTAAAATAGTAAGCACGTGTTACCTTTTAAATAAAAATTATAAAGATTCTTATATATAATAATATTACGTTGGACCAACGTTAAAATACGATGCACTTCTAACGTAAGAGATCGAGGTTGGGCCAACTTTTAAAGAAAAATTACCGGGTTATGGCTTACTTTCAGCCGAATTTTACAAAATCTTTCGGCACATTTGAGAAAAAGATTTTAATTGTTTACGAAACAAACCAGACACACTATGAAAAATCAATAACTTCACGAATTTTAAGAATTGAAAATATTGAAGATCCATCTTATTGAAGATCTTTAATAGGCTCTGATTACAAAGTAATCATAAAGTACTGGTTCTATGACATGTAAAAATAATAGGGGAAGTTAAAGAACCTAATCAAACTTGCGGTTGAATTTTTCAAATTTACACCTAGTAAAGTTTGAAGATCTCCCTAACTATATTTTATCTTTAGATCAAAAAATGAGTATTGACAAAGTTGACCAAGCGTTTCAAATTTTTTATCAAGATTCTATGTTTGGAAGTTTCGGCAGAAGTTCTTAATAGGGATTACTTGTCGGTCTTTTTTCCAATGAAAAGGAGAGTCTGATAAAGTGATCCCTTTTTTCTTCTGCTCTACTGTATCTTTAGTGATTATAGTTGAAATCAGAATAAAGGGTTTTCCAGGAACAACTAAAGCCCTTCAGAATACAGCAGTACGCAGATGTTTCAATTCTTTTAAGCCAAAGGATATCAGTCTATTTTTCTTTGAAAAGGTAAGTATTTAAAAAAACAAGTGGTTGAAAATCAACACTTTGTATTGATCCCAAAATGAAAAGAAAATTGAAAAACATATGGCAGATTAATTTTTTTTTTTTTTTTTTTTTTTTTTTCAGTTTACATTATTTACATGTCGTGATTTCCATGTAATATAAACATATAAACTTGGAATCTGGAAGAAGATCATATCAATCTTGTCGCCAGAGCCATATAAAAATTACAATATAAATATAATATAGTATAATACAGGTAGTTTATAACAAAATAAGAATCCAAAACATTTGAAATAAGAAATGGTTAAAATAATATCTCAAAAATATTTCAATATATTATCCGTAGAAAAAATAATGTTCTTTAACTTGTTTTTAAAAACAGAAAAAGAGATAGATGAACCTAAATTAGGCTGTACAATTTTATTCCAGATATAAGGTGCTCGATAATCTATACAAAATTGATTAAACTTTGTTTGACAAAAGGGTTCTTTTAAATAGTTATTATTTCGCAAACTATATTTATTCTTTACTTTAAAGGTAAATAGTTCTTTAAAAACATGAAATAAGGAGTTATTCATACAACAAAACGTAAAACATAAAATATTGTACAAGTTAAGTTCATAAACATTTAATACATTTTTTTTTTTTTTTTTTAAGTTGATTAAGGTGCCCCAAGAAGTCCTTACGGTCTTATCACAGAGCACCGCGGAAGAGCATTTAATGGGAAGTTCACGCCTCCTTCCCAACCGATGTCGCAAGACTTGCCCAGAGGTGGGGTTTGAACCACGGATCTTACGTTTCTGAGGCAAGTTCATATCTTTAAATAGAGGTTTTGTATTTGAAAAACGATTTAAAAAATATATTATTCGCATTGGATGTTTCTGATGGCGGTAAAGACGTTGCAACTTACTTTTACCTGTACTCCCCCAGGCAATATTTGCATAGTTTATATAGCTATGAATAAATGAGTAGTATAGTTGTTTTAAATTATTTTTATTTAGATAATTTCTGGCCTTATAGAGGATACCAATACTTTTCGCAACTTTTGTTGATATATAATCAATATGAGCTTTCCATGTCATATTTTCGTCAAGATAAATACCTAGAAATTTTAAAACGGAATCTTTTTTTATTTCTACTTTGTCCATATAAAGTTTAGGTAAATCATAAGGCAAAAAGCGTTTTTTTGTTGAGGAGTGGAAAAGGATCCACTTTGTTTTCTCAATATTTAAGGTTAATTTATTGCATTTAAACCAGTTAGAAACTTGATTAAGTTCTTTATTCATATCTAAAAAAAGTTTGTTAATGTCTTTGTTTGACAAAAATAAATTGGTTTCGTCGGCAAACATGATGCTTATAAGATTCGAGGCCTTATTTAGATCGTTGACGTATACTAAAAAGAGAAGTGGGCCAAGGATAGAACCCTGTGGAACACCACATTTTATTTCAATTAATGTTTTATTTTGAAGATTATTAGTAAGCAATTCTTCTCCGTGGTAGACGAATTGCTTTCTATTTGACAAGTAGCTTTTATATCATTTGATCATTTAATAACACCGGTAAAATATTGTCGGTTTAATAACACCGGTAAAATATTGTCGGTTTAATAACACCGGTAAAATATTGTCTGTTCTCTTTTATATCAGACTGAGTAGAACTACCAACTGGCTAGTAAAACAAAAAAACAAAAAAAAATCAAGCTTTTGGGCATGCGTAGTTTGTCACTAAGGGATAAGACTACGTTAATATATATGCCAGCAGTATTAAAAACACGGTCTCTAGCAAACATGTTGTCTATTCCAGAATGAATAATAGAGCGTTTGTAAGAGTCATTTTCTAAAACTTAAAATAAAAATTACTTTAAAACCAACAGTTTGTATTGCATCCTAACTTAAGATTAAAAAAAAAAGGTACTTACAGATAATCTAAGAACAATGTAGATGAGTTTGAGGTGGGAGGTTAACGTAAATTTCAATCGATTGAGTTGAAGAAGTGGGAAGAGTGTTTTACGATATTATTTTTCACTTCATATTGAGCTATGCCTTGTATGATTACTTTGTTGATCTCGGCTTACTTTTGGTTCTTTAATTGAAAACGTGATGCTAACACGTTCATAACAATCTTTAGGAAACCCTGTCCTCCATCAATATCAACACTTGCAACAAAATTGAGAAAATTTCTACCTTAGAATATGCAAATATGCGAATAACATTTAGCAACGTATAATTGTTTCAGAATATCATATTATAAATAATCATTTGCCATTCAATTTTTGTTCTTAAAGATATAATTTTCAACCTTTATAGATATAATATTCTACTTTAGAAGATAAAAAGTCATACCTTACCTAAAAATTATGCCTAAAAATTAGTATATCACAAATCCTACCCTTAGATAGAAAATTCTAACTTTTTTTTTATAATGTGTTGGTACAACAAACGCAAATTCATCTCCAATATTTTGAATATGAAAAAAAATTTACTTGTTTCAAAGGAGAAACCTCGTGACTTAAATACGCCCCTAGTGTTCCCTGGTTATAAGAAATTAATTCTTGAAAAATATAAATTGATTTTTTAAAATTTTATTATAAGATCATTTTAGAATTAGATTTCAAAATATATTTTGTTACTCAAAGATACGGTTATATAAAGTTTAGAACCTCTCATTTTTTGAACGTTTTATATCTAAAAACAAAAAAAGAGTCAAAAAATAAAAAAAGCGGTTTTTAATTCGTTTTAAATGGTTTTTATCTCATGTCAAATCTCAAAAAAAGTTTTTTAAAATTTTGAAAAACGTGAAAAAAAAAAAAAAAAAAAACTTTTACTAAAAATCTCTAAAAAAAACAAATGGTTGTTTTAAAATATATTTACGAAACTTAAACTTTAGTAAAACTTTAAAAAAAACATAAGCCATTATTCAACTTGTTAATTATTACCTAGTTCTAATAATATATTATCATTATCTAAAAAACATTATATATTTACGTAGCTGTTTGTTAAAACAGTAATCTGTATTATAAAATATTATTATGAGGTAATGGGGTTTTATAAAATTGTAAATATTTATCGTTTTATAATCAAAAAAGTAAATAAATAAACTTATTCAATGTTGTAACTGTTAAAAATAGATATTTATAGGTTGAAACAATAATATAAAAATAAAATTATCAAATTCTTAGCAGGTCATTATAAATCGGTTTTTTGTTCTTCCCGTCAAATTTGAAATTATGGAAAAGTTGCCTTTTCCCAAAAAACAATTTTTTTCATTATAAGTGTAACTTTTCATGTAACTTATATCAAAGATAATTAAATTATGTAAGGTATATGTCTTACATAATATAATAATTATAATTTTAAGGGGTTTTTTTACTATGTATTCTTTGTCCCGCGAAAACATTCAAATAGAATATCCTGATAGAATATAACCATAAGCTAGAATGCCAATTGAGAAATTGTGAAAAACGTTTTTACAAATAGAATAGCCTTAAGCAGCTGTGAACGTTCCATCGATCAACGCTTTCAAAGGCAGAATAACAAAGTAATTTTTAGAGACACAAATGCTGCTTCGTCTGCAGCTTCTGTGTCTTCATATTCGTCAGTATAGAGAGGCCTGGTTTAGAGGCTTTATGTAGTGGCCTGGTGTAGAGGCCTGATGTAGCGCTTCTTTATCAAATTATAAATATATATATATCTTTTTTGATATCTGAATAAAAAAAGAAAAATTGCCAAAAACCTGTTTGGATTTTATTTTTAAAAAAAATCTGTTTGGTTGTTATTTATTTTATTATTATTGTCTTTTTTTTAATAAATAAGTTTAAGTCAGAGATTTTTTAAGAGTTTATTATTTTAACTGTCAACATTATTTTACGCTGTCAACATTATTTTCGCAAACTTTACAACGCATCATCTGTTTCATATTATATATATATATATATATATATATATATATATATATATATATATATATATATATATATATATATATATATATATATATATATATATATATATATATATATATATATATATATATATATATGTATAACTAAATAATATTGAGTCTTTGAAAACAAGTTGATTAATTAAAAATTATCAAAGATAATCAAAACCTTTTTTGTTCGCTTTGTTTTATATTAATGAAGCTTCGCGATACATTCAGCTATGGCTGTGATAAGATATTATAATGGTAGATGACGCCAGATTAGTCAAGTGAAGGGTTTTTTTATGGTTTTAAGTTTTAGGTACATCAAACTCAATCAAAATAATTTTTCTGCATTGGTTAAAAGCTTACTTTTTTCATAATGACGAGCTTACTTAGTTTCGTCATAATGGCCAGCTTTACCTAGTTTTGTCATGGTCAGCTTTACTTACCTACACCTAATAAAATATTTAGATCAAAACTTTTAATTGTGATTGATGTCAATAATTTTAATGGCAAACATTCAATTTAAAAAATTATCAACAAAAATTAAGTCACAGAAAGCTAGATTATAGAATTCTATATAACGTTTTGCACAATTCCTGTATGGATCTTTTTTTACATCATTCCTAAAAATTTAATTGTTCTATTGTACACCTTACACTCACTTGCCTCCTTAGAGATAAATAAAAAGTCAAATAAAAAACTCAAGTGATTTTTTAAATAAAAAATATGATGAATTGAAAAATTAATTCCAACGAGATTCTTATAAACAAACAATCACAAACTCTTATACCCCGTGGTTTTACACTATAACAGTTTATTTTTGCCATAAAAAATAACAAATAAATCAAGATTTGGTGTTTTGAAAACTCATTTAACTTTACTGAAAATTGATTCTTATTGTAGTAAAGATGGAAAAAATAATCAACGTATTAGAAAATCAAATTCAAAGCAATGTTATGAAAGCAAGTTCTATAACGCAGTTTTACATTGAAAACATTCTTCACTTGAATGAAGAACTAGATGGTACATACCGAAGACAAGCGAATGGATTTTTAAAAAATGATGAAAAGTATCCCAAATCATATACCGCCATCATTGCTCAAGCCATACTTAGTTCAAAAGAAAAAAAACTTCCTCTTGGATGTATATATGAATATATTATCGAGAATTTTCCACAGTTTCTTTCAAAAGGCAAAGGATGGAAAAACTGTGTTCGTCATAATTTATCGTTAAGTGAATGCTTTATAAAAGTTGGAAGGGCGCGTAATGTAAGAGGAAACTATTGGGGCATACACCCAAAGTATTTGAAAAACTTTTCAAAAGGCGATTACCGTAAAAAAAGGTTTAACCATTCCTCAAAAAATCATATTTTTACAATCAATGGTTCATGCGCCCATTTTCAAAAACGCAACTCGATTCCTTATTTACCGGAGAAAATACAGTTTAAAGACAAATTTCATAAAACTATATATTGAAAGCTATTGTATTAAAAAATATATCTTAAAAAAGTTATTCGGGATCTATTTAACAAAAAAGTATGAAGTATACATAATTTGAAAATAGCAAAATAAAGTTTGATCTTTTCAGTCTGAGTTGATGATCTAATGAATTAGTAAATGTTGAAAAGAATTTCTGCAATTTCCGAAGGATAAACGTTTTTTATCAATTAAAATATTTTCTGTTACAATTTCTTTTTTCTGTTTTAAGATATTTTTAATCCCTATAATTAAATGTTTAATTGTTTCCCTAAATTAAATTAATTTCTAAAATGAACAACGCATGCGTACAATACATGCATCAAATATAATAACTAATGGGCTTGTTTTCTGCATTTTATTTTCTCCCCAGTCCCCAGTAGTAACAAGACTGCAAGCCTTTTCTTTCTTTAATTAAAAGATAAAATAGCATAGCAATTTTATTTCATAAGTCGCATAATGGACAAATTAACACTAAAAAAATTTAAGTTTTTAAAACCTTAACGGTTTCTTGTTTATCTCTACATGTTGCTATTAAAGCTGATTTGATATAGATGATGTAGAGTTTATTATATAGAAGTTAAGAAAAAAAATAATATATAGAATACTACTCATTATATACAAATAATAAAAAAAAGTTCCCCACTGTGCATTTTAATTATTAAATAAAGAATTATTTTTTTACCGATTTTGTTATTATTTTTATGATCATTATTATTATTTTTTATTTGTTTGTAATTTACCTTGTCTTTTTCATTTTGTTTTTTGCTTTATCTGCATCTACATTGTTTTATTTTACATGTTTTTATGAGAGTTATTTTGTTGGAAAATCTCTTTTCCACCGGAAGATTTTTTTTTCTGAGAAAAACAAATTTTACAAAGAAATGTTTAAAACGTTTAAAGTTTAAAACGTTAAAAGACAAAAAATTTTAATATTTAAAAGATTTTACTGCAACTAAAATTCTACAAAAATAGTTAAAAACTAAAATAGGTTTACAAACAGAGTTCGTTTTGTTTTCAAATATTTTGTTAGGTTTCGATTACGTAAAAAATATTTTTGTCGAAAACAAATTTTTGTACATCCTCTTCCGATTTTCACAGCTATTTATTAATTCTAAATTATTTATATATATATTTTTTTTCTATTTTTGTTAGTTTTAAGTTACTTATTCTTATTTTATAATTTGACATTTAAACAACAAAAATGTTCAAAAAAAAAATTTATTAATACAGTATTAGGGGCTCTATGAAAATATTGCGAAAACGTATTATCATCTTAATCTTCTTGAGTCCCTGTCTGTTTAATTCTTTATTTTATAAAAATCATAATAATAAAAAGTTATATATTATATTTTATATACAAAAAAGGTGCTTGCCTTTTATTTTACTGACTTATTTATCTTGTCTATCTTATTTTACTGACATATTTTTTCTTTCTTGTATATATGTATATTGATTATTTTTTTTAAACAGTAAAATTAAAGAAATACAAAAAAAAAAAAAAAAGAAATACAAAAAAAAATAGTTAAATAAAACAATTTTTTTAAAAGATCCCTCCGTTGTAATTTTACCTGTTCAGCTATACGGTTTTAATTACTTTAGTTTTTGATTAATTTAAGAACTTCTCTTTATTTATTTATCAACACTAAGACTTCCCAGTGGGCATGCGTTTATTAGACGTCTCACGGATATCCATGTCCGTATGTCGTCTGAAGGACGTCCATCCGGCGACGCATGCCTATTGGGTTGATGTTCTGGTTGATTTTATGGTTTACCATCAAAGTGCAGTGACCAGCTTTCTAAATATAGCTAATACAAATTCATAAATAGTTATTAGCGTTGCTCAATCAGGTAGCTTATATAGTCTAAACCTTGCTGATTTCCATAAACTTCCAGGACAGTCCAGAAAGTTCTAGAAAGTTTCAGAAATTTCTAAAAACATTCAGAACAGTCCAGAAAGTTCTAGAAAGTTCCATAAGGTTCAAGAAAATTCTAGGCCTCAGAAAGTTATAATGCTTCTGCCTGAAAATTCTTCTTGTATAACATTTTAAAATTTTCGTGTAGCGGGTGACCTTTTTTTTAAAATTAATCAGAATAAAATCAATTTTCATTGAATGAATCATCATGAATCTATTTTATTATTTTTTTCAATTTTTTTAATTTATTTTGCTGTTTAAATTAACAACGATTATAATATTAAAAAAATGCAAATAGAGAAAAAAAAATATATATATATTAAATGCACAAATACCCTCAATTAGTAAAAAAAAAGATATATTATTTAAAAACACACACACACATATATATAAATATATATATATATATATATATATATATATATATATATATATATATATATATATATATATATATATATATATATATATATATATATATATATATATATATATATATATATATATATATATATATATATATAAAGAATAAAGAATATGTAGTATTTAAAATATAAATAGTCGCCAATAGTCAAAAAAAGAAAAAAAAAATTAAAAATACAAATCTGTTAAAAAAAAGAAAATTATTATTATTATATAATAATAATAATAATAATAACAATAATAATAATAATAATAATAATAATATAATAATACTGTTGAGATTTAACGCCATGTTAAATCTTTTACAGAAATAACAAGATAGTTAAAGATCGTCAATTAAGTCTAGTTTAGTTTTAAATGAGTTGAAATTTTTACTTCCACTGTTTCAATTGGTAAATTGTTACAGAACTTGACTGTTTCAATTGGTAAATTGTTGCGGAACTTGACTGTGCGATTTGTAAAAAAAACCTTCACGATTTTGATTTAAATATTTCTTATCGGTGAATAAATGATGTTTATTACCTCGAATGTTTGAATACGGACTAGAAGAATTTAAAGAGCACGAATGTCGAGGGGGTATTTTCCAAGTTATTTTCTTTATATCATATTATTATCTGTACCTTTGTATGAGATCTCCTTGTATTCTTCGTTATTTTAAAGATGTTAGTTTCATTTTTCTTGTCTTTCATTGTATGATAGATGACGTAGTTCAGGTACCGATTTCGTTACTCATTTTTGAATTTTTTCTAATATATTTATATCTTTTTCAAGATAAGGATTCCATACCTGTATTGCAAATTCTAAATGCGGCCGTATATAACTACAATACAACAATTTTATTAGTTCACTATTTTTATACTTAAATGATTTGCATATTATATCAAATTTATAGTTTGCGATAGATGATGCAATTTTGATTTGTGGTTCCCATTTTAAGTCATTCCCATTTTAGATCCTTTTCCAATTTAGTTCTACTTAATTCTTGCTTTAAATTATTGTTAATCATAAAATATTTATTATTTTTATTTTTGTTACCAATATGCATGATTTTTCAAAATTGAATTGCATTTTTCAGTTTATTACCCATTTTTCTTACATAGAAATGTCATTTTGTAAAGTAATCATCTGCATACAACAACAATTTGTTTGTAAGTTGACTTGGAAGATCATTGATGCATGTTAAAAATAAAATTGGACCAAGCACAGAGCCTTATGGTACACCGCTTACTATGTCTACTCATGATGATACACTTTCTCCAAGTACAACTCTTTGCTTCCTATCAGTTAAAAAAAAAATTACCCACTTCAATGACGTAGATGTAATGCCATATGCTTCAAGTTTTAGTACTAATCTCCTATGTGAAACTTTGTCAAAGGTTTTTTTGAAATCAGTATGAAGGATATCAAACGATTTACCATTTGCAACACCTGTTGTTACTATATCCATGTACTCTAGGAGATTAGTTGTGCAACTTTTGCCTTTTATAAAACCATGCTGATTTTTTTTTAGTTTTTTTAGTATTGTATTTGCCGATTGAAAATAATTTACACTCGTAATTTATAAAAACAAATATTTACATGACTGGGGCTTGAAGAAGACAAAATTCATCTTATCATTGAGCCCCCGTTCATCTTATCATTAAGCCCCCGATTAGAATTAGATTATAGAATTAGAATTAGATTAGAAAATAATAAGTTGTTAATCTTTAAATAATGTAAGAGTTGGTTAGTTCAACAGTTTTCCTCAAATTTTTATTCACGGAAAGTTAAACAATTTACTCAGTAATTGCTCAGCTTTACGTAAATAAAAACTTAAGCAAAATTGCTAAAGTTTTTATTCACGTAAAGCTGACCAATTACTGAGTAAAAGTAATTGCTCTTTTTTATTCACTCAGCCTATTAAACTTTCTAAAGTTTTACAAAGTCAGGAAATTGGCCTATAACTTGAAACTTTATCTCTACTGCCATTTTTGAACAGCAGCGTTATGCTTGCTGTCTTTCGTGAAATAGGTACTACACCTTCATAAATTGATTTGTTAAATAATTAAGTCAAAGGATTAGAAAAAGCATTTACACATTCCTTTAATAGAAAAGAATGAATCCCATCTGGTCCAACTGATTTTTTTGGGTTTATAGCATTTATTATATTAACAACTTCAGTTGAGGTAATACTAATAAACTGAAGTGAATTTAAACACTTTTTTTCAAAATTTGGTAAAATATCATCTTTATCTCCTATAAATACTGATTGAAAATATTCATTCAAAGTATCAGCGATCTGCTTTTGGTTCGTAATGATGCACGTATTAAAATATTCAATTGATATTAAATAATTTTTAATTTTCAGTTTTTTGTTCATATAGTTATGCAGCAGTTTTGAATCTGATTTTGCTTTTTTAGCTTTGTATTTTTCGTACTCTATTGTAACTTTTTTAACTTGTTTATATATATCTCTTTTTGCTTTAATATATTGGGATTTTTTTATACTATCTGTCCATAAAGAGAATCTATTGATAGATTAGAGTTTTTTTCTTCTTCTTGATTTCATTTATAATCTCTTTGTTAAGAAATATTTTTCTGTTATTACGATTAATTTTTACTAATGGAATAAATTTTTACAAGCTGTTTGGTAATGGTAATTGAAAATTTTACAACAGTCATTTATATTTTTGTTCAAGAAAAGAGTATTCTAATCTATCGCTTGTATATAGTTTGTTATCTCAAGATAATTTCCCAATTTAAATTTTTTTTTAAAGGTGTTATTCTTGCTAACAAAATTTTTATTTATAATGTATTGCCATATTATTACGCGATTTATTTCTGTTACCTAAAGGAGCTCTATGTTGAATCCATTTGACTCTATTGACATTATTTACTATTCTTAAGTTTAATATGTTTGTTTCTTGACAAGTGGCTCTTTGAAATGTTGGATTTACAACGCATTGGTTTAAAAAAATCATCAAGACAATTTACAAATTTTTCAGCATAAGTACCAACTGGTAATGCTTTGTTTAAAAACCATCTAATTGTGTTATAATTAAAATTACCTATAATTATGAGATCTGTAAAGATTTTTTTTTCAATCAATTTTTTGTCATTTTTTATAGTTATAATTTTCTCATTAGTTTTTTTCATTATAATTTTCTCATTAGTTTTATTAAATTAAGTTTATTTGAATTTGGCGGCTTGTAAATGCAACCTACTAAAATCTTTTTTCTAAAAGATTTTTTCATTTTTACGATCAAAACGATATAATACTTAATTTTCTATAAGTGTATCGTTAAACCATGTTTCAGCAATGCAGATTGTTAAACCATGTTTCAGCAATGCAGATTAAATCTTGAATATATGCCTTAATGGTGTAACGCATTTCATCTATTTTAATATTTAATGAAGTGGCATTACTATAAAAACAAGTTAAATCAGATTTTAAGTCTGGCTTGAATTTATTTCATCTTTTATTTTTTATTTTATTTTTTTTCTAACAGGTAATCTTAAGTACAGTTATTAAATTGCTTTTCATTGTTTGAGTTAGGATAATTATAAACTTTTGTCTGTTGAAAATTTGATGATGTTGTTATTCCGAATCCCATATCTATAATCTTTTATGTTTTTATTATCTAAGTCGTTATAAAGTCGATTACGTTCATCTATTAATTGTTTGAAAAAATGTCGTTGAGTTAGCGTTAAATCACAGTTTACATAAACATTTTTGAAGTAATTATTTTTTCTTAATTGCTTTGCTGTTTTAATTACCGCTTCTTTGCTTTGAAGTTCGACTAATATCGGGTTATGATTTTTATTATTTGTGTTTTTTCTAAAACGATGTATTCTTTCAATTTTAAAGCTATCAGCGCCAATCTCCTCAAATATCTTTAAAACAACCCCTTATTCATTCAATTCTTTTTCCTTAATATCAAGTTTGTTTGACTCCGTTATGCCAAATATAACAACATTTTTTTCTTTACGTTTTATATCATTTTGCTCAACTGTTATTGCACTATAACATCAACTGCAGAAATGTTAGGTTTGTTTGCCATTTTGAAAAGGCTACTAAAACTTTTTATTGGATTTTCTTCTAATATTGTAGAATATTTTTTTAAATTCTCGACCTTTTTTTTTAATGCATTGTTTTCAACTTCAACTGAACTTAATTTATCCTCCAAAATTTTAATATTCTCTAGATGTTCTTTGATGATTTCTTTTTGCAACTTTTCTACTTTTTCGACTCGTTTCATTAACTCAGAAAATTCAGTTCTTTAAACTTTTTTTTTTTTAACAAAGTAAATAGGATAAATAAATTTCAAAAATATTTTTAAATTTTTAAAAACACGCCCACTAACTACGTAGCGTGCATTATATATATATATATATATATATATATACATATATATATATATATATATATATATATATATATATATATATATATATATATATATATATATATATATATATATATATATATATATATATATATATATATATATATATATATATTTATATATATATATACACAGTTAATTCTCGAACCTCCAAGGGACCAAGTGGTTCGACTTAACGAATGTTCGACTCAAGCGAAGTCCTGATAAGTCGAACTTTGAGAGAAATGAGATATTAGTTCGAGTTAAGGCGATTTTTATTTATTCGATAATAAAGTATAAACATTAAATTTACACAATTATAGTAATAAAAAGTGTGAAAAAAGTTCAGTGAAAAAAGCTGAGTAAATCCGCTTGTATTAGCTTCTCTGATAATTATTTTTCCACAATTAAGTTTATTTGGTTTATACATTTATGAATACACTCCCCATTTTCACTGAATATCATGTAACTTCGTAGTATTTTTTGGGTTTGACGTACATCACCTGATTGAGGGCAAGTTGATTCGATCAAAAAATCTACATTACTATCTTTATCTTTTTCAGCCTCAAAATTTTCTTCTCCTAAAACGTCTGATATAATCTCCTCATCATTCATTATCGGCTTGGGAGTGTTGACAAAATCATCCATGGAAACGACATCTTTTGCTGTTGCTCCTTCAGGGAAGAACTCGGATGAATGAACATCAAACTTTTCTAACTGGTCTTTGAGATCCTCAAAGGGATCATCCACATCTACCAAGGCGTCAAAACATTTTCTCTGAAATTCCAGCTTTAGCAAAACAATTGTAAATAGTTTCGGTCTTTACCTTCCCCAAGCAACATCAAGCATTTGCATGGCATCCATTATAGTAAATTCCGGAAGAGGTTTTTTTTTCTATTGCATCAATTAATTTTTGAACCAATAGTGTTCTATAATTTTCACGCCCTGGTCCATCGGCTGTAGCTTCGAGGTAGTGTTTGGTGGTAAAAAAATTAGTTCTATTGATTCAAAATTATCAATGATTGGATAAGCTAGATAATTATTAACTAAGAAAAAATTTTTTAGTCTTTCCTTTGTTAATTGTCGATCAATTTCACGAACCCATTCCTCGAATAGTGTGCCATCCATATAAATTTTCTTCTGACTGCGATAACGGCAGGGTAAATGCTTTACATTTTTAAAGCATCTGGGCGATTTAGCTTTGTCAATAAAAAACATTGGCAATTTTTCCCTAATGCATTAGCAGATGCCAATCTCGTAAAATGTAGTTTGCTGTATTTCCCGCCGACACATTTTTAAAATGTAAAGATTTATATTTGGTTGGAGCCGATGAAACAAGCCAAATTCGTCAGCATTATAAATCTGGTTCAACTTATATTATTATAAACAAAAATTCAATGTTTTGTGAAAAAATCAGTTTAATATGTTGAATGTTTCCTTATTTATAAGCCTATTTCCTCATTTTGTATTAGAGCGACGCATAGTGTGGTGTTCGACTTACTGGCAATTAACTTTATATATATATATTGATAGTCATAAAAAGTCATAAAAGAAGATATCAAAAATACCATTTTCTAATTAAATAAATAATATCATATTCAACGTATAATATATAAAGTTTACATAAAATATTTTAAAATACAAACAATCAAATACAACAAAGAAGAAGATACATGTCAAAAATTTTTTACTGTAAACACAAATAAAATTTATAAATAAAAATTAGTCCGTGAGATTGTTTAATACTAAAATGAATTTAATGATTTTGTCATATTTTAATTGCCTTTCAGAAAAGAGTTTAGGTCCTCTATTAGTTATACTATATTCTGTGTATTTGTTTACTTTTTTAGATAATTTATGTGTGTTACTTTGATTTGTTCTTTAGAAATACTTCTCATTTAGATTTTTAATAAATTTACTTATAATTTCAAGAGGATTATTGGTATATTTATACTTAACGTTTAGGTGTTGGTATATGTTCAATCTTTTCATATCCATCATTAAAGGTTTAGTGTGGCCCCCCGTTTTTTGTTGTATATAATTCTAAAAGCATGTTTTTGTAAACAAAGAATTTTTTTAAGTTTGGTTGGTTGACAACTTGCCCACGTAATATTTGCATAAGTAATGAAGCAATATCACAAATAGGTACACAAATTCACGAAGTCTAAGCTTCAGACTTTGTGAATTCGTGTACCTATGAATTCGATACATAATACTAATGGTTTTCTTAATACTAATGGTATTTTTGATCGTATATATTTTATATGTGGGAACCATGATAAATGATTATCCACAATAACTCCAAAAAACATTATAGTACCTTATTTTTTTCAATTTGTTTATAAATTATAACAAGTTTTAGAGAAAGGTTTTCTTCTTGTGTTTTTTTATGAAACAAGCTATATTGTGTTTTCCACATTAAGAGAAAGTTTATTTGGCCTGAACCAATCATTAACTTTTTCTAAATTAATGTTCAAGTCAACATATAGTTAGTTAATATTGCTTTCAGATAAAAGTAGATTTATAAGGTCTGCAAATATGCGAGCATTTAGTTTTACTGATGCATTATTTAAAATCATTAACATAAATTAAAAATAAGAGAGGTCCTAGGATCGATCCTTAAGGCACTCCACACAGAATAATCAGTATTACGGATATCTGTTTGGAACATTTTGTTTTCTATTAGATAACTTTTTATCCAATGATATTATTTTTTTTGCATAACCTGTACCATTTTAGTTTTTCTAACAGAACAAAGTGATCAACGGTGTCAAATGCCTTGGATAAATCTATGAATACATTGAGATTAAACTTATCATTTTCAAAACTATCAGTTATTTGGTCAGCTAATTCAATAATAGCATATTCTGTTAAATGTTTTTTTTGAAATCCGAATTGTTTTGGATTAAAAAATTTATTTTTTGTAAAATAATCAAAGATTCTATTATAAACTACAATTTTGTAGATTTTCAAGACAACAGAAAGCACCGATATGGGTCTATAGTTAGATCGCGTCGGTGCGATCATTATTTTTATAAATTGGGTATACTTTTGCAAGTTTAAGTATATGAGGAATATATACATATATAAAAATATATATAAATATTTAGCTCGTTAGGAAAATTTGTTGAAACTTCACTATTAAAAAAAGTAAAGAATTTTTTTTTAATTTTATTATATTAAATGTTCAAATTAATTTCCATCATTGATTATACAAACTTGCATCTTTTCAAGCCATTTGTCTAACGTTTTTTTAAACTCTTTATTGAGTACACTTTGAAGTAAAATTGTTGTGCGGTTATTTTTGACTTTCGACGTCAATATCGTCATCAAGATTTTTTTTATCAAGTTGCAAAGCCAATAAATGGATGGAACTAAGTTTGATAAGTATGGCGGGTGGTGAATTATTGTGATTCCAACTTGGTTATTGGAAGCGTTATGTAGAAAAATTTAAAAATTTGAGTGAAAATAAGATATTTCAAACAATTTCTTATACAATATTGACTAGTAATGGTGTTTTCTTTTTTAACTTAACCCAAATGAACAACACCTGTTGTTTTGAAGAAGATGTGGAACATGTTTTTTGGCTCAAATCTGTTGCATCTTACAATAGTTCTTGAACCTTCACCAATCCAAATTTCGTTAACCGACGTTGTTCAACTTGTCTTAAATAAAACCACAATTCATTTAATACAAATAATATCACATAGTCTCTATGAACCGTTTCTGAAAAGGGCTAAGTTTTTAATACCTGCCTCATTTCTATTCTTACGATTAGGATATCAAACGTGATGTTAGTATTTTTTTTTAAAGAGCGCTGTGAATGATTTCGTTGATTGTAAAACAATAAATTGATGTCAGGGCTTTAATTATATCACGTGTTGCATGAGGATTTTCTTTAATAATGGCTTGCACACGTTCAATATTCTCAGCTGTATACGTGGTTTGAGGGTGCTCTGAGCAAGGATCATCTTTTTAAAATACTAATTAATAAATACTAATAAAATAATAATTATAGTCTTAAAAATCATCAGTAGTACTATTAGTGTTTTCATAATAAGAAAATATTCTTTGTTTTAAAATATGAAACGGTAATTAATTATTGTAGCTGATAGTAGCTATGGTAATTTATTAGTCATGATTTTAATAGAAAATGAAAATTAAAAATATCATATTTTTTCTTGTGCAGATGTTTTTCATAAGGCATCGTCCATAACGTATGTCACGCTATTTTTTCAATCTTCAACACCCCCCACCTAAAAACCCCCTCCCCCACACACTACTGTCACAAACTGTCACATATTTCTCCCCCCCCTTCCCTCTGAAACAAAAGAAAACAAATCATTACGAATTTTCAACATTCTAACAACACAGTAATAGCTATTTAACAGAGTAAGAAAGACTCAATTTAACTAATTTAAAATACCTTCTTAATTTCTTGAGAAAGATCGTCATCATAAAATATAAATAGTTTTTTTATTTGAACCTTATGTTTTTAAATTACAACTTAAACGTTTATTTTATCTATCTTTTTATCATTATCCCATCCACGGAAATTTGAAGTGTTCGTCTATAGTTCGGACAGGCATTTCTGATGTTTTTTTAAACCTTCATCTGGAATGACGATTCCCGAAACACCAACTTCATCTTTATCCAGCCACTATCTTCATTTTTTTCTTGAGCAATAACTACCATGAACTCTGCCGATCTTGCCATTATATCATCAATTTTAATACTATGTGAAACAAAAAGTGATGCAAACTTATGAGCCTCACTGTCTCCTTTTTTGTCAGCTTGAAGACCATTACCTGTTTGAATAACTGAAATTGGAAGACATAAGAATCGTGAAGGAAAAACATTGAAATATGAGCTTCTAATTTTAAAGCAACATTTTACATCTTGACATTTGACAATTTGAGTAAAGTATTGACTTGTGCGGACGTGTTCAGAACACCATTTTATATCTTTAATTATCAATTCTTCTGCATCTAGCTCAGATGTCTCTGGATCAATAAACTCGGCAACTGTTGGAAACTGGTTAATAATAACTTATGCTCAATGAAGCCATTCAACGTTCCACTCTATTGAAAGCACTTCTACCTGGCGCATTGGTTGCAATAAATAAGGCATCTAGATTATTTTTAACAAAACGATGGATAGCAAATCTATAACTTGTTTGATAATATAGATTTTCATCTGGTCCTTCATCCACCGTGGAGACAACAATAGGCTTAATCGTTGTTATTGCATCAAATTCGTCTAATAGTAACAATCTCTCAAAGTCCAAACCAAATCCAAGCAAGAACAAAAGAAGGTGAATGTTAAAAAATGGACCTGAATAAGTAACAGCAATATAAGATGGACCTGAATAAGTAACAGCGTCTGGTTTATCAAGCTCATCTTTTTCGATCCAAATTCCAGCATATACTGATAGAATAATCTTGCTGCAACAACCCAATCGTGGTCTGGCAAATTGATGCGATATTCAACATGCTTAAGCATTGGAGCTTGTTTGTTTGCAGTTTTAACCCAATGGGGACTCGCGCTTTGTCATCTTGGCTAATAAAACTAACTTCTTTTATTCCCAGTATAGACGACAACTCTTCCAAATGTCTCAAGGTTGCTGTACAAATTTTTCCATCGATGTGCTTGGAGTGTGACTCATTCTGAGATCAGATTAATTTGACAGGGACTGTTGATATGTGTCTTTTTCCTTCCAAAGTTGAACTTTGTCGTGGCATTAGTTGAGTGTAAACGATACTTTACTCACCTGATAACCATCTTTATTTAGTTGCTTAGTCAATTCAGCTAGTGTTTTAATACAACGATACATATTACTTTGTCGTCTTTCTTGTGCAGCTGATCCATGTAAAGCAATATCAACAATGGTTTTCAGGAAAAGTGGTTGATAAATTTCAACCAAAGGTCGGCCTGTTTTATCTTTTGCTTTCAAAGCATCACAAACTCCAGGATTCTCTGCACAAATTATCGCTAGAGTTTCTCTATTTTTTTCTCTAGTTTTTTTTTGTCTTGTTTGTTTTTTCTTTTTTTTAAACTAACTTTTCTTCAACATATCTACTTTTCTTCTTTTCTCAATAAGTTCTGCTTCTTGATCATTCGTAATAATACCGCTGTCTTTTCTTTTATGTAGTCCAACTAAATCACTCATGATAACATCAATTTTAACTTTTAGTTTATCTTGAACTTTTGTTTTGTATTTTCTTACATTTTCAGCACCAGACGTTAAAGAAGGTATTATAGAACATTTACAAGAAGAAGCTTTATATTTAATACCCTCTACAACAGTATCTGGTAATTTTACTACAACATCCGGGGCCAATGATTTACAAGGTGTAGTTTTTGCATCGTCATGTCGTAATGATTGATTTGCCCAGAAACTCATCAGTGTACCTTTATTCTTTTTGAACAGAGCATCAAATTCTCTTAACTTTATTCCAAATATCATTAACTTTTTTTTGACAATCTTGCTTCTTCTTCTGTGAATATGCCTTAACATAGGCATCATAAAGTGACATGTATAACTGTAGTTTGTCCATCTTTATATCATGAATTACCTGGTACACATTTGCACTCATTTAGAGAAATTAAATGTAAATGTAACTAAAATTCTAATGTTTATATAACGTCATAAGATTCACAAAAGTAAATAATATAAAAGATAATATTTTTAAAATGTTTTATTTAATTATTTAAACCCTCGATTTAAAATTCCAAACTTAAATTATACATTCTTAATTTAATGATTTTGCATCGCTGCGCTTTAATGTCTTCAGAAACGTGAAGGCAGTTTTTGCGAACTTTTTTAAAATACGGTCATATGCATAACATAAGAAATGTGAGTAAAATTTTTGACAACCTGAAATTTGTCACAAAATTATATTTCCCCTAATTATTATGGAATCAGCATCTTTTATTTTAAAAAACAATAAATTTTTATGTATTAACCAAATGTTTCACAAAACTATTGGAAGAGCCGTGGGTACTAACTTTGCTCCAGAATATGCTTGTCTCACAATAGCGTGTTTTGAGGAAACAGGACTTTTTTGTAAAATTTTGCCTAAATATTTTTCCAACTAGGAAGTCAATGACATACAACAATTTTATTATAGAGATATTGATGATAGTTTTGTAATATGGAGAAACACTTGGACATCATTAAGTAACAGAATTAGATAGTTCAATTAGCTTTACAACTGACCTTGGAAAAGAATTTATAGATCACATACAACATTATTAAGTGTTAGGCATTAATTATTAGTTAGACATAACAATCATTTCTGAAAATACCAATCAAATAAAAACTGACATATATTATAAAAAAAACCAATGTTCTTAATTACTTAAACTACAAAAGCCATCATCCATATCACATAAAGCTGCAACAGCCATCATCCATATCACATAAAGCTGCAACAGCTATCATTAATACCACATAAAGCTGCAACAATCATCATTAATACCACATAAAAAAGAACATTGATTATAATTTTGCTAATAGAATAATTGTTTTCACCTCTTATCACGATAAGAAATACATTTGGCAGAACTAAAAACTTGGCTAAAAGAATATGAATATCATAGAATAGTCATTCAAAAAGCATTTCACAATGCAGATTCCAAGAACCAGCTCTCTTAAACCAATCTAAAGAGATTTTTCCTTAAAGTACTACCTTTTACAGCAATCTGAATAGCCAACCTTTTATTACTGAAACCAGGGCTGTGGATTCGGAGTTGGAGTCGGAGTTGCGGAGCTGCGACATTTTTAGCGGAGTTGGAGTTGCTAAACAAAATTGCGACTCCGACTCAAATAGTAAAAATTCTTTTTATTGCACGTGCATGTGCAAAATATTCAATTATTCTAAACCTCAAAAAACGTTTCATAAACTTGTCAAAAAAAAAATTTAACTTAATGCGTAATATTTTTTAAAAAATTCAAAGAAATTTTCAAAAAATTTGCTTTGGAGTTGGAGTCGGATTTGGAGTCGGAGTCGGAGTTGTAGTCAACAAAACTTCAACAACTGGAGTCGGAGTTGGAATCGTTACTTTTTTTTTACGACTCCACACCCCTGACTGAAACCAACTTTTAGATAATCTATCTTCAAGTAAAAGAGTAAAAGAAGTTTTTTTAATATTCAGCCAGTAATTGCATTTAAACAGCCACCCAATCTACTAAGATTAGATTTTTTAATATTCAGCCAGTAATTGCATTTAAACAGCCACCCAATCTACTAAGATTAGATTTTTTAATATTCAGCCAGTAATTGCATTTAAACAGCCACCCAATCTACTAAGATTAGATTTTTTAATATTCAGCCAGTAATTGCATTTAAACAACCACCCAATCTACTAAGAACGCTTGTTTCTGCAAAAACCAATTAATCAATAAAGAAGTTGGGTTATTTGAATGTAAAGATAATCGTTGCAAAATATGTAAATTCTATCCAGGATTTTTTTTTTTTTTTTTTTTGGGGGGGTGTGGGGTGTGGCGGAAGTGATGTTGAAATATATTTGTATTTTGTATCACATTTGCGTTTCTAAAAAAAAAAAAATGTCCTCCATTTTTTAAATATTTTACCAAAAAGATTTATTTGGTTGCTGAAACTTCGTTGGAGTTGCTGTTTACTGATAATATGATTATTGGATTAAGAAGGTGAAAAAAGCATTTGAGGTAATTTTTAATAAAAATTTTGCAGTAGTTTAGTAAAAATTAATTTCCATTCAAGAAGCGGCGCTAAGTTTTAAGAATCCCTAGGCAAACATGAAAATGCAATGCCCCTTCTAAATATATTTATATAACATCTATGTCAAAATAACACATATTATAAACAAGACTAATGTTACTAACTTTTTCTTTTCTTTTCTTTTTTCTTTACTCTTTTTACTTTACTTTTATTTATCTAAAAGTTTTCTTTTACTTTTATTAATTTCTTTTTTCCTATTAAATATTCCGTTAAAAAAAGCTGTTTCAAAAGCCACAGCAAAGTATATAAATCTTATCCTAAGTCCTTAACAATAAAGCCAAATTTTTGCGATTAGAAAGTTCTAATTTTTTTTTGTGCATGCCAGCCCGCGGGGTTTCTGAAAGAGCACGGCTCAAGGCAAATGTCTAGATTGTCTATGCCTAAAACCTCCACTGGTTCATAAAGACAATAAAAACACAATAGCAGGTAAAAGTAATTTTATGACATTATTACACTTATGTGTTACGCATTTTATATTCATAACAAATCCTGATACACGCCGAAACATTGTTCTAGACAATATAGATAACGCATATACAGAGTACTAATATTTGGATGCAGCAGTTATTATATTCAACATTTAACAACTCAAAAATTTAGTGTTCTAATTATAATCAAAAAATAATAAATGTTAGGATATTGTTGAAACAAGTAATATGAAGAAGTTACTTGATATTTGTAGTGATGGATCCAGGAATTTTTATTGATGGTGGTGGGGGGAGGTGATGTTGAAATATATTTGTATTTTGTATCACATTTGCGTTTCCAAAAAAAAAAATGTCCTCCAATTCTTAGATATTTTATGACTTTCAGATTCTGGTGGGGGTGGATGGGGGGGGGGATTGGCCATATGTAATTTGAATTAAAAAATGTTTTAGGAAATAAAAAAAAATTGGGTACTAGAAAATATAGACTTAAAATTTTAAATCAGGATAGTCTACTTGGTTCAAGTTAACTTGGTTAAGCATATATTATTATTATGATTTATTTTTTTGATCGTTGTTTGATTACAACATATAAACACGTTTTATCAGTTAATCTGATTCTAAAAGTAATACGATTCCTTAGATTAGACAAAAATAATTAATTAAAATTTTCTAATAAATAAATCCATATATAAATACATAAATTGAATTCATAACATAAAATTTTATGTTACCATCATATAACATAAAATTTTATGTTACCATCATATAACATAAAATTTTATGTTACCATCATATAACATAAAATTTTATGTTACCATCATATAAGAATAAGCATTAAAATGAGTTTTATTTTATTTGATTTTACAATTTATAATTTATAACAAATATAATTTATAATATAATTAAAACGCGTATATAATTTATAACATATGCTTGAAAATTGATTTAGGATGTTTACATGTAACCCGCACTAAAATTGACGCAAAAGCCTCGCTAAACGCTTTCCGGCCAAATAAAAAACGACGGCACAAGGCCCAAGTGTTGTAATTTGTTGGGTACAAAACCATAACAACAAAACCGATCATTTTTCTAATATTTCATTAAATAAAGTTTATGCTAAAAGCCATTCATCAGCATTAATTTAAAATTTATATCTGTAAAAAATTGCTTGCTTTCGTTATTTAAAAGAAATAGATTTGAATTGTCAGAAAACATAATTGACATTTACCTTTTAGCTTAAATGATGCACTCTTATAATTTTTTTTTAGTCAAAAGTGGATCATGGATTAATCCTTGCGGAACTCCACACGATGTATGGTTTCAATAATAAGTTTTATATTTCATTCCATAGTTTTTTGTGATCAATCGTACCAAAATCCTTTTGATAGTTATTATTCAATAAAATATTTTAGAAAATAATGCAAGAGTTATTGCAATTATTACAAAATTATTTTCAATAGTTATGTAATTAGTTGAATAGTTTTTTTGAAAACATTTGAAAAAAAAAATCTACTTAAAAAAAAAATCTAATTTGCTGTGGTGATGACACAACTGCTTTATGCTTTTCAAAAACATAAACCACTGTGTGGCTCTACCAAGAGAAGCATTGAAGAAACGTAAGAAAAGAAATATTGAGAAACATTGAAGAAATATTAGTAAAGATAAACTTGACGTTCCTACTTTGATGATTTATTAGTTCATATGTTTAACTTTTTGTTGAGCATTTTTTTAAAAAAAAATCAAATTTATAAAGAAATTATCCATGGTTTGGATAATTTTCTTTATAATTGTATTCTTTCTTTAGGTGCGCTGATTGCAAACAACTCAACTTTTGACTAACTTTTTTTTTCATCAAGAACCTAAAAAATGGAGGCATAAAACTTTACACCAGACTTTGATCAAAAATATTTCAGAGTTAACCTCAGCGTTTTTAACCTCTTAAAACGATCACCTCAGCGTAACAGATTTGACCTCTTAAAACGATCACCTCTGCGTAACAGATTTAAACTCTTAACATCTTCTTGGTCACTATTTTTAGTTTTAATTTTAACAATTTATTTGTCTCTATCTGAAATAAATATGCTTTATCTGGTCTTTCATAAATATCATAAATATATTTATTAAAAATAAATAATCATAATGAATAATCATAAATATCATAAATATATTTATTAAAAATGTCCTTCAAAAATAACAAAAATGTTATTATCATTATTATTCATGCTGTGAATACATTGATCAACATGTTTTACTTTCCCATTAGTAACAACCTTCGATTTCAGCAATAAGGGAGATTTTTAACTTATTTCAACATATTAGATATTGTGTAAAAATATCTGAAAAATATATGTTTATTAATAATATGCAAATAAAAAGAGTATTAGCTTAATAAAAAAATAATTTTTTTTGTGTAACTAAAAACAGTTTGTGGTTAACTACAAAAGGTCCTAAAATTAATTGTCCCTATAAAAAGTAAAAATCAAAAACACACAGAGGTCGGTTACCTCCTTGGATTAAGATAATGTCATCGAGGCAACATCACTTGATAAATTTAAACAACTACTAGACAGTTTTCATTCATCATAGTTGCTACAACTCATAATTTACCGTAAATGCCACACAAAAGTGGCCGAAATACGAGTTAGGTATAGATGCGTATACTCAGCTGATGATGAGTTTAACAAGGCTGTGGCTTAAAAAACAAGGCTGTGGCTTTGAGTAACTTAAATTAACTAACTAAAAAAAGTAAATATTTACTGTTTTTGTATTACTAGCGCACAAGCAACATTAAAGTCCTTGGTTTTAGTGTTATTAGTTCCCTTGGTAACAAAGCATAAAACTTAAATGGTTTTGTAACCAAAGTAACCAAAGATGAGAGTTAAGTCTTTCTATTCAGACTTCATTTCAAAATCTTAATCTAATACTTTATTTATCTTAAAAACAAAATAAATCAAATTTTTACAGTCTGGACAACAAAACTAAACAAGTTTTTTCTTTTTCTTTTTTTTTTATTTATCTCTAGCTCCTTATAAACTCCTTTATATTTTGAAATTTTAGCAAACAAGTTAATTTTTTTAAATATATTTAATTTAAATTGACTAAAGAAAATTTAGGACGTAAAAACCTCCTGGAGTTTAATGATAAATGTTTAGAAATATTATTAAATATTTAAAAATCACTTTTTTTTCAAAACTGGTTCCATAACAGCTATTGAATTGTTTTAGAAATATTTTGAAAACAAATAGTATAGATATCTTTTGTTTAAATAAAAAATTTTAATTAAAAAAAAACAAAAAAAAAACTTTGTTTGCGTTAAAAGTTTTTAACGTTTTCTTTGTCTACTTTTAATTGTGAATTAATGCTTAAAAAAAAATTGCTTAAATAAATTCCAAAGCTCTCTAGAGAGATTAACACATTTTTTGTAGTGTTGAGGGTGCTAAACGTTTTTATTAAATTAATTGTTTTTATTCATATCGAGTTTTCAAATTTAGCCATAGCTGCACCACTGTGCGGCAATAAAAATATTTTTTTCTATAGCAAGTCATCAGAAGTCGTTAGTTGACTTTTCATTACTTGCTAGAAGTCATTGGCTGACTTTTCATTATTCTCATTATTCTTCGTAAAAACAATGGTATTTAAACCAAACTGTTGAGCTAAAGTATTACTTTTATATATTTATTATTATTTTATATTATATATTATATATAGACAAAAACAAGACATTTTCAGAAAATGCTTTAGTTTTGAAATATAAAAAACAGCTGTTTTAATTAACCTTGTTGATTTTGATTTACCCCAGCAGAGTTAACTTATTATAAATAATAATAGTAATAATAATCACAATAATAATAATAATAATAATAATAATAATAATAATAATAATAATAATAATAAAATAGTAAAGAAAAAGAAATTCACAACAAAAAGTTTTCAAATATGTCTATATCTTTATATGTCTAAATACATATATGTATATGCACATACATCTGTGTCTTTTTTCTACCTACAAAATAATAGGATTTAACTAGTTATTGTCAACAACAAAGAAAAGTAAATAAAAGAAATGAAATCTTTAAAACATTTCGTTTAAATTTCTGATACGGTTTAATTTAACTATTTATTTAAAATAAAAAAATTAGAAAATATAAAAATTATGTATCAACCATATAAAATTTCTATTAATCTTTTATTTTATTTTTTCTATATTTTAACAAAATTATTGCACAAAAGTATTAAAAGTTTCAAATTCACCAAAGAAGTTTCAAAGGTTTAAATCCTCAGGTTTCGCGTTATTAGCGAGTGTGGAAATTGAAAACAGATTTATTATATGACATTCTAATAATGCTCTATGATAAAACTATTGAATTTTGTTTGTACTCTAATTAAAGAAATAATAAAAAAAAAGAATTGCAAAAAAATGTATGTTATCAAAAACAAAAGTAACATAAATATTTATGATGTTTTTTACTTTTTTTAAACTAATTTCAGTCACCAAAATTTAACCTTAGTTAATCTTGGCTAAATTGTGAATAAGTTGTTGTTCTACTTATTAAATTGTTTTATATATTATTATATTTTCTTAAATATTGTTTGAAATAGCTTTAGTTAAAAGCAAAGGTAAGCTAAAGCTTTAAAATATTGAAAATTTTACTGACAATTCAAATGATGGGTTGCCAAAAGTACCAAATCATGGCAATTAGTTGTGTATTCTGCTCTAAAAACTAACAAATCATATCAATTATTTTATTATTATTATTAAAAAAAAAAACTTTAAAAAAACTTTTTGAAGAAAAGTCAATAAACATAGAAAGTTAATAAAAAAACTTTGAAAGTGAAAATGAAAATAAAGTAATGAAACTAATAAAATATTTTTAAATTTGAACAAAACTCTAACCATATTTTAATTGTAAAAATGTTTTTATTTCATTATACTTTTTTGGTCATATTTAGTTATAAAAGGTTTGTTAAAGGTTGGAACTTTCAAATACACGACAAAAACAAAATTACTGTAGTTAGTGGACCATTTCAGAAGTATTTAAGTTAAGCATCTATAGTGCCGGAAAAAATCATGCCGAAAACGGATGAATGTTTTTCCTGATTCCACGATAATATTAATTTAACTGTGTTCTACAAATAAATGTTTATGAAATGAATTAAACAAACAAGTAAGCTTTAAATTTTGTGTATTGAAAATAGATTATCTTCTTTAAAAATTTAAGAAATACAACCTTTTATACTTTTCCGCTTCTTTTCCAGACGCTCGTTGACTTTGTCGTTAGTTATACTCATTAAAAGATTAATTTAATCTGCTTATTTGCAAGTTTTTTTCCGTTATGAATATTCGTTCATTGTATATTATCAAAGTGTTTTTAACTTTATTTGTTTAAAAAAATAAAATAAGCTATTTTCCTTTTATCCTTTTTAATACTTTTGTATTTAAGGGAGTATTATATATATATATATATATATATATATATATATATATATATATATATATATATATATATATATATATATATATATATATATATATATATATATATATATATATATATATATATATATATATATATATATATATATATATATATATATATATATATATATATATATATATATATATATATATGTAAACGTATATGAGTATTTATAATTATTATTTTTAAGAAACTTTTGCTAAATATTTGATACCAGAAACTTCAGTTTAACGAACAAACGAAAAAAAGTTTCTTTTTGTTTGAGCTGAAGATGTATCAGAAATCTTGCAAAAATTTCTTGAAAATAATAAAAATACAGCATTGAGAAAAATCGAATTTATTGATGTTTTTAAGATAAATTATTAAAACTTCCATTCAAGATGGCATCATTTATATATATATATATATATATATATATATATATATATATATATATATATATATATATATATATATATATATATATATATATATATATATATATATTATATATATATATATATATATATATAAAGTAGTAGTTTAACTGTACTTTTATTAATATATAACAAAGATTACGTCAAAAAAATTTTCCCAATATGGGAAAGGAATTGCTTCATTCATTAGTTTTTCCGTCTTATTTTGTTAGTTTTCGTGAATGATTATGTATTTTCAAATTGTATATCAAAGTACAAATAGAATAAATATATTTAAAAAAAAATTAACTTGCTGTTATATTATAAAATATAACTACAAATATGCATTTGTTTCGGTTGACATTTTTCATACCTCAGCGTTTTGTTCAAATTTATGTTTAGCTAAATCCCCTCGGTCTCTCTTTCTTACCGATGATGTTTACTTCATTGTTTTAATTTATTAACACATGAGTTAAGAACATTTTAAAACTTTAAAATTTATTTTCAATTATTACAATGAGCAAGCAATCGCTAAATAATAAATTAATTAACAAAGTGTTAGTAAGGGGTTTATTGGAACCACTATAAACAACATTAGTAACACGCTGGGAGAGATGATTAGGACGTTATATTTTGCAAATATAATTTTTTCCCATACTAGTTACGCTATTTTTTTTTAAAAGAGCGTGTTTCTATTATTTAATTTTTTTAAGATCACTAGAATTTATCATTATAACTTAAAAATTTTTAAATATTTTTACTGTTGATTTATCATTTTCAAAATAAGTTGTGTATTGAGTGAAGGAAAAAGCCATAAAAAAATATAATGAAATCAATTGTTTGAATTTAAAAGTGCACACACACTTATATATATATATATATATATATATATATATATATATATATATATATATATATATATATATATATATATATATATATATATATATATATATATATAACTTAAAATATGTTTATAACCAATAAGTAAAAAAATTAGTCAACAAAATAAACAATAAACGAAATATTTTCTTCTTTTAATTTTACAAATATTACTCTAATTATAAATTTTAGCACTAGAGGCCTTTCAAAAAGGATGATTTTTTGAAAGGCCTCTAGTGCTAAAATTTATAATTAGAGTAATTTTTGTAAAATTAAAAGAAGAAAATATTTCGTTTATTGTTTATTTTATTGACTAATTTTTTTACTTATATATATATATATATATATATATATATATATATATATATATATATATATATATATATATATATATATATATATATATATATATATATATATATATATATAAATATATATACATATATATATATATATATATATATATATATATATATATATATATATATATATATTATATATATATATATATATATATATATATACATATATATATATATATATATATTTTTTGTTCATATCATTCTCAAACAATTGTTTTTTATAATATTGATTATTACGAAAATAGTTGTTATTTGTCGGTCATCTGTTTTAGCAATTTAAAAAGATTAAAATAAATACGAATGTATTCAATTTAAAATGATTGAATCTTTTAAAAACGTTTTCGATTTGCATTGTTTTTCGAAGTAGGTTACTTCGAAGTACACTGAGCTTGTTTATATAAAGCTTATATAAAGTTTTTTCTAATGTCCCCCGCAGTGAGAGTATTTAAATTGCGGAATGATTTAATTTTTACCAGTTTATGAAAACAAATTCTTATCAACAGAAGTCAGCTAGTAGATGCAAATGACTATATCAATGGAAGAGAAAGATAAAAAAACAGTTGAAAATAAAAATGGAAAAAAAGTTAGTTACTTTTCAATAGATCAAATTTTGAGTAAAAACTTATATGAAGTTGAAGAGAAAAGTATTAAAGTAAATGCTAATAACGATAATAACATAAACAGTTCAATTGATAAATTAAATGAATGCGTTAAAAGTGAAGACTTAATTGAAAAAAAAGAGATACGAAACACACCATCGTACACAGCAATAATTGCGCAAGCTATTTTGAGCTCTAAAGAGAAAAAACTTCCTCTTGGAGACGTTTACGAATATATTGCGGAAAATTTTCCTGAATTTCTTAAAAAAGGACAAGGTTGGAGAAATTGTGTTCGTCATAATTTATCTCTTAGTGAATGTTTTGTAAAAGCTGGAAGAGCTCGAAACGGACGTGGAAATTATTGGGGTATACACCCAAGGTACATAAAAAATTTTTCTCTTGGTGATTACCGAAAACGAAGAGCAAGTCACCGACAAAGAAGCTTTGGACCAAGTTTTGTTAATTGTTCATACCAAGATAATCATACAAACCAATACATATTTGAACACAAAAATTTTTTATCTAAGAATTTTACAATGGAAAGTATTCTTACACCTGAGCACGGGAAGCATCGAATTCCATTTTATCTTTTAAACACAGCATACAACGAAAACATATTACGCGAAAATTCAAATCATTTTCATCAAGCATACAGTTTGCGTGTACCTATAAGAAATTACTCTTTAGAACCATGTATTCCTAAACTCTCAAGTAATCAAAATATGAATTATGTATCAGAAGTAAATTGTTCTTGTTCTAAGTGTCCAATACTGAACACTATTAATAGAAATGGATTGATATAAAAAAATCCATCCTTGCTCCTTAAAACCGAAATATTGCAAATAATCTTTGCTATTAATGTTTATATGACAATATAACATTATTTTACAATATTTTAAACTTATTTTATAAGTTCTAAAGCGAAATAACTGTTAACACAACTAAAAAACACTAGATTTCTGTGGGCGCACTGTGAAGAACAGGGCATATGTGGTCACGTTAAAAACACTGGATAAAAAAAAGAAATTTATTTATTTAACTTATAGTATTGATAAAAATATTTATTTGTATTTATTTTTTATTTATATAAACTTTCTATATCAAAAATAAAAGTTTGAATTTTTTTTTTGAAATCTTATAACAGATAGAATGACCGTACTCTTCAATTTATTTATTTTGTCTTTAGAATTTATGCTATTTTTTATCATATAGATTTCATATTTGAATAAATTCTTTACCTGCAATTAGCAGAGGACGTTTCTTCATCTAACCATCTAACTTTGATTTTATATTTTTTACCATATAATTTTCATTAATTTAAAGAATTTATCTTGAGAATTTACTAATTATTAGTTTAGATTTTTCTCCACTCAACTGATAATTAATTTAGATTGCGGTATATGGTTATAACCTAAAGTGCATGCAAAACAACGCGTATTTTTTTTTTATTTTTTTTTTGATGAGAAAAATAATTTTTTTCTTATTGAAGAACAAAAAATCTCTAGTTTTTCTTTTTGTTACAAAATTGAAAATGTTTTAACTTATCCTTAGAGCTAGTTTTAGAAACTTAATGCTTACTGCAGTTATTAAAATGTCTTTTGTGTTGGTAACCATCGGCCAATGCCGATAGTTAAAAAAAGTTAGATTTTTTAATTTTGTTTTTCTATATTGTATAAAAAAATATAATTATTATATTTTTTTTATATAATATAGAAACAAACAAAAAAATAGAAAATCTGATTTTTTTTAACTATCGGCAATATCCGATGGTTACAATGGCCGATGCATTGGTGCACCCCTAATGAGAATGACTTTTAAAACCGAATAAAAGGTTGTTTTTTTTTAAATTCCTTTCAACATTTTCTATTCAATTTTAAAATTTATGAATTTATTTTCCTCTTTTCTTTAGGAAGTTTAGGGCTAAGAGGCTTAATCCTTCAAAAGAAAAAAAAATCCTGTTTTTTTATTGTAAATTTTACATTAATGCAGAGTAAATCTATTATTTGAGATATATTGTTTCAATGATTCATTATCAATCTAACTTCTATATATAACATATAACTTCTACAGGGCCGTAGGAACAAAAATTATTTGAGGAGAAGGCAGCACTACCCCAAAACAGTTTTGAGGACCTTCTCTTTTTTTTTTAGTCATTTTTTCAGTAAATTTCTTCAAAATTATTTGTTTGAAAAATTATTTGGGGGGGGGGGGGAGCAATTGCCCCTGCTGTTCACCCGGTTACTACGGGCCTGTTCTGTATTTAATATATAATTCTAGTTAGATCATAAAATATGTGGTTTATTTCAATATCACTGTTTACGTTTACTAACTTTCAATCTAACTTCTATATAACATATATTTCTTGTTAGATCATGAAATATGTGGTTCATTTTTAACTTTAACTACCAACTACTTGTAAAAAAATACATGGAAGCTGTGTGCAAATACATTCCAGTGACTTTTGTTCCGGAAGTTAAAGAAGCGGTTTTTCATAAACGTAATCTCTGGAGGCAATAAGTCGCTTCTGGAACTAAAACACATGAAGCACTCAGGAGTAAGCATAAAATAGCTTGTAAACATGTATCAGAAGTAATAAAAAAAGCTATTAAAAGATACAAACATCAGTTAGCTAGTGTTTTCAAAAATGACCCAAAGAAACCTTATAATCACATCAAAAATAAAGAAGAAACTAATAACTCACTTCAAGCTCTCGAAGATGACAATAAAAACATAACTGACGGTGCAGTTATTTCAGATATTCTAAACAATTACTTTCATTCTGTATTCACTACTGAAAAACCAGATTCGCTGCCAGATTTCAGATCACGTACAAATGTATCTTGCACTATAGACTTAAATTTCATATCGACAACTTCAGTTCAAGAAAGACTAAAAAAGCTCATTGAAACTAAGTCAAAAGGATATGACGACATACACCCATGAGTATTACGCAACTGCGCGTCAGCATTTACAATTCCATTAGCTATGATCTACCAAAAATCAATTTGCGATTCACAGGTTCCAGAGCTTTGGAAAAGATCAAATGTCACCCCAATTTTTAAACAAGGCAGCAAGCAGAACCGAGCCAATTATAGACCAATCTCACTAACATCAATACCCTGCAAAATTATATAAGGTATTATACACAAAAAAATCATAAATCACTGTCTTAGCACTAACCTAATATCCAAAGAACAGCACGGATTTCTTCAAAGTAAAGGATGCACATCGAACTTACTTGAAACTCGGGATATACTAACCGAAGCAATGCATCAAGGCTGCGCCACTGATACCATCTTCACTGACTTTGCACAAGCTTTTGATAAAGTTCCACATCTCAGACTCTTACACAAACTTAAAGCCTATGGTATAAACGGCATAGTTTTAGACTGGATAGCAAACTGGTTAACAAATCGTTATCAACGGGTTGTAATTGGCAAGCATAAATCTAAATGGAAATATGTAACAAGCGGGGTACCCCAGGGCTCTGTGCTCGGTCCACTTCTTTTTATCTTATATATAAACGATCTGCCGGACTATATTACTCATCACATAAAGATTTATGCTGACGATTGCAAAATAATTGCAGTTCTCAAATCTGAGGAGGATAAAAGAACATTGCAAACTGACATAGATAATCTTGGTCGCATAAATGGAATATGCCTCTCAACTTCGATAAGTGTAAAGTTATGCACGTTGGGCGTGGTTACTCTGAATCTACTCAAACTTATTCAATGCTTGATTTGAGTGGAAACATAACTCAACTGGACGTCACTAAACACAAACATGATCTGGGAGTACTTCTATCAGACAATCTTAAAGTAAGCTATCAAGTTGAATCAGCAGCAGCAAGAGCCAACAGTAAACTTGAAAGACTTAAGAAAATTTTTAGAAGTCATGGACTCTTTTTGTGGAAAGCACTCTACAAAACATATATAAGACCCCAGTTAGAATTTGCTATCCAGGCTTGGTCACCACACAATGAAAAAGACATTGCTATTCTAGAACAAGTACAGCATAAAGCAACTAAAACAATATCGGAAATAAAGCATTTGCCATATGAAGTAAGACTCTTTCATCTCGGCTTAACTACTCTTAAAGAAAGGAGATTTCAAGTTGATCTGATTCAACAGTTTAAAATTTCAAAAGGTATTGATTAAATTATTTTTGATAACCCATCAAGTCTACGCACCATCGATTTACAAATATAGTTTACGTGGACATTATCTTCGACTCGAACGCCAAAGGGTAAAAAACTGTTAAGAAAGATTTAATTTCTTCACTAATCGCATCGTGAATGTTTGGAATACGCTACCTTTAAATGCCATAAGAGCTGAATCAGTCAACTCGTCGAAGGTTAGTGTTCATAAAAAGCGCCTGCCTATACTAAAAATGACCAAAGATTTTTGTTTCCAACGCTATATTAGTATATATACATATGCGCTGTTATTAAAAATTTATAAATTAACTTATATTTTTTAGGGTTTGCGATTTATGCGCATATCGCCGAATATATGCGCATACCATTCAAAAGTTATGCGCATAATAATTTACATAATGAGCACATGACGCTTGTACAAATTTAACAGATAAATGATATGTGAAATTAATTAAATATTTTCAAATATACAAGAAATTGTTTTTTAAATCAAACGCAGATGACTTAAAATTAAAAGAAATAACTTTTTATTTGATTTTCTGTACATAATTTTATTAGTAAATATTTCCAATTATTTTCTTGATTTTTAAACGAATTTTTATATCACAAAACTTTTAAAACAAATTTAATTTATTTTTGTATTACATTTGCTCATTTATAACTTCTTCACCCTCACACTCGCTGAGAACTGCTCCTTCTTCTAAAATGTAGTTCTTTTTGTCCTTTGTATCCAACAAAACACTCTTGGTATATATGAAAACTAATTTTTTTTACGCGTTCGCATGTCAAGTGATTCCTCAATCGTGAAGGAATAAATCAAAAATCGACCAAGTTCCAAGGGCGGATCCAATTCTAACGACCAACAATGTTCTAATAATTCTTTGCACTTATTTTAAAAATTGTCTCTTTTCGTTTTTCTGTCAGTGTTGTTATTTCTCCAACAAATTCAATTATTTTTCTTTTAACTTTCTCAGCAATTTTTGGTTTTGTTTTGGAGGCTAATTCTGAAATTGAACTGATTATATCAGTCTTTTCCTCACCAAAATAGAATCCTTCTACAGCATACTTCGGTGCCAGCATATAGGCAATTCCCATGTTCAAAGTGATAAGGAATTTAAAGCGCTTCATAACCATTACCTGAATAATTTCCTCATTTGCAAATTTCTTGTATATTTCACCGAAATAAAAGTACACCAAAGCTAATGGAGCATCATCATTTTCAAGTCTTCCAATGATGTTAGAAGGATATTCGATATCTTTCGCGAGTTTTTCCAAACTACCCCAGAAAGCTTTGGATTTAATTAGCATCAAAACAGCGGCTGAATTTAATTTTGGAGCAATTTCTTTCAAAGATGCATTTTCCTCATCCGCAAGTTGAATCAAAACATACTTTGCCATATAAAGGTTATTCGTTGAATTAAATTGGTTCATCAAGTCGAAAAAGACATTGTGAGTGAGCGAGGAATATTAGCTGCGATTCTCTTTTGGTCAAATTTTGCTTTAACAATGTGATGATTTTTCACAAACTTGATGATTTTCTCAGTTTCTTTGATGGTCTTTGAACTTTTAGCAAAATGTCCTTAACGAGAAGATTCCATTACTGGAGCTTGCCAGTGATAATGCTTCTGAACCTTTATGGGTTAAGAATCTCGATTACTTCAATGATGATACCAGCAACAACTGCAGCGTTTTGATTTATACTCGATGTGTTAATTGAAGTATAGAAAAACGGTTTTGTAATTGGTGCCTTGATACAAAAATTTACTATATGATTGCCGCCAATATTGATCAAATCCTTAAAAGCTTTAGATTCAACGAGACGAAAAGATATTCCAGTTCTGAAAAATAAATTTGCTAATTTCATATCGATTTCTATTTATAATAAACAACTTAAATAATTTTTTTAAAAGCACTTTTATAATTAATGAATTAAAGTTATTAATATTGAAAGTGCGTTAATTAAAGAGATTTAACAGTGGAACTAAAAGATGTTATCTTTTAATTCCACTATTAAAACTGATGATTTCTTTGTTTCAAAAGTGCATTAACTAAAAATTTCATGAAAACTAGAATTATAGTTCTTTTTTTTGTCTGTCTATCTAGTCAAAACAATTTAACGGTTTTTTATAATTTGAAATTGAAAAAAAAGTTACGCACATAATTATGCGAATATATCGACAAATATCTGCGCATACAAATTTTTCCAAACCCTAATATATTGTTTTTTAAGTTAAAAAAAAAAAAAGTCTAATAGATATTTTTAAGGTCGAAGCTCGGCATTATGGCGCACACTGTATATTTCGTATGTTCGCCCACACCTAGAATTTGCAGTACAGGCCTGGTCACCGTTCTTAGTTCAAGACATAGCCAAACTCGAGCAAGTTCAACACCTAGTCACAAAACATATAGTTACCCTAAAACACCTTTCGTATACTTAAAGACTATCAAGCCTTAACCTGACAACACTAACTGAAAGACGAGAAAGAGCAGACCTTACTAAACAATATAAAATCATAAGCAAAATTGATTAAGTTAACTTTCACGTCCCTCAACTTCAACCGAACAGGAAATCTTCAAATTAGTTTTCGGCCGCGTGGACACACTAAAGAACTATAAGCACAACTTGTCCGAAACAGCGCTGAAGGAAGCAACTTCTTCACCAACCGTGTTGTAAAATTATGGAATTCTTTAATTCAAAAAAGGGGTGGATGCAAAAAACTTAAACAATTTTAAACACGAACTTTCTCTGCTCTGGCATTTTCACTTAAGCTGAAATTGAAAAACTGTATTTTTATAACAGAGAGGCCTGGTGGGCCGCTCTTTGTCAAAAAAAAAAATTTGTAAATTTATTTTTGACTATGAATAATCCAAACCAAAAATATAACTGCAAGAGAACACTATGCGTACTGCAAGAAAACACTATGCGTCGCGAAGCGGAAATAGGATTTTACATTTTTTTTTTTTTTAATCAAAACAAGTTAGCATTATAATGCTAACTTGTTTTGATTAAAAAATTAGAAAAAATTTGAAATAAATATTTTTTTATTAACTATATAGTTAATAAAAAAATATTTATTTCAAATTTTTTCTAATTTGTCTTTTTAAGTGATTTTTTAGAGGTAAAAAAAACCCGGGTTTTCACTAAATCTTTTTATTACATAAAATAACTTCCAAATTTCCTCAAATTTTTTTTGCATATTATCAAATAAATAATACATTGTGTAAATTAAAAACCAAGAAAAGAAAAAAAAAAAATATTTGGATCATTGTTTTTGTGTGTCCGTAAAGATTGATTTTTGTTTTCGTTTTTGTTCTATTCTTAAATATTCAATAAATTTATACAATAAGATAGTTAAGCCACTCTTTACGGATTATTATATATTAGGGATATTTATTTGCGTTACTCGTTGCTTGGTGATAAGGCTATTTTATGCCTTCTTCTTGCTCCAGCCAATTGTACTTTTTACATTGTGAATATTTTTAACGGCGAAATAAACTAATAAACTAAAACTAAAACTTTTCAATGTTTCAAAACACAGCAAAAATTATATTTATTCTGGGTTGATTGGGTTTTATTAAAAACCGGTTAGTTAATATGTATAAAAAACAACACTAGATGCGGAGCCGTATATTTGTTCTTTAAGTTATAACTTCTAAGTTAAGCGTGGTTTAATGTTTTAAAATGGTTAATTTTAATCTCAGCAAACTTTTGTCTGATGATTTTCCTCCAAATCATATTTTCACAAGGCATATTTGCACAAGTAAAAATGTATTTCCATGTGGTTTATTTTTGCATTTCACGTTTTTATCACTTTATGCTGGTTACACAGTGAGTTTTAACAAAGTCTAACTTTTTATTTGATAAAAATTTGTAGAAAAAGAAAAGAAGTTGTTTCTTACTCAGAGCTGTACCATGAAATTTTTTAGGGGGAGGGGGGGGGGGCTTGTTTTTGAAAAAAAAGGCAGTTTTAAAACACCAAAAAAATATTTTACTAAATTTACGTGAATTTACTAAAATTTTTGTGAAACATAGCAATGTTTACATAAACAAATTTATTGTTCTCCGAATATTTTTTCTATTTTTATACTGCATATACATATATGAAAGCTCCTTGCTAGAAAATGGGTATCGATACAAAGATTAATAATACTTTGTTAAATGGTTTAAAATTTTATTTAAAAACTAAACTTTTTTCATACAATTTTCTAGGATGTAAAGTAAAAAATAATTTTGAGACTTGTTTATAATCAACAATTTCATTATAGTGGATATTCATGATGGCTAATGAACCAAGTCTATCTGCAGTCATACTGGCTCTCAACCATGTTCTTAATCTTCACATCACTTAAAAGCTGCGTTCACATTCTGCGGACGTTACGGGTAGTGTACATCCGATCTTTAGGAGTTGAAGGAGATTAGGATATTGATTTTTATTGCAGATTTTAATGGCTTTAGCTAGAGTATTAGGCCTATCTTCAGATTTAATAACAGACCATTTTCTTTTCCAAAACATGAATTTTTGATCTACAGCTTTTGAGTATGGAAGATCACTATACATTTAAACTAACTTCTGGAAAGCAGTCATCTTCTCACTGCAAATTATCGAGGAAACCAAGAATAAAACCTTACCAGCAATGAAATTTGTTTTTTGGAATCGTATTTTGATTTCTGAAATGAAGATATCGAGAAAAGGTATAATCAAGGCGTGATTATACCTTTTCTCGATATCTCCGCAAGTATATTATTTCTGTAGGCCTCTCTCATAGTGATTCTGGGAATCATTGGTTCTACAAATAATTTACTTGCCATAGTAGCTTGTTGGTAAATAACGTAAGTTTCTTTTTCAACATTTTTCCGTAGATGTTTCAAATCGTCGACTGTTTCTTGAATGTTACTGTATTCATACATAATATCAGTTGTGTGTCCTTGTAACCTCTCTGTTATATACGACAACGGGTGAAGTAAGCGGTATAAATTTATAATACCAATTATGAATTCGAATTTAGTGAGTGTTTTAAGGAGTGAGTTGGCCTCTCTTTTTCCTTGTGTGTCCCAATCCATACTAAACTCTATATTGAACTGTTCTGTATTAGAGTGTATTCCTAAAATAATCTCTAATGTCTCTGCCATAAATGGTATAGCTAAATAAATATGTTCATACGCGGCATCTCTTTCTGACCATCTTGTTTTGCACATTCCTATCAAAATCTTTTTTCCTTCAGTTGATTTACAACGGATCTCTACAACATGCTCCAGCAAGCGCTCTTTTTTCGGAGAAGTATTGAAATAAATGGATATATTTCTGTATACCTCCAAAATGTTTTCAATCATTGATATTTTTGATGTTGCAGCAATTGATAAATTCAAATTATGTGAGCTACAATTTGTTAGAATTGCTTTTGGTGATCCTTTTAAAATATAGTTGGCAACACCTTTTTTTACAGATTGCATGTTTGATGCGCCATTGTAACACTGGCCTCGACAAGAACTAAGATCAATTCCACTTTTGATATAAAATTTCATCAAGCTTTCTCCATTATGTTTGCCTGTTATCCTGTCATGATTTAAAAAGTCAAAAAATACTTCTCTAATTTCTTTTTCTCCGTTTATATATCTCATACATACTGATAAAATTTGTTGGTTTGCAGTTGTTACCTCGTCTGCTGAAATTGAATGGTATTTTGCAGCTTTGATTTCATTAATTAGCCGCTCTTGTATATATTTCTTTCCAATTATATCAATTAATTCATTTTAAATCTTGGGGCCAAGGTAACTGACATCTTTGCATAATGGCGTAATCTTTGCGTTTGTATATGTGCATTAAGTTCAGCGTTATGGCGAGTTATTTCTTGCACAATTGCAAGAAAGTTTCCAGGATTACCTTTTTGGTCTGAGTTTTCCATACACTTTTTATAAGTTCCACGAAATGCAAGTCCTTTTTTCCCCATCAAATGTACTATTCTACCTAATGTTTTAACAATGTACGGGTACATTTGTTGTTGGTTTTTTAAAGTGCTATCGCTTTATAATGGAATATTTTTTTTGTCTTGGATCTTCGAAACGACAACAAATGCCATTAGCTTGTTCGGTAGCTTCTTTATGGTATCTATTGCCTTTATGAAGTTTTTGTTTCTCTTAAAAATTGTGCCATTCCCTATACCCACGGTTAACAAAAGTTCCCGAAATTTTTTTTTTATCCTGCTTTAGAAACAAAGTGCAGTATATGCAATAGACTGCGTTTTCACTTTTGCTGTAGACAAATCATTTTGTAAATATTATTCTTTACAAGCGCGTTTGCAACCATGTTTTAATATTTTGGGAAATTGAAAATGTGTCTTCTGTTTCAAGTTATTCGTAAACATTATGTATATTTCATGTGGTGATAATTCTTGATTTCCGCGCAAGAGTTTGTCAATATCATATCGTTTTTCTTCTTCTTTAAAATCACATTCTTTTAACCTTGCTTGGTCTACTTTGCATGACAAGGTTTTGTAAACATTATTATCATCTTTAATGGCTTCCTCTTTTTCTTCTACTCAGGGTAATGTTTCATCGGTTACATTTTGAGAACTGTTGATTTAAAAAACATTTGAAACGTAACTACCAAGAATTAATAGTAAGTATTCTGAATATGGAATGAAGTATTATGAATATCATACCGTGGACCAAAACTATGCAACACTTTTCAAAAAACAAAAAATTTAAATACTTTAAAATCATTAAATTCCTTTAAGTTTATAATAAAAAATGAAATTTTTAAATTAGATAAATAGTTTTCTTGATTTTTCGAAATGAAAAACGAGTTCCATTATTCTTAGTTTTTTTACTTGTCAATTGGCTCTTATTTTGATACTTAACAGAGTTGCCAATATATTTTAAAAAACATTGATAAAACTATATGATGTTATTTACTTTCTTGATTTAATGGAAATATTTATGCAAGCTTTAACCTTTTTATTATATTGGAGATACTATTTTTTTTAACTTGTAAAGCCCACCTAGGAGCTCTATGAAAAGATTGTGGCGACTTTAGTCATCCGTATCTTCTTTGAGCCCCTGCCTGTTTATTATAAATTCACTTTTTTTTGTATGTAAACGTTTCTTTGTATTTATATTTCTTATTATATAAACAGCAAATATATATTAAAAAAAACAAAAAAAAAACTAATTAATAATAAACTTTCAGATCTTAAACTAAAAAAGCTCGCGTAAATATCACAATAAAAACAAATAATAACAAAAGTACTATCATAAAAAAATTTATCGTATAGATAATATCTATATTTATATCTAGTTGATATCTATATCTAGTTAATATCAAACTAATTATTATAAAAAGAAGATCAAAATAACTTTTTTACTTAAAACGATAACGATATAACGAATAAGTTAACGATATGCATTTCTTTGAAGCTCTCTTCTATCAGCTGCTCGTTTCCTAATTTAGTTAGGCATGTTAACTCTATCGTTTGCTTTTAAAAGTGAAATAATATTAGAAGAGAATTGTAATTACAGTATAAACTCTGGAGAGATTATTTTTCATTTTTCGTTTACAAAAGATTTCACAATGCAATGACTTGTAATGACGTTTGTGAAACAATAAAGTAAAAATTGTTTCAAGAGAATGATTTATAAAAATCAAATAATTATCATGAAAATTTTGACATCGAAATGAGTCTAGAAATAATGTTTGGCGTCAAATTAAAAAAGGCACTTTGCATAAAAAGGGACGTCGATCGCACCTAACGCCCCCCCCACGGTACGGGCCTGTAAATAAATATAAAACATCAAAAATCAACAAATTAAATATCTCTTGAGAGTATAATATGTTTTATATAAAAGTTGTTATTATTATTGTTAAATAAGCTACGAATATTAAACTTCTATACATATATATATATATATTATATATATATATATATATATATATATATATATATATATATATATATATATATATATATATATATATATATATATATATATATATATATATATATATATATATATATATATATTAGGACATATGAGGAGAAACAGCAATTAATAAAAATATCTGATTAAACAGGGTAATCAAATTATCAAGTAGAGTGAGCGTAAACAAAAAGAAGGCGATTTACTATTTCACACTTATGGATACAATATAAACAGGTATGCATAGATTTATATCTCCCTACTGTTTTTTGAATAAAAATATCCGCTAAATTATGTAATTTTCCGGAATGGCCCGAAATTAGCCCGGATAAACCGAAAAAAAATACAGTAAACTGTTTTTTTTTTTAAAAAGCGGATATATTTTTTTAAAGTATAAACAAAAATTCGATATGTTGTGAAAAAATCAGCTCAATATGTTGAATGCTTCCTCATTTATGAGCCTATTTCCTCATTTTGTATTAAAGCGACTCATAGTGGAGAAGTGGAATTTACAATTGAAAATTAACTGATGAAATGTTTTAAATGTATCTTTTCAATTTAAGTTTAATAGAATTTGAAACTTTCAAAAACTATGTTTAAAACTTGAAACTTTATTTTGCGTGCTCAAACAACAAAACTTCTGTAAATAACTAAAATCCAATTAGTTCAACCTTTTTTGACCTAAATCAAAATGGAGGGGGATCATTTAAAGCATACAGGTGCATAATATAATGGAGGAAGCGTCCTAAATCAGTGGTTTTACAGCGTTTTTACTTTATGGATGCCCCCCAACTATAACTCAACCAGACCAGACAAACTTCAGGCTATCTGCGATTGACACATTCCCCGCGCACTATTATAAAGACTTGATTAACTATCAACGCTGTTTTTGTTTACTTAACCCGTGTTGTACTATTTTCTAAATGTGATAAAACCTAACTATACAACTATTATACGCTGTTTTTGTTACTTAACCCATGTTGTACTATTTTCTAAATGTGATAAAACTTACTATACAACTATTATACTATTATGTATACACTTTTGATTTAGGCCACGCACCGTTTTGTTTCTTGATTAAATTTTCAAAGAAATGTAAAAAAATGAAATGATCAAGAAAGTTTATTTTGTTATTCTTTATAGTATTAATTTTACAAGATTAAAACATGTTATAACAAAAAAAATTTACTTTAAGTAGAAATAATGTACTTATACAAATGCCTTATAAAGCGCTATATGTAATTTTCTCAAAGCGTGTACATTTTTTGGTACCAGGCATACTGTTTTCTTTTTCAGCCACATTTTCTCCAACCAACAGTTGTAAATTCGTTAGGGTTGTGGTTGACGAATAAGAAGTTTAATAGTAAACGCACAGTAAATGTATATTTAAATCAGGGCGATTAATTTTTTTAAATAAGATAAGAGATCAATTTGAAGTAGAACGAAAATGATCATCGTCGATTGTGGAATAAATATGCCCTTCATTGCTTAACCATTCTAAACTATTTCTAAAAAAAATGCCACATAAAAATGTTTAATACGCTAAATCAATTTATTTTAAGTTCTCTTATTTTAAATTTTAAATAAAAAAATAAGTTTGCACAATAGGCACCAACGACTATCAACTTTTTAAAGAAAAATTGATTTAAGCGGGAGTACCTTTATTCGACCATAAAACTATAATTTACAAAATCTAAGTTGCAAGTCTTCCCGATTCCCGAAATTCTTTTTACGTATAATTCGTTAGGGGTCGTCCATAAAGTACGTACGCTCATAGAATGGGAGGGGGAGGGGAGGGGGGGAGGTCTTCAAAAAGCATACGAAAGCGTTCGGGGGAGGGTTCAATATAATAGTACGTACATCGATTTTCTAATTTATCACAATTAACCAGCTAATCAAAAGAAAAGTTAAAATTCTGACTAAAGATCCTAGTTTACCAACATAAAAAGATGTTTGGTATAGGAAGTAGATGGCATAGTTTGTGGACATCAAAAAATCCCACAGGATTTTTTGATGTTCCAGATAGGACACTATCTGGAACATCAAAAAATGCGTAAATTTTGTATGGTCAACTTTTGTAATTTACAATATTTTTCTACGCAATTTCAAATCTGTCGATAAATTTAAATTTAGTTTTAAATGGTAAAGTTGAAATTTTACTAAATTAGCGCCCTCACACTTGGGCGAGGGAGGAGGAGGCAAAGGGGAGGCAAGCGTTTTAGGGCTTTTTTGTTCCTACGCCTCCGCCATCCCAATTTATTGCATGGTCTCTTCATTTGGAATAGTTATACTTTTAGTATAAATATTAGTTTTAGAGCTTACACAAATTTCACACATTTGGCATAGCCATACTTATGTTTGGAGCTTGCGCAAGCTCCAAACTTAAGTATACCTATGCCAAATGTATGAAAGTGTCCTATCTAAAACATCAAAAAATCCTGTGGGCGCCCATGCACACATGTCACCCCTTATATACTGGTCCTAGGTACGGCGTTTTTCAGGCAACCTATTTTTTGAGTCGACAAAAAACAGGTTTAACCAGTGCCGTGACTAATGGGTCGAAGACCTCCCTAAAAAAAGGGTCATTTGGGTCTCTAAATCTCCCAAATTTTATCGCTAGGTTTTGCTAAAATAAAAAGCTCTTTAAACTAGCAAAAGGGCACAAACTTTTCTGCCTACTTTCTCCGCCTTAAGTATAATTTTTTTTTTTTTGATTCGTCATTAAAATAAAAAAAAAGCATAGTATGACTCGACCGGGGATCGAACACCGTCGCCGCAGTTTACAGCATTAACCGCTCAACCGGGCAAACACATTGTTACCGTGTAATTTAACTTTATTAAAATTAATATTTGCATATATATTTGAAGACGTTTTTTAAATTGGGATCCTGTGCCGCAAACAAAGAGCTTTTGGGTCGTATAAAGTATCTATAGTACCTCCACCTTTGTTTTTCCATAAACTTTTTTATTAAAAAAAGTTTGATAGGGGGGGGGGGGGGGGTGTTAGAGGATATTTCAAAAAACGTACATACTTTTTAAAGGTGAAAAGGACATCTTTGAGTTCTGAAAAATTGGGTAGTTTTACATAAAAGCCATATAATTAGATGAACTCATACAATTAAAACATTTAAATCTATTCTAGCTTAAAGCAACCTAATACCAAACATTGTTGGTACCTACTGTACAAGATCCCAAGTACAAAGCTTGTAGTTTACATCAAATTTACAATAAATAAAAAATCAAGAAACAATTATAGTTTCAAAAAAAAAAAAGTTGAAAAAGAATAAATAGATATTTAAATTGACTCGAAAATAGAAAAGATAAAATTGTATACAAAAATTACAATTTTTATATGTTAAATTTTACAATAAAAAACAAACAATAGCATATGATATTAATAATAAATGAAATCGTATGCTGATAACAACACTTTCTACACTTTTGATAATAGTGTGGAAAGAGTTCTTTATCATTTGCAAAAAGAAACTAATAATACCATCGTTTGGTTTAAGATAAATTCTAAACGAATTGGTTACTATGGTTGCAAACCTAGACAATTTCCAGCTAGAATCAGTTGATTTAAAATATTAAAAAAAACCATTTTCTCAAAATAAGAAGTTTAAAAAAAATTTCCTCTGATAAGTAAAACTACTTGGGGTTACTATAGGTAGGGATTTAAACTTTGGTGGGCACATAAAGTTGTTATGCAGTAAAGCTAGTAAAAAATGGTTTGCATTTTTTTATCTTCTCGATAAAACTTTAAAGTACCTCATCTTCAACTTATTTTAAGAGTCATCATCAAGAAACTACTGGGTGTGCTTTGATATAACTGGTTATGATGACAATATATTATTAATTTTAATTTTGAAAAATGGTTTTCAACATTGATCAAAATCATACAATTCAACAAAAACATGGTGTAAAATTTTTTTTTTAAATTTTTAAAAAAAGAGTTTACAGTATAGTATGACTAGTTTTTTTGTTATCGCTTTTGTTCAGTAAAAGCATGAAATATTTTTATTCCCAGATTGATGAAAACAAGCCATTAAGTGTGATGAGCATTAAAGCCACCAATAACAACAATATTAGCTGAGGGATAAAAAAAAAAGAGCTTGGTTAACTTGAATCAGAAATCTAAAAGAGTGCAGGCTTGAGAAGGAGAATGATAAAGAAGTTAGAGGATTCAAACCTTACTTCAGTAGATAGGTAAAAGGATGATTAAGTATATGCCCAGGCCAAGATGTGGCTATTGGAGTCTTTGTAAATCAAAGGATAATAGCCATCAAATCTGAAGATGAAACAATTCTAATTAGTCTCAGAAAGAGCAAATAAGTCTGGTGAATTTTACTAAATAGTTACTTTAGTCACATTTAAAGTCATTAGAGACTTAGAAAAAGCATAGATTGACTTGAATAAAACATGACATAAGACATAAAGTAAAAGCATAAGACATAAAATAAAAAAATCTTAAAAATGTCTGAATTTATTATAATGTCTGGTCTGACTTGAAACAATTTAAAAAATAAAACCAGCGACGTATCCAGGCCGATTTTGATACGGTATACCGGTATGGGGCCCCAAATTTCAGCCCCAATTCAATTCAAAACTTTTGAATTAGCATCAAGTTTGTGATAAAAAAATCAAATCAAAAAATTATTACTTATTGTGTTGTTATTTTGTAATATTAAAATTCGTTATCATAATTACAAAATTGTTTTTAATGTCGTTTAGAAAAAGCAAAATTTTAAAACTGATTAAAAATGTCAATTGGAATGCTTGATTCGAATTCATGCGGATAAGTTATGGAATGTTACTACTGGATTAAAATGTAAAATGCACGTTTTGATTTGATAAAAATAAGAAACGCTTAGCATTTTATATTTTTATAATTCTTTTAAATAAAACACAACTTGTTTCAAAATATACTTAAAATGAGTTTCTCCTCTGCTAATGTTTTTATACCTATAATTTACAATGTGATAAAACTCTATAAGCTTTAAACTTTTTTATTTTAAATAATAGTAAAATTTCAGTGAAAATGTAAACAAATTGTTTTGATTAATAAAATAAAACTTTTTAAAACGTAATAAAATAAACATGCAAAAAAACTTGATTTAATAAGTAAGAGTAGAAGAAAAAAAATGAATTATGAATGAATTAATGACCTTGCTATGACTAAATTATGAATGAATTAATGACCTTGCTATGCTTGTGTTATGAATGAATTAATGACTTTGCTATGCTATTACTCTGCATTTTATGTTTTTTTAAACTTTAATTTACTGAAACTTGTTTTCGAAAGTTTATATAATACGTTTAAATTATATATAGGTCGACCAAAGACATCTTCTAGAAGCCACAACAAAAATTCATCCACACACAGATCTTTACACAGTAAAAATAAAAATCCAAAATCTGGACAAAAGTCAATTTTTGAAGCATTTGCTGTTAACCAAACTACAAAACAAGACACAAAACAAGTTCAAGAAGAGGTAGATCAGCAGTTGATTCCAGTTGATTATCGGCTGTGAATCAAACAAAAGTGTTATCCCTAATATCAACAAACATTTACTAGATGGAGAAATGTACATGATGTGTCACTAATCTCAGCCAAAATGGAAAACAATATTTCCAATTGCTATTTATTCTGCAAAATATCAAGGCTGGTTATGTAGTATTTGTAAAGAATATGGGGATATCGGAGAAGCGTGGAGAACTAAAGGTGCAAAGCTTTTTGTACATCCACAAAGGACATGACACTTTGTAACTAAAAATAACTGGGCAGTTTGGGAAAACTTTAATGATATTGTTGAACTTATTCGAGATCTTGGCAATAAGGATATAGATTTAGACCTTAAAATTGCTAGCAAATGAGTGACATACTATTGAAAAAATATTTCTTGGTTTAGTCCAAGTTATTGGAAGAAAAGATGTGCAAACCTTATGTGAACAAATACAACTAGTTTTAAAATTCCATGGCTTTGATGGAACTAACACAATGAATGGGGTGCGTAATAGTCTACAAGCTAAGCTAAAAAAAAATTCTCCCCACTCAATGAACATTAACTGTTGTTGTCATTGTTTAGCTATTGTGTGCATACACTTAATGAAAAAATTTGATGTTCTAGTTAGCGTTGATGCTAATATTATAGGAGTTTGGAAAGCAATGAAATATTTCAAATATTTCAGTGTAAAGGCCTCAATATTTGATGCAGTGCAAAATGCTGATGGTTTACAACTCGTTTCAAAAATTCAAAAAAAGTTAGAAACAGCTTTGACGAAATTGGTAATGAGAAATACAAGGCGGAGTTGATATATCAATTACATGTTCCTGATAATATACTTTTTTTGCTTTTACTGGCTGGTATTTTAGTCCCTATAAGGCATGCTATCGGAAAAATCTGCCCACCTTTTGCGGTGTGGTAAAGCTAGTTAACAGTTGTTTTTTGAAATTATTTTTTTGTGTGTGGTAGTGTTTGTATAATAAAACATTTTGGCAGAAAAAAATAATTAAAAATATTATTTAGTTTCAAAATGTCAACCGAGCAAACTAAACAAAGATTTTTGATTGTATACAAACACTTAAAAAATCCAACTTTATTGAATAGAAAGTTGGCGAAATCATGTAAAATATCAAGAAAAACTGTAGATACTGTTCTTAAAGGATTTACAGAACAGAGAACTATTCAGAGAAAACAAGGAAGTGGTCGAAAAAAATTGATGATTTGGTCACTTTGCTCTTGCAGCAAAAAATCGCCAATTCATGTTTGTTTGGGCACAATGAAATCTTTGGAATACGTGAAAAGTTGTCTTTCTTGTATAAAACGACTAATTAAAGCTTATAGAAGTACTTCAGTATTGCTTTGGCCTGATTTAGCCACAATATATTACTCAAAAGATGCTCAAAAGTTTTACATTTAATGGAGTGATGTTGGTTCCGAAAAAGATGAACCTCTAAACTGTCCCAAATTACGTCCTATTAAAAAATAGTGGGCCATCAAAAAAAAAAAAAAAAAAAGAATTTGAAATTAAGTGGAAAAACAGTAAAATCAGCTAAAGATTTGAAGAAAAAATGGGATTACGCTGCTAAAACGTACAAAAATCACTCTGTCCAGAAACTTATGGGAGACATTAAAAAGAAAGTCAGATTTTTCTGTAAAACTTAATTTTTTTTTTGTTTTTTCCCTATTAACATGTAATCTTTACAGTCTTAATTTTTCAGAAATATATTGATTTAAATACATTTAAACTTTCTTACATCCTTTTTTGATCAAGAAAGGTGGGCAGATTTTTCCGATAGCATGCCTTAAATAAATTTGCAAAGTTTTTACAAATGCGAAACTTAGTATACTCAAAGATAAATTTAAAAGAAGACCTTTTAAAAAATGAGCTTAACAATATAGCCAACAGTGTAAGTCCATTATTTAAAACTCATTTAAATAAATTTCTTAATATATCTAAAGAGCGTCAAGGACTAGCACACCGATTAAGAAAAAATAATTTGTATAACACGATGTCAACAACAGAAATAATTGATAAGATTTAAAGAAAAGAAAATTGCCATTTATGAGTAGATTAAAAAAGGAAATTGAGGCAACAATGCGAATTAATGACGATGTATTTTTAGCATTTGATGCATTTAATGCAACTGGTGAAAATCAAGATCCCAACGAATTTTCAGCTAACATTAGTAAAATTTCTCAATTTTATGGTCATGCAAAACCTGCTGTTATTGACTGGGAAAAAAATATTGCACCACCATTGTTTAATCCTATTCAAGATAAAAAAGAAGATATCCATCATTTTCTCTCTGATTATAGAGAAATCTTATTTAACCTTGAAATGAAAAAAAACCTAAAAATTCAAGCTTTAGTAAAAGAAGGCAAGTTAAAGAGTAGTAACATCAATATATATCAGCACGAACACCTGATAACAAGCATTGCTATCTATACTGTTTTCTGTACCGAGTATGTATGTGAGCAGTACGATGATATAATGATGTTATTCAAATTACCACCTTGTAAAATACCACCTAGCATGACAAACTTAGAAAGAGGGTTTTCTATGCTAAACTTAATACATTCTAAACAAAGAAACCAGCTTAGTATAATAGCACTTGAACACCTTATGTGAATTTCTTTAGTTGGCCCAGAAATTTTAACAAATCAAACTTATGAAGAGCTAATTGACATTTATCGAGACTTGGGCAAAAGATGCATTAATTTATAAAATTTCTAATATGCCTTAAATAAATCTTGTATTTCTAGTATTTGGAAAAACCAAAGATATTAATTTTTTATTTGCTAAAAAAAAATCCATAAAGCGCAGATGGACCGGTATGCCCAAAAAACTTCTGGATATGTCACTGAAAACATCCAAGCTCCTTTTTAAGTAGATCCAGCTTATTATCTAGATTTAATAAAAAAATATTTGTACCTTAACTGAACTTCACCAATATTCTTAGTCTTTTGTTTTAACTCCATAATGCTAATTCCTTGCTCAGCTGTACATGCTGAAATGTAATTGAACACAACTTTATTGTTACCAGTTAAACCAGCATCATTAAAGCCACCTCCTAATGGATCATTACTAAATCTATTCAAGGGTGCATCTGTATTATTATTTGCAATCGAAAGGTTGGGTGCCTACAAATATATTAACAAAATCATTATTAAGAGAAAATCATTATTTATATCCTAATATTATTTTCTTAGAATATTATATATATATATATATATATATATATATATATATATATATATATATATATATATATATATATATATATATATATATATATACTATATATATATATATATATATATATATATATATATATATATATATATATATATATACATATATATATATATATATATATATATATATATATATATATATATATATATATATATATATATATATATATATATATATATATATATATATATATATATATATATATATTATAATATTATAATAATAAAAGAATATAGAATACAGAATAAAACTAATTAAAAATATATATATGTCATTTATATCTTAATTAACTTGTGCAGCAATTAAACATTAAACAACTGCATAATTAAAATACAGATGCTTTAACTAATATAAATTAAATAATATGCAATTCCTTTCATTCATTATTCCTTTACAGTGGATACTAAAATATTGTCAAAAAGTAATTTTGTTTACAATACTTTTAAACAAGTAATTATGTAATAAATTACAGGGTGTATCAAAATCAATTCAAGATTTAAATTTAAATTTAAAAAAAAAAAAAAATAGTATTTAATTTTTAGATATAATATTAATATCATATTTTATGATATTAACATTATTTGATATTTATGGAATAACGCCATGTGCAAATGCCATTGTGGCTTGAATGACACATATGCACCCTATTGTGAAAATACTTTTTAAGACCATTTTGAATGCGGCTGAATTTTGTTGATGCAGCATTTAATTTTCTCCTATAATGTACTAAATAACCCCACAAAATTAATCTAGTTTAGCAAATTTTTACAGAAACAAAAGTGTATGTGATCAAGAAACATCTCAGCAGTAGTTAAATTGTTTTAAGCGTTATGAAATGTGAAAAAGTCGCGCTGAAAACACAAGTTTGTACTTGCTTTCCAACAACCATATGTGAGTTCTCCCAACCCTAAACACTGCAATTTTGGCCATTAAAAAAGCCATCAAGATAAAAGTGTTCATTATTAGGATGACTTTGCTCAAAAAAACAATTGTTTAATTTCAGTAATCTATTCAACACATGTACATGGTCATTAGACTTCAGATGTGTTTTAACTGAATTTGGTAAACATGGAGATTCAGATCATTTGTGGCTACACTGCAGAGAGCAGCATGAAATTTGCACTTCATTTCCACAAGGCCAAATTATTGTTTAGGAATTTTCAGTAATACTTGCATGCAATGCTTCTTTGCAAATTTGACATTTGAACAATTTGTTTCTAGACAACAAGTGTTAAGTGTCTTTTTCTCTTCGAATTTTTAAATTAATCTATTCACAGTTAACAAAGTTAAAACATTTTTCTGACCATACTTTTATATGAATTTTTATAACTGCAGCAGCCAAATTTTTATTAATTTTGATATTTTGTTTAACAACAAAAACATGTTGTTGTAATGTGTTTAAAGCTCTTATTTTACAAACTCCAAAATTTCAGTTGCTTTATTTAGGAAAGCCAATATCTTACTGCATAATTAGAGTGTAATACAATTCTTACATTAATTTTAGTACACCTTTCAATATTATATTTTTTTATGGTTATATAAATTTGACTTAAGGTATTACAACAAGTAGTACTTTTATTGCCCTAATATACAGTAAAAAAAAAAAAAAAAAAAAATTCCAATACTAAATACAAAAATTGTCTGAGAAAGTAGTAGTATTTCTGACAGAAGTTAAAATTGCAACAATGAAAAGAATGAAAACTGCAACAACGAAAGCATAATAAGAGACAATTATACCTTTGTAAACAATTAATGTAATCATAATGATACAATTGAACTATATGAAAAGCACTTTACAACACAGTCTACTAAATAAAAACATCTCAGTGACTTTGAACAGGAAATAAGTCTTACTCAATGGAAATAAATGACCATCAATTTCTAAATATTTCTCTAAGACTGAAAAATCAAAAATTTAAAGCAAATGATAACAGCTTTTCACTGTTATCATTTGCTTTAACCTTTAATTAATTTGAATATTAAAAATAAAATATATTTTAATAAAAAAATATTGTATTTTTACCTGATGATTGCGAACACATAAAACCTATAGTTGTAAACATTATGTAGTTATTACTACATAATGTTTACAACTATATGTTATATATATATATATATATATATGTTATATGTTATATATATATATATATATATATATATATATATATATATATATATATATATATATATATTTCATGATGTATACCATGTATACATCATGGAAAACATGAAAGAAAGCGGTCAACTCGACCAGTTAACATATAACCAATTTTTTTTTTTTAAACATCTTTGCTTCAAAAAGGCTGCAAGCAAATACTAATTAGAGCTGCAAGCAACCACTAATTAGAAGTTAATGGAAGAGGAAAGATAAACATTGTAGAACAAGATAACAATTGACAGACACCTTAAATGATTGTAAATTATATAAATCAAAAAAGCAAGATGAAGGAAGCAAATTCCAAAGAACCGATGTTCAAGGAAAAAATTTAGAGGTATAAGAGTTTTTAGAGTACTTAGGAACAGCCACAGAAAAAGGATGAGACTTGATTAAATGATGAGTAACACGAGAATGAATTTTAGTAGATGGCACAAGAGACGCTAGCTCTTTAGAAAAGTGCCCATTATAGTATTTGTAGAAAAGAGAAAGAGAAGCAACATTACGATGATGTGATAATGGTTGAATGGCTGCAATAGCAGGTCCAACAATGTTTACAATGCGTTTATGCACCTTGTTTAAAAGAAAAAGGGCATCATTAGAAGATCCGCCTCAGATATGGCAACAGTATTCCATACAAGGACGGATTTGAGATTTATAGAGATAGAGAATAGAATCCGGAGTAAGAAAGTGTCAAGCTTAATAAAGAAATGCAACTTTAGCAGATGCTAATTTTGCAACAGATTTGATATATGGTTTCCAAGAAAGATCGAAAGTAAGAGTTAATCCTAGAAGATGAAGAATAGATGACTCATTGAGTACATTACTGTTCATAAATATAGGAAGGTCTAAATTATTGCAATAACCATTGGCTGAAAAATATTGATTTTTATCTGAATTAAAGTTCACCAACCACTGTGAGCCCCATGCTGTAGCAGAAACGAGATCCTTTTCAAGCTCAAATGCCCCCTTCAGAGAGTGTTGGTTTCTTATCATGACAAGAATAAAGAAGTTTGAAAACATCCAAGAAATTTAATTTAATTTTTTTTTTATTTAATGCCAAAACAATTTTTATGAAATATTTAAAAAAAAATTTAAACTTAATACCTAAAACTAAAAGACATCATTTTGTGAAATGTTACTATAACAATTACTTATGTTGCATAAAACAAAGTTTTTACTTAAAATATATTTTCAAATGATTGGTTTGATAGAAAATGCAAATGCGCAACTGGTAATTTTGAACGTATTTTAAAATAATTTTTTTATTGCAATGATTTCGTAGATGGCAGGAAAAGCTACGAAAAAAAATAAATAAAAAAATTGAATAAAAACTGCTAACGGTAGTAACGTTGATAACTCTCATGTGCAGATACTATTTAAACTAAATACTTAATATGAAGAAGACAATTGTTTTATAAAACACTACTATAAAAACTGCTAACATTACATAAAACCAGATTTTTACTAAATATCAATATATATATATATATATATATATATATATATATATATATATATATATATATATATATATATATATATATATATATATATATATTAATAATCTTATTATAGAAAAACAAAAGTACTAACGCCCAGAAATTTTAAACATATAAATCATTCATTCATTTATTTTAAACATATAAATCATTCATTCATTTATTGCAATTTGCGACAGAAACTTACAAGAAAATAAAAGATTTAAAAAAAACAAAAAACAAAGTGACTAAGTACAGTTAAAAGAAAAAAAAATCACATTTAAATAGAGCAATTATTATATATCATCTAATTTTAATTTTTATAATATTATTATTAAAATAATTTTTTAAATATTTTTATTAAAATAATAATAAAATGAGTACTTCAATAATTTATAATAAAAAGGATTTTTACCACTGTTAAAAAAAAAGTAATCTAAATAAGTGAAGCAAAATAATTAATAGAAAGAGTTAACATCATATATAATATTCATCAACGTAGCATAAGCAAAAAATAAAACATTAACAATCCAACTATTTTAAATACATTTTCAAAATTTAAATAACTTTTTGAAATTTTAGTATATGCATTTTAAATTACATCATGATTATTTGTCAAACCTTTTTTTTTTAAATAGCAATTTTACCATTTTGGAGGTTGTTGACAGTTGACCAGCAATTATTGTCCACTCTCTCTCTCTCTCTCTCTCTCTCTCTCTCTCTCTCTCTCTCTCTCTCTAATATATATATATATATATATATATATATATATATATATATATATATATATATATATATATATATATATATATATATATATATATATATATATATATATATATATATATATATATATATATAAAGTAGTGGTCAATTAAATAAACACTGCCTATTAAAAAATCCATTTCTAGGTGCACTAACTTCTGAGAGCGCTTAAATTGCAACAAATAACTTTTGCACATCAAATACTTCTATAAAAAATTATGAAACACTTGTATGTTTGGATTATTTTATTTAGAATTTCAATGAAACATTTGTTTTGCTGTTTTAAATGTAATTATTTTATTTAGAACTTCAATAGTTCTTTTAATAAAATGTTTTTATTATAATTTTTTTTTTTTTTTTTTTTTTGCAATTTAAATATACATACATACATACATATATTAAATTGCATGAGAAAAAAATCTATCAGAGTTCCTAATATTAAAAAAAATCATTAAACCATTATCAAGATATAAATGCCGAAGTTATTTTGTTGTCTCACTTCATTATAATTGAAATGCTAGATAAGCAAAATTTTTAAAACTATTAATTTACTATGGACTAAAAAGATAAGGTACAAATGAACCAATTCTTTGTTGTAAAAGGTAACATGGCCTTGATTATTTTATATGAAATGAAATCTTTGTCATTAATTTCATTAAACAACATTAAAACATAGAAAAAAATGCAATCTTGGAAAAAAAAAAAGGAAAAAAAAAAGAAAAGGAAATGTAAGATGTGATGAGATGAACATAATTACATAAAAGGTTTGTCAAACAAATCAACAAACATGATTTTATGTATAACCATGTTTCTAGTAAAACGTTGTCAAAATTAATATTATTTTAGAAACCATAACTAGAGGATTGCAATTGTTAATCACAACCTTATTGTGTTGACACCTTTTACACCTTTGTGATAAATTTTTCTTTTTTGCAATTTCTTTGTTTTCTTATTCCAATATATTATTTGTTATGCAATTCATTTAAATATGAAATATACGCTCTTTTAGGACTTTAAATATAAAAGATTAGATTATTACTATGAACTTTATATATTTAGTATACCCAAATTTATTTTCTTGCAAAAAAAGTATTTCAATGTTAATAAATAACTCATTGTAAATTAAAATAGTAAATTTTAATGTTCATTTAAATTGTTGAAACATAATTACCTTTTTCAGACTTAAATTAGCATATATAACATCCAAAAAATGAAAAGAAATTTCATCAAAATCTTTAATAGGCACTAAACTAAATGCCATTACACTTCTCATTTGACCATCATTAAATGATTTCATATTACCAACAACACGAACATAGGTATCTTCTCTACACTCTGATCTTTTTAAATTGTCGCTTGGATCCTGAGTAAAATTTAAAAAATATTTTTATAAATCAATAACATATACTTATTATTAAATGTTATTGATTTATATTTTTATAAATCAATAACATTTATAAAAATTAAGTGATTACAAATGTTTATTTTTGTGATAAAATAAGCATCAAAATTTTCTTATATAAAAAAAATTATTGTTGAAATACAAAAAGTAATAAATCTAAAATAACTCAAACAAAATACTTATAAATTTATTTTTTATTCATGAAAGATAAAAAATAAAAATAATAAAAATAATAGCTTATTTTAAATTAAAACATTAAAATAATTAAGATATTTCTGTTGTTAAAACAACTTTATAGACTGATAAAAATTTTAAATTTTATATATATATATATATATATATATATATATATATATATATATATATATATATATATATATATATATATATATATATATATATATATATATATGCTCCCTCTCCCTAATAGTGTTCTATCTAATACAAAAACACTAGATTTACATTTTTTTTTGAATAAAAAATATTTTAAGGGGTCCTCAAGATCCTTGAATATTTAATGGGTCCCAAATATTTTCAAAAAAAAGTTTTTCAAAAATATGCTAACCTGGTACTCAAATGAAGCAAAACTATATAAAAATTTCAAAAATAATACTCATTTCGAAAAAATATTAACTTATCAATAAAAAATTATCATTAAAAAACATAAAAAAATTAATTTTTTCAAAATGAATGTTATTTTTGAAACTTTTATATAATTTCGCTTCATTTGAGTACCAGGTTGACATAATAAAAAAAATATATATTTTTTTAAATATTTAATGGGTCATTAAAACAGAGCAATAATAAAGTATAAGAAAATCACTTAGCAAAATTTTTTTTCATTTAACACTGTGTTTCATCCATAAAGACTCATCAGTCTTTCTAAAAAACAGTCAAAAACAAATGTTGCAAAAAAAAAAAAAAAAAAAAAAAAATTCAGAAAGTAGAACTTAAACTTAAATAAGTTAATAATATATATATATATATATATATATATATATATATATATATATATATATATATATATATATATATATATATATATATATATATAAAACTAAAAAAACAGTCGAAAAAAAATTTTTTTTTAAGAAAAATGTTTTTTAAGAATGTTATGAAAATCGGCTCATTTTGGGAAACCAGGTCAATGTTAAAATTGCAGTATCTTGTCAACTGCTCAACATTTTTAGCTGAAATAGTAACTTTTCTTTTTAGGATGCAAAAGCCAAAGAAGTTTTTAAAAATTAATGAAGTTTTTAAAAACTATGGTTCAAAATTTCTTAAATATTGGGTGATTTGATGCGGAATTACCCTTTATTAACAATATTATTTATATATTTGATTATTTATGTATTTGATAAATGAAAACACAATAATACATTTGTCAAAACTTTTGTAAACAAAAATATTTTTAAAAAAATTAACCCACACTTGTAGGTCAATTTAAAAAAAAGGTAAATACAACTTTTAAAGCTATAAAAGTAACATAACAAAAAAGTTAAAAAAAAAAGTACATTAAAAAGTTAAAATAACTTACGATACTTAAGCAATCTAAAGAACTTATTAAAAATTCTAAAAGTATTGAACCAACCAAGAAATAACGTAACGTAAAACATTTAAAAGTATAACAAGCCAAGAAATAACATAACGTAAATTATTTAAAAGTATAACCAACCAAAAAATAACGTAACGTAAAACATTTAAAAGTATAACCAAACAAGAAATAACGTAACGTAAAACATTCAGGAATTGAAACATAATTAAAATATATCACATATAAATATTATTACATTTTATTACATCTTTTATTAAAGCAATTGAAATGTAAAGTTAAAAAAATGTTTGAGACATATTTTAGTTAAACTTTAATGATAAACATTTAAACATTAATAAATATTAATGAAACTAAAATGTTTATGTGGTTTGATAAATATTAATGAAACTAAAATGTTCTTGTGGTTTGATAAAATTTATTTTAAAATAACTATTTGAATCTCATAAAATTGTCTTGTTGATCTTTCACTTCGAACTATTTATTTCAAAGTTATTTAAAGATTTAACAACTTTTAAATTTTAATATTTAATTTTTATATATAAATTATACTATACACAAATATTTAATAAAATAAGTAGATGATGAAAATATCCTATTGGAGTAGATATCCTGAAAGAAAATAAACTTACCAATTTTGTTTTTATTGTGCCATAGTTTAAGTTTGGCTGACCTGGAAAGAGGTTTCAGCATAATGAAAAACAATGATGCTAACTATAATGATTATGATAATAACCATTTTGAATTTTGTTTTTTGCTTTAAGTCCTTAGTATTCTTCTGAACTTCATTTTCATTTTTATAAATACTTTATTGAGTAAAAAAAAAAACAGAATTTGTAAAACAAGCGTTTAAACCAAGTGAAAAAACTGAAGTTATTAATGCAGAATAAATTATCAATAGTTTTTAATAATTATTTTGGTTGGTGAAAATATTTTATAGTTCACCTAAAGCACTCTATGCAAAAATGACCTAACTGTACAAGAATTATGCTGAATGCAAAATTTTTATTAAAAGATAGTGATGGATGACTCAAAACATTGGTGAGTGATAGAGATTAGCTGAATTTTTACTCTTAGTTGCACAGCAGGTGACCAACCAAAATCCAACTGTACACAACTAATACACACACATATATATATATATATATATATATATATATATATATATATATATATATATATATATATATATATATATATATATATATATATATATATATTATTTGCATTCACTCCCAACAAGGCTGCAAGCAACCACTATTAAGTTGGGAGTTACTAGGAAAAAAAAGAACAGTTATAGAGCAAGGAAACGGTTGACAGAATACTTGAAAAATTGAAAGTTGTATGAGTCAGGAAAACATGAAGATGGGAGAGAGTTCCAAAGGATTGAAGTGCGGGGAAAAAAAACTAGACAAATAAAAGTTTTTAGAGCATGCAGGGACAGATACAGTAAACGAATGAGACTTAGCTGAATGACGAGTAAAACGAGAATGAATTTTAGTTGATGGAACTAGAGATGATAACTCCTTTAAGCAGTGACCATGATAGTATTTGTAGAAAAGAGAAAGAGACGCAACTTTACGACGATGGGAAAGAGGCTCAAGCTTAGCAGATAGTCCAGGTCCAACAACATTTACAATGCGTTTTTGGACCTTGTCAAGAAGAGAAAGTAAATCATTAGAAGAACCAGCCCAAATATGACAACAGTATTCCATACAGGGACAAATAAGAGATAAACCGGTTAGAAAGAAATTATTTGATAATCTCAAAAACTTTCCCAGAAACACCATATGAAGCAAGCTTATGGAGAATATATATATATATATATATATATATATATATATATATATATATATATATATATATCCTAACGAACATGTAATATTGGAACTCGTATAGGTTTGCCCATGTGGGCCCTATGTGGGCTTTATAAATGGGCCCCATGTGGGCTAGCCTTTGAATACAAATTTGTATTCAAGAGCTAGCCCATTTAGGGCCATACATGTAGTTAAAAAAGCGTTAAATTATATTATATCTTATTTTCTAAATTTAAATGCCATCCGATGGCGCGATAGTGAGGCATTATGGATTGTGGAAAATCTGTAAAAAAATTTATCGCTCAACTTAACTTAGCCGCATGTTTATTTAAAAACTTGGTCCATGAATAATCATGTGTCTTGAGAAAATAATATAGTTTTAATTTCGTTGAAGAAAGATTTATATAGTGGCTATATAAAGATTTTTATATTATGGGTTTATATAACACTTTTTTACAGAATTAGAACCGCAATTAATAAAGTCTCCAAAATACAAAAATATTTTCAAAAATATTTGCTTGTGGTCATTTTTCGTCAAAAAACCCGTACATACTTTACAACATAAAAAGATAATAAATGCATACGACTTTTAGTATCTTTTTTGTTATCGTTTTCGTGTTTGAAAAAAAACATACACTAAAAATATTAGTCCTTATTTGGCCTTGGCGTTTGCTAGTTCCTGTGTTTCTTAAATGAGCAAACATCCTTTCTTTATGTTATCTTTCTAACTCTAATAACTTTCTTTATCCCTTACAATCTTAACCTTTACTATGCTATCTTTCTAACTCTAAAAACTTTCTTTATCCCCAACAATCTTAACCCGTACAAAGACCAGGGTGCTCAGAAAGGAGAATACTGGTTAAATGTGCGCGCAATGGTATGAGGTACTCCGCTAGGCAATTAGCTGGAGGAGTATAAATCACATTACCAGACTTTATGAAAACCCCCTAACATTTCTCTAATGTAATTACGTCTCAAAGCTTTTCTCAAATTTTAAACTAAATCCAAATTAACTCTTTTTTGTAAAATCTTCTTTTTATTTAAAGTCAAATCATTTTAAAGACTCTAGTGCTATAAATGCCATGTATTAGTGGTAGTAAAAGAGTTTTAAATTGTATTTGAAAATTATTTCTTTAGACATTAAATAGAACTTAAACAAAAAAGTTACAAAGTCAGTTTTAAAAGACTGAAAAAACTTTTTTGAAAGTGTATATGCTGTTTAAATTTTTAAAAACCCACAAGCAAAAATGTTAATAAAATGACATGTCCTGAAGAGAACTTTTTAAAGGTATTGCAATGAATAGTTAAGGTTTGAATATACTTTTTTTTAATTGACTATAACTTTTTATATTTTATTATTTAAATACTGTTATATTTGTTAATGTTTATTACTGTTTACCTTTTTCTATATTTATATCTATATTTTATAAATATTTTTTTATATTTGTACCTTTTTTTTATATTATACCTATTTTTGTTTTATTTAAACTTATTTTTATATATATACCTTTTCTTTTTCTATATTTATACCTATATTCTATACCTATACTTGATTTCCTGTACTACTTCTATAAAGCTAGACTCAAGTCATATATTTATGACAACATTAAATTATGTATCTAATTTAAAAATAAATAATTATTCAAAATATTATAAAAAATTTAAATAAATAAAAAAAGTGGGTCCCACATATGCAGCCCATATGGGCCCCAATTCACACCCAGTGACAATTTTCCTTGGGCGGGATGTGGGCAACCCATTTGGGGTCCAATATGACTTGCTGGCTGGCTGGGATATATATATATATATATATATATATATATATATATATATATATATATATATATATATATATATATGTATATGTATATGTATATGTATATGTATATGTATATGTATATGTATATGTATATGTATATGTATATGTATATGTATATATAATATATATATATATATATATATATATATATATATATATATATATATATATATATATATATATATATATATACACTTATACATATATAACAACAAACTTAATCTCAAATATGAATCTCAAATATGAAATAAAAAGAATTAAAAAAAAACTGTTTCAAAGGGTCAATGCTTTAAAATAAGGCCAGCAACACTAAACAACATTCACATTTTAAAAAACAATGCAATAATTCTAATAACTAATACTTTAACTTATTCTTCTCTGCAATCCCATTTAGTACCCCTCCCTTCCTTATTCAAAGTAAAAAATTGTAATTATGTTATTAAAAAAAAAGATTTTTAAATTATAGCAAACCACTTTTAAAAATCTCTTAAAAATTTTTTATGGTTTCTTGTAACTTACTTCCTTTAATAATTTGAATTTCTTTTGTATTTAAAATCAGAAAAAATTTGTTTTAAAAATAAAGCCTAAACAATTACGAACATTTTTGAAAATAAAATTAAAAAATTTAAAATATGCTAATACTTCTGCATCAATCCACTTTCTAACTGAAACTAAATCACCAGTCATATCATCTATTTTATATGAAATATTTGTAGCAGCTTCCTGGACTTCACGAATGACACCAACTATAGTAACCTGAAGCAGAATATAATTTTTATTCAAAATTTGAAAGAAATTTATTTCATATTAACTGGTTCTGCAAAAAAACTTACTTGATGAATATCTATGTCATCATGACGAAAAACATCTTCTGTTGAATTATATTCTGCTTTGTGAAAAATTGCGGCGGTAATAGGTAATAAAGTTTGTGATCTATTTTTCTAGATTGAAAAATATAAATAATTTCAGTTAAAAAGAACCATTTTAAAAATTGATAAAAATAAATATTTCTATTTATTAGGCAGAAAATTTTATTTATTCAGAAATGAAAATGGAAGGGTGGTAACCCAAATGAAAATGGAAAGGTGGAAACCCAAAACTCTTCTTTTATAAAATTTTTATTTTGCCTGTTTGTATTAAAAACAAATAAAGAAAAAAATTTCTAACCCTCAGTTATTACTATTACATAAATTATTAAAAACCTTCAGTTTTTTAATCATCTAAAATTAATTATGCCAAAAATTATAAAAAAGTAAACTTGTTTATTTTGTATAATTTTTAAAAATCAGAGGCATTCTTTATAGCTCAATTGTTAATTCAACACTTTTTACTATTTTCATTAATGATTTATCAGAACAAATATAACCAATTCATATTTGATCTGAATTCAATCAACCTCATCAAAAATAGACATTTAGACATTCTAATTTCTAATTAATTAAAGTACCATGTCCAAACATCTATTACTGCAGCTAAGATAACCAGAAATGCAAAATTCCAGAAAAGGCTATATACAATTTATATACATCCACTTCTAGAATTTACTATCCCTGATTGGTGTCCTTATTTAGAATTATAAATTATACTTATATAAAAAAATTCTACTAATGAAAGCATTCAACATTGTGTAACAAAAGTACTGCAAGAAATAAAACTTTTTTTGATTATTTATATATTTTGATGAGCACATCATTTAATTCTTGCTGATTTTTAACTTAATTTTTGCATCTATTCAAACTTTTATTATTAAAAAATTTTTTTCCCCAGAATCACTTATAAATATAACTTAAATTATTTAATAAACTTTATATAAAAAACAACCTCTTAATATATATATATATATATATATATATATATATATATATATATATATATATATATATATATATATATATATATATATATATATATATATATATATATATTTAAAATTTAATTAATAAAAAAAACATTTACCATTTCTTATTTATTCTAATTGGGTAAAATATGTTTCACTAGTTTTCCGTTGATTAAATTAAAAAACAACAGTAAAATATTTTGGACCAAAAGATTAAAAAATATTATTAAAACTTTATACATTAAAAATTTTTAGAGTAAAAAAAAAGCTGACCTTAAAGAGCTTAACAAATGTAAACCTGCAAAAAGCAATCAACACCACCCTTACATGCTAAATAAAATGTATACTAATATACCCACTACTATCTCAGTAACATATTCCAAGTAGCTATGACTAGCCAATATTATGGCTAATCATAAAAAAAAGCCAGCAAAATATCAACCAATGTCATTAATATTTGATATACATTTTTGAAATTGCTAAAGCTTAGGAGTTGCATTTTGCTCTAGTTTTAAATAATTTTTTAAGAATTTTAGGATACTTGCCTAACCATTACAGAAAAGATAGGCAATATACATGTTCTTGAAATGTCTGACTAAAAGTGACCTCAGTTTTATGGTTCGCAATTACTTTCTGCAACACAATATGCTACCTGATTGTGAAAAGTGACCTCAGTTTTATGGTTCGCAATTACTTCCTGCAACACAATATGCTACCTGATTGTACCACAGAAAGTGATTGTAAACCATAGAGTTTAAAATAATGCTATTTTAAATAGGGACCGGCGAATATTTGTTAAAATTTGGATTACAACGTTATCTTTGACTTCGGTGCCGAAGTTGAAATAGAAATTCGGCACCAAAGAAATTTCAGTTAAATTCAAAAGCTATAAGTTTTTTTTCAATTTACAAAAAAAAATTATAAAATATATTATATGTTTTATATAAATCAACCTGTTTTTATTCATTACAACCCTCTTTCAGAGTTGGGAGAGTTGTAACCAACATAAAAAGTAGCTTCCTCGACTAAAGTGGCCCATTCAACTTTGGGAACATGAATTGGGTAAAAACAAAATAAAAAATTGTTCATGCTCGTTCAAAAGCATAAAGAGTTGTAAAGATTCCATAACTTAAACTTTCATTATAACTGAATTTTTAGATTTTTTATTTTGACGAATATTGTTTTTTGTAAGCGTATACTTTTTTAACAAATTATAATTTACTTACTATATGTTCTATATATTTATGTTCTATATTAAGTTTTGAATTATGGTTAATTACAAGCTAAAAAATAATAACTTTAGTTAATAAAAAATGATTATACAGCAACCACTGTATAATGATTTTTTAACTAAACTAAAGTTATTATTTTTTTAACTAAACTAATTTGCTTCGAATCCTAGTAAGAACTAGGATTTGAAGCAAGCTCTAGGCATATTTTGCACCATCAGTAAGAAAAAAGGCTTAAACTTTCTAGTTTAATACTTTTCTGATGTACTCCGTGGAAAAACTGTTAGATCTTCTCGGAACATTTAAAGAAAAAAAAAATAAAATAAAATAATTTTTTAATACTTAAAAGAATCTTAAAAAAATTTTATTTTTTAATTAAATGTGTTTTTAAAATTCAAATTCGTCTTTCAGTTAAATTTGGTATATGCATTTAATCTAAAGTCGTCTTTCATATAACTTCGAGTCTTAAAAAGTTGACTACGCCGGTCACTAATTTTAAACTCTATGGTGCTTTATATTTTTTAAAACAATTTTCATATTCAACTGTGAAACTCTCTCTCAACTATATAGCTCTAATACATGAATTTTGACAATGAAAGTTATTTTAAAATCAATAATGTAAATTGATTGTTAATTGCTTACAACTTTACTTAAACTTCATAAAAAATTTTCCAGAAAATTAAATCATCAACAAATTTTTTATGAATTTTTTCTTATCATAACAATCAAAGTACTAATAAAACCTTTTTTTGTGAACTGTCTATTGCAGGTGATCCAACACCAGGGCTCATAAAACCACCATCACCACCCTTTAAAGCAAAATTTATACAATTAATTATACAAATATAACAAAATATGCAAACAAGAATACATAAAAATAATAATAATAATAATAAACTCTGTAATGCTTGAGTAAACAAAACAACCATATTAAGTATTATAGTTTAAATATTTAATTTTTAAAGCTTTAATAGTCACAGCCCTTGGAATAAGGGTCAGCATTTGGCAACACTGATCTTACTACTAACCTAAAAGTGTTTAAGGTCAACAAAAAATTGCTGACCTCATTTCTATATTTTGTGGTAACCCATTTGTGTCAAATTTATTTTTGATGACCTGATGCCAACCTCAACAGTTAATTTAAGTTTCTAACTAGTACATTTAAATTTTTAACTCATTTTTCTTATTTCCGAGGGCTGTAGTCAAACTTTTTAATTCCAAAATTCAAGTAAAACTATTTGAAACTGCTGAAAAATAATTAAATGAAAATCTAATTCTAACTAATCATAACTATAAAATAATAATAAAGAAGCTATATGAATTTGAGATTGTTTATTTAGAAATCAATATAAATAATTCACAAATAACAAGTATAACAATAAAACAAATAACAAGTGATTTTAAATTTATTTTAATAGTTTAAAATACAATTAAAAGGTACAAAAAATTTATTGTGTAAAGAAAACTATGAATATTGATGACCAACACCAGACTTCTCAGTACTGACATTTATAACACTATGTGAGTCCAGATTAGGAGTTATGCATTTAACTTTTAAAGTTAACTTTTAACTGATGTTGAATCAGTGGAATAACCTGATAGTCTGTTCCATGATCTAACTATGCGATATATGTAAAAATAAAAAAAATCTTTCATCACAGTTTTTAACTAGCTGCATATCAATTCATAGGATGACTGCTAAAATTTGAATGCTGAATAATCTACATAACGGCCTCTACATACATAGCATTGCTTAAGGGTCTTGTTTTATAAGTTAGATGCTTAATTGAAAATATTTTTTTTTTTACACACTATTGAGCTTGTTCAAATATAGCATTATCTCCTTTGAGATGAGGTGATCAGGACTGCATTGCAAATTCAGGATCTGACGTTATATAAAACATTTTCCAGAGGACGAGACTGCAGCTACAAAGAGCTTTTTTTAAATACCAAGAAACCTGTTTACTAATGAAGCTGCAGTTTGGACATAATAACGTTGAGACAATGACTCTAAGATATTGTTCAGATTTTGTTACAATAACCTGTAATGAGGCACCAAGACTCTAAGATCTTGTTCAGATTTTGTTACAATAACTTGTAATGAGGCACCAAGACTCTAAGATCTTGTTCAGATTTTGTTACAATAACTTGTAATGAGGCACCAAGACTCTAAGATATTGTTCAGATTTTGTTACAATAACTTGTAATGAGGCACCAAGACTCTAAGATCTTGTTCAGATTTTGCTACAATAAAATAATCGAACACCATATAAACTTGTGGAAACTTGTGCAAATCCGGTTTGATTATTTTTTTTAACTAACATAACTTTACATTTTTCAATGTTAAAGTTGTGACCATTCAAATGACTTTATCAATATCATTTAGTAATGTTACATATTCATCAGATGATTTAATAACTGTAATGATCTTGTCATCAGCATAAAGTTTTATTGATGGGTAATATCAGGCAGATCGTCAATGAAGAATAGAAATAAAAGTGGGCCAAGTATTGATCCCTGAGAAATCTCAGACATTACATTTACCTATTCTGATACAAAACTGATAGTTGTGTGGTTGTACAAATTCTGTACTATTCTTAAAGTTTGGTAATTAACCTACATGTTCTATTATAAAAAAAATGGTAGAAATAATTGTCCAGAATATGGCATATTAAATCATGATCAAGTGGTTACTACATCCTCATCTTTAAGAGAGATAAGAGATCTTAAACTTTCTGTATATACTTCTTTTATAAACCATTTTTTGTTTAAATCTATTTCTTATAATGTCTAGTATAATATTTATATTATATTTATAATATTTTATATTTTTTTATTGTATGGTAAGTTTATTGGTTTAGGAAAAGTTAGAGATAATGCCACAACAAAGAATGAACATAATGTATACTTATTATTAGTAAAAAAAATACTACTTATGACAATTCCATTTTAAAATGTAGTAGTAGAATGTTATTGCTGTTATATATATGTATAATTAATAATTTCTAGAGCTCACATACAATGATAACTCTTGATAATTATTACTCCAGGAACAATAATAAAAAAGAATTAACTTAGACATCTAAAAAATAAGCAAATTTGATAATAGTAAGAAACTTTAGATACCTGGTAATTTCCATGAAAACCTAAAAGACAAACAAACTTTAAATATTAGAATTGTTAAGTTATAAAATATTTTTAAAAACATTACTTAGATGATTTTTATAAATTATTTATCATGAAATGACAATCAATGTGAAGTTTATTATAGCTGAATGTTTTTTTTATTACAAAGGTAACATATAAATAGACATGGAAAGTAATTCTACTATATATATAAACCACCTGTTAAATTCTATTATAAAATCATTTAGATGAAGTTTTAAAATTTGAAATTAAATTAATTTTGAACTTTAAAGTTAAATTAATTTCAAAAATAAAACTAAATTGATTTTCAAAATTGAAACTTAAAATTAACTAAAAAAAAAAATTAAATTCATTTAGAAAAATTTGAAGCATTAAAAATATTAAAAAGTTATCATAAACAACATCAAGTTGATGTGATAAATAAAACGAAAGTAGTTGTTAATAAAAAATAAAAAACAGTTTGTTTATAAAAGTTTGTTAAGGCATGTATTGCTAGCAACTGGTATAATGTTTGTTTATACATGGTGAAAAACTTTTAGGTATTTAGTTTTTTTTTTCTTATTAATTTAAGGAAAGTTGCCTAAGACAACACAATTGATGCAACAAAAAAATCAAACCTAAGAATTTATAATATGATTTAGCATTTAATATAAATTATAATATGATTTAGCATTTCATGGTAGTAAACTATTAGGCATAAATTATGCAAACAATTGCAAATATCTTTAATTATTACAAATAAAACTAATATGCAAGTTATCCAGGAAATAATATGAGCTAATGTTTACATTTAAAAATTTTAAAACAAAAAAATAGAAACATTGCAATAAAAATATAAACCTTATCAGTTTTAATATCTAGTAATATCTAATTTTAATGTTTCTTTTGTATAATTTTCTTAAGTGTAATTGCATTATTTTTTTAAGCATAGGTTAAAATGGTTAAAACATATTTGAATTTGGAAATCTAGAATTAACATACTTGCATTGGATCATAACATATTTGTAAATACAAATAATAGTTGTAGATTTGATGTAACCCTGATCATCAGATCTACATCTTGTCTGTGCATTCAAAATTCTACAATGCTATTGTATGAAACATAATCTCACAGTCGACTTCAAATGTACACAACACAAACATGAATCAATTAGATTGGTAAAAAACAAAAACTTAATTATCCTCATATTTTTATATTTACGGTAAAATCTCTACTATAGTAGTTATTTTTTTTGTTTTAAACATAGTAAGGCAAAGTTGCCAATCATTTTCATTTAACTTGAATGGAAATGATTGTGACGGATGATAACCTTGAATTTCAAGGATTTCATCTATCACAATAAAATGTGGAAAAAGTTATCATTAAAATGTCCGATATTATAATACTCTTTATAAAATAGTTCAAAAAATGCTCTTAAATCTTTGTGTTTTAAAATCTCAGAAAATTTAACTTAGAAGTAGATAAGTTTAATCTAACAAACAACATAGTTGATAAACTTTTTCTGTATTCATTTTTTTTTATAATTTATAAACTGTTTTTGTATTCAACTATACCATGCTAAAATATATTCAGAGCTTAGTTGCTTTTCTGAGGAACTACACTATAAAGAGCAGATAAATATATCTATATTCACATAGTATTTTTTTTTCTTAAAAAAAACCAAAAAAAACAAAAAAAAGAATTTTATTTCATTAATTTGATTATTTTTACCCTGATAGTTCATCTTTTCATAAACAAGCCTGCCCCTAGTTAATTGGCGGAATAAAACAAGCGGGAAAGCATATAAGATTAAAATAAAAGCAACATTTTTTTAAATAAACTTATAAAATATATCGAAAAACTTTCATGTGAAAATAAAACTTATAATACATTTAGAATAAAAATTTTAATTTATAGTATTACTAATTAAGTATATAATGTAAATATTATTTAATCAAAATTGTTATTACTTCTTACATTTTATATTTCATGCAATAAGTTGTTCTGCATTTTACTTGTTAAACACGCACTATTCCTCTACTGACTCTTTACTCGCTAGCACAATTCAGCAAAGGTCGTCAATCATTGGTATGTAGTATACTAAGTGAAAATATTAATGCATCGCATGTGCTATTTGCGTTAGAAATAGTATTAATGACAAATTTGCTCAATACGATGGCATATATGATATTATAAGTTTTTAATGATTGTACCTAAGTTTAAAGGTTATGTTTAAGTTGAGAAATAAGCGAAAACTCGATTGGTTCCAAGAAGTCAAAGGAGATTCAGTAATGATTTCTTTTTTAATAGATAGAGTAAAATGTAAATTCATAGTCCTAATATTTAACTCTTTACACGGTTCGGCAAAACAAATAAGTTTCGACTATGCGCTATACTTAAAAGTTGATTTCATATACAATTGTCAATTACAATTTCAATTCATATAACGACAAGTATAGATTGGTTTCTTTACACCAGTCGCGTTGTTTTTTTCTAAAGCCTTATATCATTTTAATAATAATTAATAAAACGGTTGATCTAAAAATCATAAACGACGAAAATTACAATGATCTTTATAAGTCCTAATTAAAGCAGTATTCTTTTAATTTTAATTTTTACAAAATACTTTAAATTTAAAGTATATATAATCTTTGCCTTACTCTAATAATTTGGGCACTTGACACTCACAATTACTGCTAAAATTATATATAAAAGTATTAATCTTTAAAAAAAAAATTTTAATTTTTGATTCCATACATTTTTTTTTTTTTGCTTTTTAATAATAGAATTCTTTCAGTTTTAGAAAGATCATGCAGAACGACGCTGGTGAGGTAGTTGATATTTACATTCCAAGAAAATGGTATGCCTATTACTATTTTTTAGCTATATTGATTTATTCAATTATATTTTCAATTCTGAATTTTATTTCTGAACACTTAAAGTTATCAAATATTTCAGCATCCTTAGGTGGATATGTAAAATTTTAAAATGTCGTATTGGGCAATAATGGTTTTCATTACAATACTGAAAACCATTATTGTCCTATTGACCTATGTTATTACTCTTAAGTAAGCAAACCAATTAAGAAATGTAAATCAAATTCAACAATTCTAATGTGATTGTGACTGGATCTATGTGCAACTATTAAACACTAATGATTAATAATCAAATTTAATTAGTCAGTAAGGTAGTATTATCAATTAAAAGTGTATCAATAGAAATTAAGAGGTTGCATTATTGACAAGTTTTTACTACAAATGCTTATGAATTAGTATTAAATAAAAAGTTAGGCATTTAAAAGAAACATCAAAATTCTGCTATTAACTTGTAGGATAATATTTTAACTTATTTTGTAATGTTTAAGTTCTCAATAGATGTTTGTTTAAGATTTTCAAGGCTTAAAAGTAAAATATAGAAAACTATAATAAATATGCAAATGGATCACAGTTGTTACAAATGCTTATAAGTTGCATTATAGTATCACCGTATTGTGATTTTTACTAATTGCTTCAATTCGCAGCATCCTAAGTTGTTACTACTGTATCTTTAAACTATTTAGTAACCTGCAAGATTGTAAGAATTGTATTAATAGCTACTAAATTTTATGTTGTTTAGTAAATGCTGTCTAATATCCTAAATTAGGAAATTGTGTTGGCTTGCTTTTTCACAGCAAAATGTATATAAATACATTGACTTCTATTGATGGTTTCTTTGATTGTTGATTATTTCATATGCTGAAACATGACTTAAAAAATTAAGCACTTTGTATTTAATTTATATGCTAAGCTTATGACTTGTTTTTTTGTGCTTGTTTTCGATATATATTTTTAGTTAATGCATTAGCAATAAATATATATCTGCTAATATAAGTTTAGATTACTCAGCATTATGTCTGTTGAAATTAATCTTGTTAGAAGTGATCTTTTCCACAATCAGCTTTATACTGCTAGAAAAATGTTACTTTAAATTCATTTGTCTATTCTTGTTAATTTAATGCACCTTTATTCTTGCTAGTGCCTGAATACTTTAAGTTACTAACAAAAATCAGTAGAATTTCTTTATTTTTATTACTCACTATGATTATAAAAATTAAACTTAAATTTTAGTGGCTAGTATTCTAAATTAGCAGTAATTAATTTTACAAATTTTAAAAAAAAATTAATAATTAAAAATCATGAAGTAAAAAAAAAGAATGTATCTTAACATATTACCTACAACATTTACAACTTTAAATCTATATTAATTATTTATTATTTAATAAAATTTTAAAAAGAATGTTTATACTAAAATTTTATGAGAAATTTGTATAAAAGATAAATATTTAAAAAACTTTAAATAATATTTTTTAGTGTTTATTATTTGTTAAAATTTTGTTTTTAATGTTTTTTTATTTAGCTCTGCAACAAATAATATAATATCAGCAAAAGATCATGCATCAGTTCAAATTTCAATAGCAGAGGTTACTTGATTTATTTTTTTGATATGTCAATTATTTTTATTTTTTAAATTATTTTTATTTGGATGTTTGCAGATTTTTAGTTATAATTCGAAATTTTTTTGTGGTATTTAAGGATTTCCTTCTAATTTCTAATTACAGGTAGACAATGAAGGGCGTATGACAGGTTCCTCCAAAACATTTGCTTTTTGTGGAAAAGTTCGTAGTGCTGTAAGTAATTTTATATTTGCTAATAATAATAATCAAGTCATTTCATATAAAAATAAAAATTTTTTTTCCTAATTTATAAATAGTGCAATGATGATTTGATGATCAGAATCTTTTTGTTGATTTTAGTCGAGCTTTTTAAAACTGAGCGCTATAATTAGTAATGTGTATAGTGTTTGACTGTTAATTGTGTTATAGGACTTAAGTGTGCAAAAACATATTTATCTTATATCATTTTATTATTCTTTTCTTATACTTAACAAAAAATTAAGAATTACTTTAGTTCTATAACACAAAAAAATAGTTTTTTACTTGCTAATGATTAAATAGTTCATGCACCACTCATATGGTTTAAATACTAAATGTTGAATAATGAACATATGATGCTATTTAAATATTTCTATCTTTAGTGGAATAGTAGTGCAATGATGATTTATAAAGTTCTGAACTTAACTGTTGATTTTAATCGAGCTTTTTAAAACTGAGCAAGTTGGGTACTTTTCTTTCATGGTATTCCACAATTTTTATTTGATCACTAAACACTTTAAATGTTGAATTAAAGTTTTATAGCTGAAATTTAATCTTTTGATTAAATGGTTTGATTAATAGTATTATTAGATTATGACTTATGATTAAATAGTTCATGCACCACTCTTATGGTTTCAAAACCAAATTATGAAAAATGAACAAATGAAGTTATGAAATTAAGTTGTAGCAAGTTTTAATTTTAACACTAATTATTTATTATCTATAATGAGTTTTGATGATTAGTTAAAAAAATGTTTTTGGTTATTTACTTATATGTAGGGTGAATCTGATGATGCATTGATTAATTTGTGCATGAAAGACGGTATTATTTCGAAGTAAGATTTTTGTTTTCATCTTGTTAATGTTTAAGTACTAAATACTGTTTAAGTTGTTTAATTTTAAATAAATTCTTTTTTCTTTTTTTTTAGGAATTACAACCTCTAAGTATTTATCGATTATGAGCAAATAAATGATATGCTTAACAGAGTTGTTCTTTATTTCCTTACAATGAAAGGCATTATTGATTTAACTTGTACGGATGAAAAGTACCAGCTATCCGATATTAGATTTTTGGATTCTTCCAGAAGTTTTATTAGGAGGCTAAGTGCAAATTGGCAGGAGAAAATTAGCAAACTTTAGCATAAGTGCAACTTATATTTCGGCACGTGTCAAACTTGCATAAGGGTGTTAACAGAACATATTGTACCATAACCCCACCCCCAGTTATATATAACCACCTTATTTACCTGTCAAAGCCGTGTGTTAAAAATATGTTTAAAGGAAAATAAGATCGCAACGGTTGGTTGCTTTAATTTTTTATCTTCAGTCATGGTAGTAAAGTTTGACAAAGTCACAGCTGTGAATATGATTTGTTGGTTCTGAAAGTTTTAATTTGTACTAATTTAAAAAGATTTGTGACGAACATTTGCGTTTAGCTTAGTAATATTCACTGATATCAAAATAATAACTGGATAGCGCATTCGGGAAAATTTTTGATGCCAGTTTTGGCTTACCAAGATGGCGGTGTAGTTTGCCAAGAACTATATAAGTACCGTTTGAAAAATTAAAACACCTTACGCGTTCATTCATTCTGGGTAACTTTAAACGCTTTGCACTATGTCTCGACAATTTTTTTTCAAACTAGTTAAATATTTTTACATAAGGTGTAATATTTTTACATAAAGGTGTTCTGATCTCTATTTTCTAGTCTGTTATCATTTTATTAAAATTGCTAGTTATTTTGTTAGAAAACAAAGTTCAATCAGGGGTTCAAAGTTATACTTGCATTTAGGGTAACATTGAACACTATCGAATTAAATATCAATTTTAATCAGTTAAATCAGTTAAAAAGTTGATTAAATTTTGTTGTATTAGCTCAAATTAATTTTAAAAAAATCCAATTAGGCTATAATGAGAATAAACAAAAATTTTCAACAAAATATTGCAAATCATAAAATGAATTGTTAATCAATTTTTAAGGTTACGAAAAAAATATATTTAAGACATCTATATAATTCTACTCAAATAAACAACTGACTATAAAATTAACTATTACAGTGTATAAGTCCATTATTTTAGTCTTGAGTCACAACCAACTCTTTAATCGAATAAACATGATCATGGAAAACAAGTTGTGATTGTTTATTTGCTCTAATGAAGAAACTGCATCATTTTGAGATACGACTTGCTCTTTGTCTTTAATAGCTTGAATAACATCTACAATGCTTGTACTTTGTTAAACATTTGTTTTGTTTATTTTCATAATTATATATTTTGATCCAAGTGGTCTTCCTCTTTTCTTTGTTCGAATATTATCTTGATTTTTTTTCTTATTGTCCCTTAACTTATAGTATGCTTCTACCTCAGTGGCTGATACACTTTTCCCTGCTGTTATTGGTAACTTGAATTTTTTGCTTGCTTCAAACATATAAAGGTTATATTATGCTTTTCACATATATTTAAGGCTTTTAAAGATATATGAGCACTTAAATTATCACAAATCAGAATTTGTTTACCTTCCTTATTTATAATATTTGGAACAAAGTGATCTAACAGCCACTCTTCAAATATTTGAATTTCCATCTATCCACTGCAAGAAGTTCCCATTCTTGATCCTTCTGGTGCATTAAAAAGCCAGTCAGACCAACTGTGTTTTCCTTTAAAAATGACAAATGGTGGAATTAGCTTTCCTGAGGCATTTCCACAAAAAACAACAGTGTAACAAGATTTTGTATTGTTTCTAATAAGTTCTGGGTGGCAAGAAAATCGACAAAAAATAAGTTTTTTTTTTCCAGGGTCGTCATGAAACCCTGTTTCATCCATATTATAAATGTTATCTGGCGTTACTCCATTTAATTCCTTCTCTAGATTTTGAAAAAATAATTCTATTTGACAATAATTAATCTGTGCACGTTTCTTTGAAATACAATAAGATACTTTTTCTTTTAATGATGGATGTCTGTCAAGATATAGTCTACACCACTCCCAAATTGGTCGGTTATCTTTAAACTGTTGTATATCTTTTCCACTATCATCGAGAGTATCTGACAATACTTTTAAAATCATTAATTCTAATTGGTATATCTTTGTCACTTAAATAAAGTAAATGATTTTCAAAAAAAAGTTCCTCATCAATGTTAAGAGCAATAGGGCGCCCTACTGATTTACAGTGTTTACTTTTTAGCTTATAAAATAATGTTGTTTTAGGTACTTTAAAAATTCGACTTGTTTTCTAATTTAATTTTGGCTAATGCCTCTTGAAGTGTAGCATTTGAGTAATTAGATATTGTGCCATATTTTCTAGTGCCAGGATGAGTTGTCAAACTTTTTCTTGGCATTTTAAGAATGCTAAAAATATAGAGATAATTGCTGTTATTAATGAAAATTATTTAATTAATCGCATATTTGCTATTGATATATTAAGTTTTTAAAACTATCAAAAAAGCCATATTTATTAAAATATATATAATATATATATATATATATATATATATATATATATATATATATATATATATATATATATATATATATATATATATATATATATATATAAATATATATATATATATATATATATATATATATATATATATATATTAGACATCTTTTTATTATAGTATTTTTATTATGTAATAATATATATATATATATATATATAAATAAATAATATATATTATATACATATATATATATATATATATATATATATATATATATATATATATATATATATATATATATATATATATATATTATATATATATATATATATATATATATATATATATATATATATATATATATATATATATATATATATATATATATAATATATATTATTTATTTATATATATATATATTATTACATAATAAAAATACTATAATAAAAAGATGTCTAATATATATATATATATATATATATATATATATATATATATATATATTATATATATATATATATATATATATATATATATTTGTATAGATTTCGATATATAGAATATATTCGAGGTTAAGTATTTTGATGTAATAATACGAAGTCTCTTGTACGTGTTACAGTGCTCAATATTACTGAATAATAGAGCTATATATAATTATATTTAGATGAATAAAAACAACTGATTAGCGGGACTTAAAGTTTCATGCCCGAAGGCATTAATACAAACGTTAACAGAAAATTAATACAAAAAAAGGTTTGTATTAACGGCTGATGATTGCCTTCGGGCATGAAACTTTAAGTCCCGCTAATCAGTTGTTTTTATTCATCTAAATATAATTATATTATATATATATTATATATATATATATATATATATATATATATATATATATATATATATATATATATATATATATATATATATATATATATATATATATATATACATATATATATACATACATATATATAAATATATATATATATATATATATATATATATATATATATATATATATATATATATATATATATATATATATATATATACATATATATATATATATATATATATATATATATATATATATATATATGTATATATATATATATATATATATATATATATATATATATATATATATATATATATATATATAATATATATTTGTATATATATATATTATTACATAATAAAAATACTATAATAAAAAGATGTCTATTATATTTATTATACATTATTGCAATGTTACTCAGACAGCAAAAAAAGCACTTTTAGGAAACATTGATTATTCAAAGTTACCCTGATTTGGGTTATATTTTAGCTAAATAAAAATAAATATTCTTTTAGTAGCAAAAAACATGTTATTTCCAATTATTTTGATATTAGTTAAGTTAGTTAAAGTTAAAAGTTAAATTACACGGAGCGGGCGTGTTCCGTAAGCCCATCAACAGCTAGCCGTGCTAGCTTGTGCGAAATTGCACGGAAGATGATGCGCTGTAGTAATTATTAAAGCTGATCGAATTTTGCTTTGAAGCGATCAACACTGGGAGCACTGACTACTACGTTAGGTAATGCGTTCCATGGGTGAGCGACGCGGTTGTTGAAGGAATTATGGCGAACGAGGCAGTTGTTGTCCATTTCACGATGAAAACGTTTGCGATGACCGTAGCTAGGTGGGATGTTAGATGGATCTATATGCCAGCTAATTGAGTCGATATTGTTTTTGAATTTATATTTTTGAATGAGGTCGCCGCGTAAACGTCTATTTGATAGAGAGGTGAGACCGAGTTTGATGCATCTTGTCTCGTAATTGAAGCGCTTTATTTCGTGTGGTACTTTGGTAACCCGATGCTGAACACGTTCTATGACATTTATGTCTTTTTCAAGATGCGGGCACCAGGCAGTAACTGCAAACTCGAGATGTGGGCGTATATATGTGGTGTAAAATTTTTTCCATATTTTGGTATCTCTGCTTATAAACGTGTTTTTCAATGTCCCGAGGACTTTATTAGCCTTGGCAGCGGCTATTTGTGCTTCCCTCTCGTATTTTTCTCTCGCTTTTATTAAAATTCGAAAAATAGTTCAATAAAATACTAAAAAATCTATTCTGATATTTACAATATAGTAACAAATATTCTAAATTGGTAATACACGATATTACACCACATTCGACTGTGTAGCTGGAAATCGAGGGAAAAAATATTTTTGCGAAACAAAATTCAATTATCTATCGTCAAACTTTTGTAAAAAAGGATAATTTATCATATTATCCTTTGTTAAAGCAACAGGCAAAGAAAATACCAAAGAAAAAAAAATTTAAAAACATTTACACGTTTTATTCAATGTCACACGCAAATTCAAAGTTACCTAAAATGACTGTAATCGATAAAGAAATGATTTTAAACAAAAAAATTAAAAAAAAAACAATTTTTAAAAATCAAAGTAGATAATATATATGTATTAAGCGATATATATATATATATATTTTTTTTTATGAATATGTATAAATATATTTTATTATAAGATTATTAAAATCCTTCGAAAAAATTTAATAATCAATTTATGTACCTTTTACTTCTTAATTATCTTATGCTGTGTGCTAATAACACAATTGCATGATAAGCAGCTTAGTATCTGTTTAATATAAATCAGTCTTAAAAAATTTGTTTTTAACAATACTTGTAATGTACTTCTGTTGCATGAACTATTAGCTGAGCTCTGTGAGTACACACAACTCAGAGGTTCCTTCTAAAGTTTGTTATCATTAATTATTTTAGTTAAATTTAATAGATTTTTCTTTTAATACAAATAAATATACTAACTATATACACACATAAATATACTCATCTAGTACATTTATGTAAGTGTATACATATATGTATATATATATATATATATATATATATATATATATATATATATATATATATATATATATATATATATATATATATATATATATATATATATATATATATATATATATATATATATATATATATATATATATATATATATATATATATATATATATTAGGGCTGTTCAGTATGCTAATTTGTTTTCAGAACATAGCTAATTGAAGTTTTTCCCATTCAACTATCATATTGTGGTTCAAAAATATTTTTCACTAAATTTTATTATTTGCCTTAAAGGTCCCTCAAATCCCCCAAACATTTGACAGGCCCCTAATATTATTAAAAAAAATTATATAAAAATATATCAACTTGGTACTCAAAGGAAGTAAAATTTTATAAAAATTTTAAAAATTAGATTCATTTTTTATAAAAAACAACTTAAAAAAACTTATTACTAAAAATGTTGTAAATATTACCTTTTTTCCATTTTTCGTTTAAAAAACATAGTTTTTATTCAAAAAAAACTAAACTTGTAATTTTTATAAAAAACGTTTTTTTGTTTTTTAATTTTTAAATGATTTTGCTTACTTTTTGAGTACCAGGTTGACATATTTTAAAATAATTTTGTTTTTAATAATATTAGGGACTTGTCAAATGTCTGGGGGCTTTGAGGGACCTTAAGGGCAAACAATAAAATTTAGTAAAAAATATTTTTGAACCACAATATTATTATTATTTCATTTATTTAACACCCAATGTAATTTACAAGGTAAAAAAGAAAAATTATATAAGACTTTATTCCTCAGAATTTGTTTAAAAATTCCTCTTTGCTCTTTCGGATTCCAGCACTCTATTGCATGTTTCAAAGTTTATTTCGGAGGGACTTCACTTTTAGAAAGTTTTTATATTCTTTTTATTTTGAATTAAGTTTTGAAAATTTATCATTTGAAAATGGCATAAGTCCTGGATATCGCCAACAAACGAATGTTTAAATAAGGGGTGTTATCCAGGACTTTTTCAATCATTTGAAAAAGTCCTGGATATCGCCAACAAACGAATGTTTAAATAAGGGGTGTTTCAGTTGTGAAAAGATAATTCCTGAAGATGTTTTATTATTAAGAAGACGAAGAAACAAGTTTAATTTATTTTGTTAAATACTTTTTGAAATTTCCTGGATTTTAAATAGCGAATTTGTATAGTTCTTACTGTGTTTTGAAATATTTAAAAGCGATTTTAGTGTACTCCTTCCAATTACATCTAGCTTTTTCATCAAAGCAGAATTATTTTCACATATCTCCATACCATAAGTTAAGGTTGGGTCTGCCAATAATTTACATATATAGGAAATAGAACTTAGGTGGGCAAACCGGATTCCAGATTGAATAAGAGTTTGAACAACAGCTCTAAAGTTTGAAATTTTTTCATTAACATTTGTATTATTGAGTGAAGCAAAAGTTGAATGTTTAGTATCCCATGTGAATCCCAGTTGTCTAAGTTTATTCTGAAGATTTATTTTATTACTAGATATCGTTATCGTATTGGTTTGTATTTGTGCTTTACCTAAAATCAAGAATTCAGTTTTTTAATACAATTTAAATTACAGTAAATATTGCATGTTTTTATAAGCTTTTCAAGACCAGAGAGGGTAGAGCTTAAATGTATGATATCATCCGCATATGCCACCACACTAGTGAAGTTACCATATATAGATGTGCCAACAATACCTTGATTTGTAATAGTTTTTTTTTTTTTTTATTTGCATTCACACCCAACAAACCACTATTAAGTTGGGAGTTACTAGGTAAAAAAAAAGAACAGAGTTATAGAGCAAGGAAACGGTTGACAGAAGACTTGAAAAGTTGAAGGTTGTATGAGTCAGGAAAACATGAAGATGGGAGAGAGTTTCAAAGGATTGAAGTGCGGGGAAAAAAACTAGACGAATAAAAGTTTTTAGAACATGCAGGGACAGATACAGTAAACGAATGAGACTTAGCTGAATGACGAGTAAAACGAGAATGAATTTTAGTTGATGGAACTAGAGATGATAACTCATTTGAGCAATGACCATGATAGTATCTGTAGAAAAGAGAAAGTGATGCAACTTTACGACGATGGGAAAGAGGTTCAAGCTTAGCAGATAGTCCAGGTCCAACAACATTTACAATGCGTTTTTGAACCTTGTCAAGAAGAGAAAGTGAATCGTTAGAAGAACCAGCCCAAATATGACAACAGTATTCCATACAGGGACAAATAAGAGATTTGTAGAGGTAGAGAATGGAATCAGAAGTAAGGAAATGACGAGCACGATAAAGAGAAGCAACCTTAGCAGAAGCTAATTTACCAATCGATTGTATATATGGTTTCCATGAAAGGTCAGTAGTAAGCGATAATCCAAGAAGACGTAAAGAGGATGACTCAGTAAGAGGATTGCCATTCATTAATATAGGAATGTTGACCATATTACGGTAGTTGTTTGCAGTAAGCAACTGGGTTTTTTTAGAGTTGAAATCCACAAGCCACTGTGAACCCCAATCTATTACTGAAGTGAGATCGGATTCAAGATCAGCTGCTTGTTCTAGGCGATCGAAAAGAGAGGACTTTTTGTCAAGACAGGAGTATAAAGTTGAGTCATCAGCAAAAAGAGCTACTTTAGATGAAAGGTTGTCAGGAAGATCGCTTATGTAGATAAGAAACAAAACAGGGCCCAGGATGGAACCTTGGGGAACCCCAGAAGTTAATGGAAATAAAGAAGAGTGTTGGCCTTTAAGGATGACTTTAATAAACCGGTTAGAAAGAAATGATTTGATAATCTCAAAAACTTTCCCAGAAACACCATATGAAGCAAGCTTATTGAGAAGACCAGCATGCCAAACTTTGTCAAAAGCTTTAGATATGTCGAGAGCAACCGCCCTACCCTCAACGCCTCCATCTAATGCACGATAAAATTTTTTAGTTACAGCAGTTAGCAAGTCGGCCGTAGAGCGAGAGGATCGAAAACCGCATTGATTGTCTGACAGTAGTTTATTTGACTCAAGATGAGATGTGAGGAATTTGTTGATCAAAGACTCAAAGACCTTGCTAAGAACAGAAAGAAGACTGATCGGACGATAACTGGAGGGGTCAGAATTTTCTCCAGAGTTTTTGAATATTGGAACCACAGATGCCATTTTCCCATTTTCCAACAAGCAGGAAAACAAGACTCAGTCAAACACTTGTTAAATAGTTTAGAGAGAATTGAAGAAAGTTCTGGAAAACAATTCTGCAAGACTGTGACAGGAATGTTGTATGGACCACAAGCTGTAGACGAGTTTAATTGAGATATGACTTTAGCAACAGAAGCCGGAGTGATTCGAATGTCTAACAATGGGTCAACCTGTTTGACTGGAATGGAAGGAAGAGAATGTCCATAAGATTCAAGAGTGGAATTAGAATAAAAGTTCTTTGCAAATAGTTCTGCCTTATCCTTAGGAGAGGTAATAAGATCAGTCCCATGAATGAGAGATGGAATGTTAGATCTACCCTTGTTAATAATGCTGTTGAAGATTTTCCAAAAGTCTTTAGAGCCTAACTTCTGCGATAAGATGCGAGATTTAGTGAACTGAGAATAATTGGGTTTAGCATCAGAAAGCACCTTTTTACATCAATTTCTTGCAATAATAGATAGCCGTTTGTTCTCAAGAGAGTTGTTCTTTTGAAAAAGATGAAAAAAATGATTACGATTGGATATAGCAGCCGCACAAGAAGGAGAAAACCATGGAGTAGAATGAGGCTTGACTTGAAACCGACGAGAAGGAATAAAAGCTTCCATTCCAGCCTGAATCCAGGAGATTACGTAGGAGGCGCATTTGTCAGCTGAGAGAGAAAAAACATCAGCCCAAGGACCATCACGAAAAAAATCACGAAAGGAATCCCAGTCAGCTTTAAGGTAGTAGTAGGTGGTGCGATGATAAGGTGAGCCTAAAAAAGAAGTACGAGAAGAAAGATTTATAGAGATCATTGCATGGTCAGAACCACCTAAAGGAGAAAAGGGAGGAACTGAACATAAGCTAGGGTCAGAGACAAGACATAAGTCAAGGAGTGAAGGTAAATAATTAGGGTTGTCAGGAAAACGAGTCACAAAGTTAACTATCTGATTAAGAGATTGAGAAACGGGAATTAATAGTAAAATAGGGGAATTAATGCGTATTTATACCCCTAAACCTAACATGTGACTATTGGAGTCTTTACGAATCAAAGGATAGTATCTATCAACACAGACATCTGAAGAAGAAATTGCAGAACTTAAATTTGTTTCTCTGAGTGCAAGCAAGTCTGGTGAATTTTGCAGGAGGTAAGACTCAACTGATGGAAAGTTGCTTCGTAGACCGCGAATATTTGTAAAAGATATATTAAATTATTTAGGCGGTGGGGATGGTTTTTTAGGTTTTAAATTTTTGGTTACTTTGGTCATGATTTGGGTTTAATGAGAACTAGACTCATTCATAGATAGAGTACAGCCTTCTAATCAATAAGCTATGCAGTTGTCTCAGTCCTGTTAATTAACCCTAAGCCGTGACATAGGGCTCCTTATGTGGCCTTGACAATGCACACCAAAAGCATTAACAGGGACACCATCCATGCGCAACATGGCACTGTTAATACTCTGATATTTTGCAGCTGTTGATGGAATCAGCCTCTCTGAGAGCTACCACAGAGTTCGGGAAACCTTACAACCAGCCGGCCTCAGAACCATTAAACTGAGTTTTAGAGCTGTACCCTTATATGGAGATAACAGGAAGAGTTGCATAGCCATTATCAAGGAGGCATAAGCAAAATTCTATGAGTAGAGTCAAGGAGATCCAGCATTCATCATCCTAGGCAGGAAACAATGTAACACAGGTTACGTCTATGCCAGCCTAATAGATGAAGAAGGGGTTCGAGGCTGGTTCGCAGAATTTTTCTGCTTACCCCTAAAGTCTTTGCCTAGGAGGCCTTCTACAAGACAGTAGCAGGATGCCGTTAAAATCTGCCCAAGATGAGTATTTTTATCGAGACACCATCTCTAGCCTTTACTCAACCAAGAGCCCCAAGGCAGGGGATGTTTAGCTGGATGCAGTTAATATCTGCCCAAGATGAGTGTTTTTATCGAGACACCATCTCTAGCCTTTACTCAACCTAGAGCCCCAAGGCAGGGGAATTTTTAGTCGGAGTTTATTTCTCCTTGCCTTTGCATAAGAAGAGCACACTCTGCAAGGCAGCAGAGCTTGTGGCAGGTGGTACTAGGTTACGTGATACCAGTAGCAAGATTGATCTCGATTATCCTGACCTGACCTGAAGTAGTTAAAAAGAGTTACTTCCCGCAACAGGGCTTTGAGAAAACCAGGCATGACATTTTGGAAGTGCATTAGGAAAAACACTGCATCTAACAAAATACAGGAGTCTAAGGTGAGTGTAGGTTTTGTAGTTGGAGTAAGTAGTTAGTTACTGAGCTCACGCTGCATTAGAGTATAAACAGAACACAAACAAACATAAATCAACTTACGGGTGAGTCAACACCGCGCCAAAGGTTCAGACAGAACACAAACATACATAAAAACATAAAGTAACTTACGGGTGAACGAACACCGCGCCAGAGGTTCAGACAGAACTCAAACATACATAAAAAAAACATAAAAAACATAAACATAAACATAAAGTAACTTACGGGTGAGCGAACACCGCGCCACAGGTTCAGACAGAACACAAACATACATATAACGTAGATTACAGGTGAGCTTATACAGTAACTAAGGCACCTCCAACTATATGGAAAAAAAAAAATTACTATAGGCATGACTGATATAAGATAGTACTGATGACAGGAAGAACACTCCTTCCAGCCTTTGCTTAGATAGCAAATCCTGCAAGGCAGCAGAACATGGAACAGGTTGCACTGGGTTACATGTTACCAGTAGCAGGATGATCATGAAGACCATACTCCTGACCTGACCCTTTTCAAGTTTCAAGAAGACTTTCAGTGTAAATATTAAATAGGTGAGGTGAAAGAATCAATCCTTGTCTTACTCCTTGCTTTAGAAGAAAGGAGTTTGATTTACAACCTTGATATGAGACTGTTGCACTACTATTGTTATATAACGAAGAGATAGTGTTAACTATACAGAGTGGTAATTTTTTATTGAAATATAATTTATCAAATAGGATATCCCAGTTGCAGCTATCAAAAGCTTTTTCTACATCTAAAGAGCATAGGTATACAGGTGAATTGTTGCTATTGTAATGTTTAATTGTTTCGTTAATTAGAAATTCAGCATGTAGCGTTGAACAGTTAGCATTGAATCCAAATTGTAGGGGGTGATTATCTCTAATATCCGGACATATAATAAGGATTAGGTATTCTAGAACCTTTGTAAAAATTGGTATAATGCTAATACCGCGATAATTGCTAGGACTATCTAAAGATTTTTTATACGATTTAACAAGGGGTACAATAATAGACGTTGACTTTGATAATAGTGTCCATCCATAATTAATAGAGTAATTAAAAAATTTGATAAGCCATTTTTGTTAAAGTATCACAATTTGCGTATTTCAAATGTTCTGCTGAGATACCGAAAGAGTCAGGAGATTTTTTAAATTTTAGGTTCGAAATAGCCCTAATTATATTTTCTTCATTTATTGTAACATCATCATGTTTTGTACACGGGGAATTCTCCCATGATTTTCATTACAATGTGTTATTTTTGAAGTATTCAGTACTTTTTTGAAGTGGTTTGCGAATTCTGAAGTAATGGATTCTTTGTCTTTTTTATTATTTATGTAAATAATCTAGAATTTATGTCTTTGTTTAAACATCTAAAAGCATTCCAAAAGTTTTTTGGTCTAATGTTTTTTAACTTTAAATTTTAGTATACTGTGCGCAAATTTTATTATTTTGAGCAAACTTGGCGGCTTTGCGAAAGCTTTTACGAGCCATTAGGTAACGATTGAAAGTTACGGAGTTTAAATTTTTTAAAAAACCAGAATCTCTCCATTTGTTAAAATGAATTGAAAGAATAGTTTTAGAACGACTTAATTCAGGTGTCCACCAAGATATTGAATACAAACATTGCTTTTTACTTTTTAAAGTTTCTTTAAAAGATATTTGAGCGCTGCCAGTAATTATTTTATAGATTTGAATAAGCTCGTATTTATAGTTATCAGTAAAATTAAGATAGTTAAAGCAATTGATTAAATGATCGTAATATGAATTTATAAAGTTAGAATCGTTCCAAGCGTAGCTAGAAATATTAGTATCTTCTGCTATTGTGGTATTGTATTTAATGTGCTTACCTTCAACCTCAACTGATATTGAAAGTAGTAAATGATCGCTTAAGTTATTTGAGCTCTCAGGATGAACAATGCATTTTTAGGAAGATTAGATTTAGGAAATTTGTATATTTTTATATGGCGACGTGATCAATATATGACGAATTCAGTAGCGTCTGGTGCCGATATGTATAATTAGGGCCAGAACCTTTAGTTACATCTACAAGTTCTAATTGATTTGTTTTTAAAAATTCATATAAATGGACAGAATAATTGTTTCTTTTGGAATTCGATCTTTCAAATAAGTCATATATTTGGTGTGGAAAAAATTGGAAATCACCGGCTATAATTATATTACCGTTACCTTTGTAACTATTAATTAAACCTTTGACGATATCTAGTTGACTTTTGTATTCTTCCAGTGATGAGCGGCTGTTCCGCGATGAGGAGAGGTATATTCCAATAACTATAATATTAATTTCATTTTTTTCGAAATTTATTGCTAAAATATGGTCATCCTCGTAAAGTACTCTAATATTTTGGAATTGATTTCTTCGTATAAAGAACGCATTTCCACCAAATGGTCGACCTTTTACATGTTTATTAGACTGATGGAAATAAATGGAGTGTGTTTTATTAGATAAATCTCTTATTATGGAGTATTCAAGTTTAGATATCCAATGTTCACATAAAAACGTTATATCATAAGATTGTATGAGTGACTTTGTAAAGTCAATGTTTGACTTAAGTCCCTGACAGTTAAAAGTACATATACCGAAAGTTGTTGAAGGCTTTTTTTTTCCTCTTATGCTGCTTGGATCCATTTTTAATAAATATTTTTATCCTGGCTCCCGTTGGATACCAGATTTTGTTCACTGTTTTTGAAAAAGCGTTTTGTCCTAAAAGGTTTTACAATTATATTATTGTGCCATACCTCAGGGTTGAATATCTTTATTTTTTCCAAACTGTTTATTGTAACTCGAAACAATTTATAATACTCGTTTATTTTGTTTACGGCAACTAACATATTTTACGTTTTGGGTATTTTCGTTTGATACTTTAAGGTTTTCAATAAGTTTACTTTGATGAGTTAACTTTTCTCGCATCAGACTAAGCTCCAATTTTATTTCTTTGTTTTCTTTTAGAATCGAGTTTGTTATAGTAATTATTTCTTTAACTGACGAGATTAAAAACTTGTCACTAATAATTTCTACATTTTTGGTCGAGATTACGGCCTTAACTATATCTTTATGAAGTTGCTTTTCGCATATTGTGATCGAAAATAAATAAATATCATCCAAACATAGTGATGTTTTATATCTTTTGCGAAGATTTTTTTCAGCTGGGTTTTCGGAGTCTAACGTTTTATTTATATCACAGAATTGTTCTGTGCCAAATATATCCAAGATTTCAGTAAATATATTTACGAAATCTTCGCGAACGCCTATAGGCGAATCAAGCTTTCTGAAACTGTTTTCAAACTTTGAACAATTAAATCCTTCGGGTGAGAGCATATTTCATCTAAGTGATGTAAATTATACTGGAAAATTTACATCACTAATATAAATGTATATATATATATATATATATATATATATATATATATATATATATATATATATATATATATATATATATATATATATATATATATATATATATATATATATATATATATATATATATATATATATATATATATATATATATATATATATATATATATATTAGTGATGTAATATATATAATCCATAATAAATACAAGATGCGTTATATCTATTATGTATGTAAATTATAGTTGTTAAGGATACACATAAACTTTTTATAAGTTCATGTTTAAATAAATGGTAAAAATAAAGATCACAAAAAATATCAGAAGTATATTGTTAAATCATCGATTGTAAAAATGAGTTCTTTAAGCTTTTGTTTAAAAGAAAAGTAGTTACTTTGATTAATAAAATCCTCAGTAAAATTTTTTAAAACTATTTTATTCCATAAGAATGGTCCGCGATAATCAATACAAAATTTAAAAGGATTTGTTTGAAAATTGGGCTGCTTAATAAACTTATTATTGCGTAAAATGTATTTATTTTTATCTTTTGATGAATAAAAATTATGGAAAAAAATCGGGGATGAATTGGTTTTACATTAAAACATAAAACAAAGAATATTAAAAATACTAATCTCATATATATTAAAAACTTTCATTTCAAATAAAAGAGGCTTGGCATGAGTATAACGGTCTTTAAAATATATAAGACATGCTACATGCTTCTGCTGACAATAAAGAGATATATATATATATATATATATATCCTTATAGTGTAGTCGAAAGAGACTTTTATGGTAAAAAAAAGTTTCTTTCGACTACAATTTTTATTACCTCGTCTCTTAAGCTGTATTTGATTGTCATCGAAATGTCAAAGCAATAAATTAATGCGGAAGTACATTAAATTTTGTTTTTTAAAAAAACCGCAATAATAGGGTAATAATTTCTCAAAAAAGCAAGGGGTTGCACCCTGCATCACTAAATTTGCTGAAATTTGGCACAAATGTTTAAAGATATAAGTTAGGAGAGAATGTAAAATTTTTTCAAAAAATTCTCAACCCTTTAAGATTTACAAGAACTTAAGGTTAGTTATTTTTTGACTGAAAAAAGAGGGGGGATAAAGCCGGAATTATGTCAATTTACCATTACCCTTTTAACAAAATTGTAGTAATGTTGCGAAGCTAAAACTTGGTACCAAAGGAGTTTAAAACCTGCTGAATCTGAAAATCATAAACTTATATCTCTCAAAACAATAAAATATAGTTTATTTTTAGATCCACAAAACGCACTTGTTAACGACAATAAAAAAGGCCATTAACAACTATAGTTCTAGAAAAAATCTGACTGATGAAAAAAAGTTTTGGTTTTCGTTATTTTAAATATTAAACATATGTCAACTTTGCGAGCCAATTTTTATTTGGCCTTATGTTTTATCAAGGAGTTAATGATGTTTTAGTTTTTCAATTTTTCTAAAGATATTTTTCAAAAAAAAAAAAACTTTTGCAAATATATTTTGAATAAAATACAATTATTTTTGTTTTGTAATAGCTTTGTAAAAAATTTACAAAGTTATTACAAAACATAGTTGAACATTTTATAAATTTGTTTCTTTTTACTTTCATAACATAATAATAATGTCATTTTTGTTACATAATATCATGTCATTAAATTTAAAAATGTTATGTAACTTTTGTTGTTGATTGTTTTGTTGTAATAAAACATTTATTATCATCAATAAAAAAAGTAATAAAATGATATAATAATGTCTAATTAACCCTTTGAGCGCGACGAGCCACGATCGTGGCTATACCGTCAGAGCGCGAAGAGCCCACTAGAAGAGATCACTATAATAACTGGATATCCAGTTATTAAATATTGGCTTCACTTTTGATATTAGAGATGCGCTATATAGCGCATCTCTAATATCAAAAGTGAAGCCAATATTTTGTACGGCCGCCATATTGGAAAGCCCCAGAAAACCGAAAATACAGTTATTGCGCTTGAAGATGTACCTTTTTACTTCGTTTATATCTACTCGACCAAGTCACATATTTCAATGATATTATTATATTTAAAATGTTTGAAGGTGTAAAAATTATAAAAGGGAATCAAAAACACGCAGAACATTAACGACGAAGAGAAATATCGCTATAAAGAAATAATAAAATTTGTATTGCTTTCTATGAACTTGTTAAATTTATTGAATTCATGATATTCTAAATAAAACTTTTCTAAAAGACAAATTGATATTTGATCTGGTTACTTTTGGGTGTTTATTTTAACAACTTGATGCGACCTTACTTAGCAATAGTAGCTGGAAAGTAACTTTACAAGTATAAAACATGATAAAAACATTGTATCAAACATTTTTGTAAATGGTTTTCTAATTTTTGAAACTCTGAGGGCATGTTTATATTGTTCCACAACTGAAATATCATCAACTATGCAATACTTTATTAAAATTGAGATCACTTAATAACAATGTTTTGTTCTGTTGCTTTGCTAACTTTAATTACACTTTGTGAAGGTTTGAAAAAGCCATCTCTAACTTTAAAAAACACTGGATATTTGGTGATAACTAGTTATTTGCAGTTTTACATTAAAGTATTTTGTGTTTTAGACTAAATAACAGCATCACATACATGTTGATTGTTTATATGTAAATATGGTATAAATGAAAACAGACATGGTTTCTTTCAAGTTTTTTTACAACTATTGACTCTAAAGTAAAATAATAATGATTCAGCTAACATCTATCAGTTTTATACTGATAAATATTAGTTGTATAATTAATAAATATTTAAAATATCTCTTGTGAAAACAAATAAGCAACATAAAAGACCAAAATGAAAGGTGAACAATTTTTTTTCTAAGTGTACATACTTTTTTACTTTTCCCTACCACATAATACCTTTTTATTCAATGTTTATTTTGTTATTCAATGCTTATACAAGTTATTCAATGATTATTTTGTTCAAGATGATAGAGCTAACTATTATTTTATTTATATTTTTTTTACTTTAACATATTCTTTTGTAATTGCAATATCTTATACAAATGTTCTGGTGTTGTGAAAATGTCTAATGGCATTTACAAAAATGTCTTGAAAGTATTTTTCGACAGTTAAGCGTTAAGTTAATTTATATATATATATATATATATATATATATATATATATATATATATATATATATATATATATATATATATATATATATATATATATATATATATATAAGTAGTAAGAGATTTACCGGTATTGGCTTATTTTTTATTTTCAACCAAATTTTCAACCATAAATTAATATTAATATTGGGGTTAACATTGAACCATGTTGTATATAAATTATTTCAACAAGAAATAATTTTTTATTTTAAAAAAATTGATTTTTTAAAATAAGTGTTAATTTTTATTTCTTGTTATGAAATATTACGAAAAATTCTTAAAATGACGTCACGTGACTTTTTCTAATAATAAATTTGATCTGGTGTTTTTAACTTTTCTTCTTCTAATCTTTCCTTCTCTAACTTTTCCCATTGTAATTTATTTTTATTTTGCAAATAACGAGCTAAACTTATTCTTCTTTTATAACTTCCTATTTTAATATCTTTACTTGTACAATCCATTTTTTATAAATTATGTAAAGAAATTTATTTTCAATTTTTTTTCTTGCTTCTTATTTATACCCAAATTCATACAAATATTTTAATATTTCAAGATAACCATTTTCAGCAGCTTTATCTATTGCATCTTCTGTACCTTTATATCCAATAGAATGTAAATATTTTAATATTTCAAGATGACCATTTTTAGCAACATCATCAATTGTCCAATCGTAACATTTATACCCTAATTCATGTAAATATTTTAATATTTCAAAGTGGTTATTTATAGCAGCATAACTAATTGCTAATTTATCACATTTATACCCTAATTCAAGTAAATATTTTACTACTTCAAAGTGACCGTTTATAGCAGCAGAACTAATTGCACATTTTTCATATTTATACTTAAATTTATATAATTGTTGCTCAAATTCAAAGTCATAATTTTCAGTAGCATAATTAATTGCTAATTCTTCATAATAATACTTTAATTTATGCAAATATTTTACTCGTTCAAGGTTACCATTTTCTATAGCGCGAATAATTGCTTTTAATATTTTAATAACATTATTTTTATTTTTTTTTTTTCTTCGTCTTCCATTCTTTTTTATATAAGAAAATTATTTAACTTATTTTTCATTTTTTTATTTTTTAATGCGCTTATGCGTAGTAGTGAAGCATTGCTTAACTTTATCACTAGAATTTATAATCACTACGTGTATCAAAATTATTAAATATATCCATTTTCTACAGCTAAATTATAAAACGATATTGAACCTTTATACCCTAATTTATGTAAATATTTAATTATTTCAAGGTTATTATCTGATTCTTCGCTTATCTGGTTATTTACTGCACAATTAAATGCATATTCTGTACCTATATACCCGTTTTTATGAAGATATTTTAATACTTTAAGATGTCCATTCATTGCAGCATTATTAACTGCATCTTCTGCTCCTTTATACCCGTTTTTATGAAGATATTTTAATATTTTAAGATGTCCATTTTCTGCAGCGCTATCAATTGCTAATTCTGTTCCTCTATACCCTAATTCATGTAAATATTTTAATACTTCAAGATGACCATTTTCTGCAGCGCTATCAATTGCTAATTCTGTAACTTTATACCCTGATTCATATCCAAAATCAACTGCCAGTCCTTTTCCTTTATACCCTAATTCATGTAAATGTTTAATAATTTCAAGATTTCCATTTTCAGCGGCATTTTCAAAAGCATCATTTGTACTTTTATACCCTAATTCATGTACATATTTTAATATTTCTTCATCATCTTCATCATCTTCATCATCTTCATCTTCTTCATCATCTTCATCTTCATCTTCATCATCTTCATTAACATATTCAGTAGTTTCTGTAATTTCAGTAACTTCAGTAGTAGTAACTGTAGTAACTTCAGAATCTTCAGTCATTTCAATATCATGAATATTAATAATATTTAATTTTTCTTCAATTAATCTTAATCTTTGTTCAATTGATTTTAAAAATGAATTTTGCATTTCGTTTTCCATTCTTTTTATATATAAAAGAAAATTATTTAATTCATTTTCAATTTTTTTGATTTAAAATATTTTTACAAATAATAAAAAATAAAAATGAATGATGATGAGATTAATGAAATATCTGAATTTCAAAAAGAATTTAAACTTTTTGAAGAATTATTAAAATTTGAATTTGAAGAATCAGATTCTGAAGATAACACTTATTATACATCTGATGAAGCTACTTATTTTACATCTGATGATGAAGATGAAGTTAAAGAAAAACCTATAGTTCCAATTCCTTTAAAAACAGTTCAAATTATGGAACTGCATAAAGATAAGCTGAAATGGATTAATTATATTCCAACTTATAATGTTATTAATGATGATTATCCTGCTATAGATAGTTTCTTAACAAAAAAACACAACAAAAATAGAAAATTTAGTTTTGAAAAACCATTTAATGTAGATATTAATTTTACTGAAGATGGAAAACCTTCAACAATTCATTTTGTAGAGAAACTACCCATTTTTTGTAAAAATATTTTAAATGATAATTATTGTCCTTTTGGAAGAAAATGTAAATACAATCATGATATTCCTTATTGTAATACTGTAAAGGAAAGACTGATATGTACTAAATCTTCATGTCAATATAGACATTTATCTCTATGTTCTGAATACCCTAAATGTAAGAATAAAAAGTGTAGATTGTTTCATCCAAAAAAGTCAGAATTATTTAAATTAAGAAAAGCTAAAACTAAATTATGTAAATATATTCTTGATAAAAAAGAATGTAAAAATATAAATTGCAAATATGCTCATTCTTTTAAAGAAATTGAAGAAAATGTAGAAATTTGTCATTATACTCCATGTAAATTAGTAGAGAGTAAATTAAAGAAAAATAAAAAAGGAGAAAAAACATTAATATATAAAAATAATGATAATAAAAAGTGTAATTTTTTACATCAAGGTGAAAGCATTTTAAATTATATTGCAAGAACTTTAAAAAAATGAAAAATATCATACTTTAAAAGTATTATATTTATAGTGATTTAAAAAAATCTTTACATTTATAAAATGTATAATAGTAGAATGTTTTTATATTATGAAAAGCATGAACAATATAGAATAACTTTTTATATTAATTCAGATTTAGAATATAGAGCAATAAATGATAGACATATTAAAGTATTCGCACAAGAAGATTTTACAGTAAAATCAAATTCATATAATAACATTTCTTTAATGTGTGGTGTTGAAATAGATAAAGGACATATAGTGATTTCAATTGCAGAAAATTATAAACCAGAACTAAATTTACTAAATTCTATTGTAACAGAGTCTACTGACAATATTAAAATAACTGTATATAATAACGATAAAAAAGATATAAACATTAAAAAAGGAGATTTGTTATGTTGTATATCAACTTATAATGGTATTTTAAATGTAAATTATATATCACATAGAGATGCTTTAGAACATGCAAAAGAAGAACAAATGAGACAACAAAATGACTCAGGAACTAAACAGAAAAGTGATAAAGAATCTGTAAAATCTTTATTATCAAGTATAGAAGAAGTAATTAAAGATAAATCTGATGAAGATATATTTAATTTTGGTAAAAAGTGATTTAGCGAAGCATTGATAACAAAAGTGATTTAAAACAAATTTTTCTTTATAGAAAAAAGAAATGCTATGTAATAATGGATATAATAATGAATGTAAGCAGCTTTATCCAGATCTTAACCAGTTTTCAGAAAATCCATCTGCACCACCAATTTCAGATCATAACTTTAGATTACAAAAGATTAGTGAAATTCAAGATAAAATAGAATGTGAAAGGAAAAGAAGAGAGATTTTAAGTAAAAAATATCACAGAGCTGTAAGAATCATTTCAGCAGTTGATAATACATTACTAGCAAGCACTATGACATTAGGAGCTGTTGGTATTGGTTTTTTAACAACAATAGTTGGCACACCAGTAGCTATTGCATGTGAAGGTGCAGCATTAGGTATGGGCGTATTATCACTAATAGGATCACAAGTTAATAAAAAATTTACAATAAAAGCAGAAAAGCATGAAAAGATTAAAGTACTAGCTGATGCAAAACTAAATACAATAAGTAGTCTTATTTCTAAAGCTATATCAGATCAATATATTGATGATGCAGAATTTAATATGATACTTTCAGAACTTGAAAAGTTTCAATCTATGACTGAACAAATTAGAACAAAATCTAAGAATGATATAGATGAACAGACTAAAGAGTCACTCATTAATCAAGGTAAAGAGAAAGCAATGAAAGAAACTATGGAATTGCTAAATATAAGATTTAACAAAAATCAGAATATAGGAGTGATGAATAATACTCTTAATAATTAAAAAAACATATTACTTAAACATATATTATGTATTAAAAAACATAATATATGTTGATTTAGATATTTTTAGGGATCTAGAGATCACATTGTGATTTAAAAAAATTATTGCTTATATAAAAATGTATGCAAAAGCTACAGATATTGATGCAAGATTAAAAATAGCAAAAGAACTTGCTAGTTTAAAGAAAAGTATATATCAAAATGATGTAAATGAAAAGTTGGGCTATGATGCTTTACAGACTAACTTGGAAAAAATGTACAAACCAATAATTGATAGTCAATCTGGAATAAAAGAAGGTATATCTAAATTAGAAAATAAAGCTAATCAAATAGCAAATACTTTTTCAAATTATCCTGCTTTACTAGATTCTGAAACTAAAGCAATCATGCCACCTGAAGTTGTAGATAACATGAGATTAGGACCTATCGCAACAGAATATTTAAAGTTATATACAACTAAAAATAGTAAAAAAGTATCAGATGACATATTTGGTATACATTACAATGAAGGTAATGAAAAATTTTACATTGGTAAAAAACCAATAATTATTGAAGGTAATGATATAATTATTGAAGGTAAAAAATACATTGGTACAACAGGTCTTTGGGAGATTATAGTAAAATCTCATCCTGTTAAATATACTAACGATGATCGTAATAAGTATAAAGAAATTTTAGATCAAACAGATGCAATTCGCTCTGATTTAAATTCAGCTAAACCAAGATCATCTAAAGGTTATAAGTACACTAATGTAATAAAACCTATTTGGGAAGAGATGATTGGAAAGTCTGGAAAAGGAGTTGTTATTCTTCCTAGTGATCCAAATGCACTATTTGATATGCTTAAATTACGCTTAGCTGGTTTACATGCAGGAAATACTGGAACAAGGAATGAGATTGTTGCTATTTGTGATGAGTTGTTACGACAGGGTCAAATAGATGATAATGAGTATAAAGCATTACAGAAAGCAATAATCACAAAGTGATTTAAAAAATTATTTTATATATAAAATGACAAAATATTATTATACTAATATCAATCTGTCAGATAGTCAGAATGAAAAAATTAAAAACGCAATTGAATCTGATACTAATGTTAGTATAAAACTATCATATGAAGATTTAAATGGTGAACACAAATTAGCGTTAACAGACTCACAAATAAACAGAATGGCAGCAGCCTATTCAAAAAATAAAGGTATAACACTTTTACTGAGTAGAGCACAACTTAAATATAATGTTAAAAAAAGTGGTAAAAAAGGTAATAAAAGTGCTGGAAATGCTAATAAAAGTGGTGGAAATGATAATAAAATTGCTGGAAATGATAATAAAATTGATGGAAATGCTAATAAAATTGATGGAAAAGGTATTATTTATGGAAAAAAGGATGGTTATGGATTTAAAATTAGAAAAGTAGGAAAAGGAGTATTTTTAAGCCCATGGAATAGTGGATATAATTATTCAGACGGATATTATTTAAAAAATGGAAATGATTATACATCAATAGGTAAAGAATTGTTATTAGGAGATAATTCTCCAATTAAGAGAGGTGGATTTTTACCTCTTCTAGCATTACTTGGAACAGCACTTGCAAGTGCTGCTCCAATAATTGCAAAGACTGCTGCAACAGCAGCAATAGCAGGAGCAGCAGGGGCAGCTGGAAATGCTATAGTTAATAAAATTGCTGGAAAAGGTATTATTTATGGAAAAAAGAATGGTTATGGAATTAAAATTATAAAAGCAGGAAAAGGAGTATTTTTAAACCCATGGAATAGTGGATATAATTATTTAGACGGATATTATTTAAAAAATGGAAATGATTATACATCAGTAGGTAAAGGATTGTTACTAGGAAATAATTCTCCATTTAAGAAAATACACTTTTTAGGTTCTCTTCTTTAGGAACTTGATCTTCATAAAAATATATATTTTTTAAAAAATATATATTTATTGTTTCCACAACGAAGTTGGATAATAAAATAAATCTAATCCACTTCTATACTTTCCATTTAATAAATCAGAAGACAAATCTATAGCAACAAATCCATGCTTTTTTGACCAAGCTTCATTACAAAACTTTTTAAACTCATCTAATTTCATATCATTTGAAACATGATCATTATAAATATGATTTACATTTTTAGAATCTTGTTTAAACAAGCAAATAAAATTTGCATTTTCTCGTATCGTTCTCCTGGGCAACTCAAAATAATTTTGTGCCAAGTAGAAACAATCTACATTGCTATGTCTTCCTCTTATATAGTACTTTTCACACTTGTTTTGTTTTGTTAATTGTAAATCATCAAATATCATTAAATTATTTTTAATACAGTTAAGACTTTCAGGTTCTGGTACATCCTCTGCTGTTTCATAAAACTGACATTCTATATCTGTTTTATCTTTTAAATTTCTTGAAATGTCTTTAATAACAAACTCTGGATTTACATTGTTTTTATTTATTTGATCTTGCAACTCAAATAGTTTAAGAATAACTTCTTTTGGTAATTTATTTTCAAAAGAATTTTTTAATATTTTGTATTCAGGTTGAAAAAGAGATTTTCCAAAAACTTGTAAATTATTATAGTCTAACCAACCAGGTCTTAATAGCAAGTTTAATAATAATGTTGTTTTTCCACAACCTGATTTTCCAACAATAATCCCTCTTATACTTTTAGGCAATAACTCATTATTTTGACGTTTACTTTTATTTACATTCCATGATAAATCTATAATTTCCATTTTTTATTTATGAAAAGTATTTTTTAAATTAAATAAATTAAAATACATATATAAAAAATGTATTGCGTTAAATGTAAAAACAAAACAGATACACTCCATTTACAACATGCTATGAGTAAAAACAAAAGAAATATGCAATGTGGAAATTGTGCAATCTGCGGAACAAGAAAATGTCAATTTATAAAAGGAGCTCAAAAAGGAGGTGATTTGGTAGAATCACTTAATAAATTCACAAGTAATAGAAAATTACCTTTGCAAAAGTTTCCAGGTGAAATGCATATACCAGGGATGAACTTTGCAGGACCTGGTACAAATTTAGATGAAAGATTAACTTCGACTGAGATGCCTAAAGAATGGAGTATGCCCGTAGATAGAGTTGATAAAACAGCTTATATTCATGATCTTGCTTATAAACATTTTACAGATAAAGAGAATAGAAATTTAGCTGATAAAATAATGCTTGAACAAATGGATGCTATACCTAATCCAACACCTCGTGAAAAATTAGAAAGAAGGATTATAAAACCTATCATATCTGCTAAAGTAAGGTTTGGTATGGGAAATAAAGAACCAATAAGTATTAAAGAATTATGTCAAAAAAACTGCAAGCGCAAAGGAAAAAAAGCAAAAACCTGAAATGGACTGATGAACTTGCAAATGAACTTCATAAACCTGTTATAAAACATTTTAGAAAAAGAAAAGTAGTTGCAAATGGAATAGATGAAATATGGGCTGCTGATTTAGTTGATATGCAAGCTTATTCTAAATTTAATAATGGTATAAAATACTTATTAATGGTCATTGATATATTTTCAAAGTATGGATGGATAATTCCATTGAAAAGTAAGACAGGAATTGAAGTTGCTAATGCATTTAATAAAATATTTAAAGATAGAAAGTGTATGAAATTATGGGTTGATAAAGGTTTGGAATTTTATAACAAGCATGTTAAAGCATTAGGTGTTCATCTCTATTCAACTGAGAATGAAGAAAAAAGCTGTGTAGTTGAACGTTGGAATAGAACAATGAAAGAGAAAATGTTCAAATACTTTTCTGCTAATTCAACTAGAAAATACATTGATGTTTTAGATGAAATGGTAAATCAATACAACAACACAAAGCATTCTTCAATTAAAATGACTCCAGCTGAAGCAAGCAATAAAAAGAATGAAAATAAAGTTTGGTTAAATTTAAATGGTAAAGTGATATCAAATCCTATTCAACCCAAGTTTACAATAGGTGATAAAGTAAGAATAATTAAAAAGAAGGGAGCATTTGAAAAAGGATACACACCAAGATGGACTGAAGAAGTATTTACAGTATCACAAATTCAATACACAGATCCACCCACTTATAAAATAACTGATTATAATAATGAAGAAATACAAGGTACTTTTTATGAACAAGAACTTCAAAAAACAAGTCAAGAGATATTTAGAATTGAAAAAGTTATTAAAAAACAAGGTAATAAATCATTAGTAAAGTGGTATGGGTATCCTGATACTTTTAACTCTTGGGTTAATAATACAGAATTGAAAGCGATATAAATTATCTTACATATATAAAAATGAACAACTCAAATGTAAATGTGAATATATGTGTAACAGCTACTTCTGGTAATGCTAATACAAATACAACTGTAACAACAACGACATCACATTATAGCAATGGTAAATGATGTAAGATAAAATTTATATATTTTTACAAGAAAATTAAAAAAATTGAAAATGATATAAATAATTTTATTTTATATATAAAAAGAATGTCATATGTAGATATTGAAAATTTTGATGAAGCAAATTTATATGTAAAAGAAATAAAAAAATTTAATAAACCTGTTCAATATCAAAAAATAGTAATTGAATACAAATATAATGATAAGCTTTCAGAACCTTTAAGAGTAAAAACTCCAAAATCGTTATCATATGGAGTTTGTGAAAATAGAGACATGAAAACAAAAGAACTTACAGGATACTCAATTCCTTTTGTATGTGAAAATGATATATTTATCGCAATTATTGAAGCTATTGAAAAATTTTGTAGAGATAAAGTGAATGAAAATGAAGCAACGTTAAAAAAAGGGGGTATGAAAAGCTTAAATATTAACAACTTGAATATTTTAAAGTATAGAAATGATGATTTTAAAGCATCTCCAATTATATATGCAAAAATACCAACAGATTATAAAAGTAAAAAGATGGATCAAGTATTCAGAAATAAAAATGGTGATATTTTAGGAGAAAGTCTTATTAAAAAAAGATGTGATGTTGTTGGATGCTTAGCAATTGAAGGTATATATATAGGATCAATGATTCAATCTATTCAAGTAAAATTATTAGATGCAGTTGTATCTAAAAATAAGTATAAGATAGAAAGATTTTATATTAAAGATGTAGACTTAGAAAGCGAAGATGAAGAGTGAATTAAATAATTATTATAAATATAAAAATGTATATTGAAATAGAAAAAAATAAACAAAATCCAGTTATAATTAAATTTGATGATATTATTAAACTTGATGAAAATAAAGAATATGAAATGGCATTGGATAGATTTCAAACTATTCTCTATAGCGATTCAACTAAAAACAAAAAAGTATATATATTAAATAATCTTGTAGATGGAAAAATTGTATCTAATAATGGAAATGCTAAGAAAACGACTGTAATGTATTCATTTATTCCAATTATTGTTTCCAAAAATTCAGTTATTAATGAACAACCGATATCAAAGAAATATTTTCCGTTAAAAACAAAATCCATTTCAGAAATGAAAATTGACATCATTGATAACTTTAATAAACCTATAGATTTTTATGAAAGTTATACCATAGAATTTCATATAAGAGAGAGAAAGTAGATCCATATATAAATTTTTTTATATTGAAAACAATATAAAAAATTATGACATATATAAAATGTCAATAACAATACATATATCTTCAAACGACACTGTTATAAATACTAATATGACAGTACCTATTGAACTAGATGCAGATAAAGAGTATGGAATAGCTCTTAAAAAATTAATGACTTATAATAGTTTTCCAAATATTATTGAAGGAATGAACAATACTATAAATATTACTATAGAAGCTAGTGATAATCCTGGTTTTCAACAAATTAAGATCCCAACAGGATCCTATGAACTTAAAAATATAAATACAATTGTAACTAGATATGTAATGACTACTCTTAAAGATCAACTTGCTAGATATAAAGAGTCTTTTAAAAATGTACCAAGCACAGATATTGAAAATTTTAAAAAAAAACAAAAGTATGATAGTATAAGACTTGATCCTACATCTATCATATTTGAAGCAAATTTTAATACTGAAAGATCACAGATTATTATTAATAAAAATAGCAATATTAGAATACAACTTGATGATGACTCTATAAAAAACCTTTTAGGTTTTAATAATAGAGATCGTGATGGTAATCTTATAACATTTGACTCATCAAAAGTATATATTTCAGATAAAGTAATAGATATAAATCATGTTAATACTATTAATGTAACAAATAGCCTTGTAACAGGATCAATTATAGATGGTAAATATTCAAATGTTATATATTCATTTTATCCATCTGCGCCAGTGGGTTATAAAATTGTAGAAGTACCGAATAATCCAACTTATTATAGATTATTATCAAAAAAAATTTGGGATATGAAAACAACAATAATGGATCAAGATGGGCATATACTTACTTTACAAGGGGAACCAATAAGTATTGAATATGAAATAAAAGAAATTGTGTCAAAATGTAAATCAGAACATCTTTTAGAAAGACAAGTATATCTTTTAGAAGAACAAAATGGACTTTTAAAAAAACAATTAAGATAATCCCAAAGTGAATTAAAAAATATATATTGTAAATAAAATGTTAGATATAAATAATAAAGGATATACTCGAAAGTATGTAGTAGGTGGAAGTGGAATATTTACAGATATAAATAATATGTATAATCAGGCAAAATCTTCTGATTTTTTTAGAGCATTATCTGGTATGAAAACAATGTTAACTAATCATTTTAATAAAAATGGACCAATAATTAAATAGCAAAGCCAAGATTCATTTAAAATGAATTAAAAAATATATAGTGTAAATAAAATGTTAGTTATAAATAATAAAGGATATACTCGAAAGTATGAAGTAGGTGGAAGTGGACTATTTACACCTTTTTTAAGTATGTTAAATAAGCAAGTACTAAGTAATGCATTTAATGCATCTCGTAATTTTGCCAGTAGAGCAGCTGCTACAGACTTGGGAAAAACTGCTGTAGATGCAGCAAAGTCAGCAGGGAAAGAACTTGCAACTTCTGCAATATCTACTGCTAAAGAAATTGTAATAAATAAAGGTAAAAAATTAATAGAAAATGTAAATAAATCATCTAAGCTAACACCTGAAAATAAACAAGAACTTAAAAATTTAATAAATACTTTAGATAATAAATTAAATGAAGCAGTGCCAGATATTAGTAAAATCATGATGGGGTCGTCAATAAAAAGTAAACCTGTTAGAATACAAGATTTAGTTAAAAAACATAAAGGCGATGGGCTTAGAATAATATAATTTTATAAATAGCAGAAAGTGATTTAAAAAAATTATATTGCATATATAAAAATGGTAAAATCTGATATATTTAATATTACTGATAAATTAGTATATGACGAGGAAATTAAAAGATATGAAGAATATGAATTTACACCCTCTGTTAATTCTAATTTAAATTCAGGAGAAATAAGAATTTTTATTGAAAGCAGTGATTCTTTTTTTCATCCACATGAATCCTATTTAGAAATTGAAGGAAGGCTTGTAAAAGCAGATGGGACTGCATATGCAGATGGAGATGCAATAGCACTAGCAAACAATGGTATTATGCATTTATTTGAAAGAGTTGAATATAGATTCTTTGATCAACCTGTTGAAATAATTCTTTTTCCAGGTATAGCAACTACAATGCTTGGATTATTAAAATATCCGAATGACTTTCAACAATCAAAAGCATTAAGTCAAATGTGGTATAAAGATAATATAGCAGCAGCAGATTTAGTTAATAATATAGGATTTTCAGCAAGACAGCAATATATCATTAAAAAACCTACTACAAAAGGTAAATTTGAAGTTAGTATTCCATTAAGGCATATTTTCGGATTTTGTGAAGATTATGATAAAGTTTTTTATGGATTAAAACATGAACTTTTTTTGTTAAGACAAAGTGATGATAATGCAATTTTTAGAGCTGCTAATGTAGCTGCAGGAAAAGTAGATATTACAAGAATATCATTAATGATGAAACGTGCAACTCCATCTACTGTAGCAGATTTAGAACTTACTAAAATAATTAAATCACAAGAAACACTTGATATGGGTTTTAGATCAAGGTACTTAAGTAAAACTAATGTTCCACAAAATACTTCATTTGATTGGAACTTAGGAACAAAAACTACTGAAAAACCTAGATATGTACTTGTTGGTTTTCAAACAAATAGGGGTGGAAATCAAGAACAAAATTCTTCAATATTTGATCATTGTGATTTGAGAAATATGTGGATTGAATTTAATGAAGAAAGATATCCTGCAACTAATTATAATTTATCATTCCCAAATATGAAAATTAGTAGAGCATATAAAAATGCATCCAATTTTGCTGAAGATTATTATAATATGACTGATCTTATTAGTCTATGCGGTATCACTCCTTCAGATTATAAAGATTTATATCCTATTATGTATTTTAATGTAAGTAAACAATCAGAAAAAATGAAAAATAATACTGCAAATATTAATATTAAAGCAGAATTTAATACACCTGTTCCAGCAGGTACTTTAATATTTGCTCTCATCATTTCAGATAGAATAGGAAAACTTATTTCTAATGGAAATAAATTCATGTTTGAATATTAGGTTACTTTGGAACTCAGACTTCGTTAGGTTCTGAAAGAAAAATAATTATTTTTAAAAAATATATATGCAATAAAAAAAAAAATACTATTATTTAAATTATTTGAAAATAATTTAAATAAATTTTCTTTATATATAAAAAAGAATGAGTGATAAAATAAAATATACGAAAAAGTATTTATTAAATTTATTAAAAGATAATAATATACAACAAACATCTAAAGATCCTATGGCATTAGTTATGATTGCTATGGATAATAACTTAATTGATAAAGATTCTGTAAAAACAAATATCATTACTAAGAAACAAAAAAAACCAAAGATTGTAAGAGTTAAAAGAGTTAAAAAAGAAAAAGTAATAAAAGAAAAAAAATCTGCTGGAAGACCAAAATTTCTTCCAACAAAAGAAAAAAAAGAAAGAGATCCTAAATATGATTATCTTGCAACAATTAGAACAGATCCATGGGAAATTAAACTTACTAATATAGAAACTGGTGAAGTTAAAAATTACAAATCATTTTATGCCTATAATAAAAAAGAAAAGCGCTCTAAAACTTATATTTTTAGTAAAAATGGGAAGATTGTAGATGGAGTAAAAATTGAAATAATAAGAGCAAGTAAAGAAAAAGATGCATTATCACAAAAATAAAATAGATAATGAAAAATAAATTATTTTTATAGACTTTTTCTATAAAAATATTAAAAGAAATCGTTTTTTTGTATTATTTAATTTTCTTTACATAAAAAATAAAAAATTGAAAATGATATAAATAATTTTCTTGTATATATAAAATGGAAAATAGAAATGTAAAAGAATTAAAACAAATCGCAAGAGAGCGAAAAATTAAATATTATGGCAGAATGAGAAAAGCAGATCTTATAAGAGCAATAGGTTCGCTTGATCAAGCAACACCTATATTAGATATGCCTATTCCAAATAATATTTCACAAAATACTTTAACACCTACACAATATGTTCCAATTAGTTATATTAATACCATTAAGAACAAAGTGAGTTCATTATCTAATTGGATTATGGACTATGTTCCTGAAAACCTTAAAAAGACTGCAAATGATAAAATTAAATCAGTAAAGTCTGCTTTTTCTGATTTATATGATATATTTAAATATAAAAAACCAATAGAATTTAAATTAACACAATCAGCTATTAAAAATGTAACTCAACAATTTTCAGCTGAAGGTATTAAAGGATATGATGCTTTATCTTATATGAAATCAGTTAAAAATAATGTATTAAATATTTTAAATAGTAATAAAGGATCAAAGATCTATATTGTTCTTCAGTGTGAAATGGAAAGAACTGATATTAAAACAGGAGAAACTATAACAATTTTGCATCATTTTTCAACAAAAGCAGAAATTGTATTGGAATCAACAGATTTGAATGACTTTTATGAAAGAGCTGAACAAAAAATTTTAGAATCCTTGTCAGCATTTCAACAACTAGGATCAAGTTGGAGATTTGTTTCAGTTAAAAAAATGGATATAAATATCATTGAATATAAACCACTTAAAGGTAAATCTTACATTCCTCTTCCTAAAGAGTTGGCAGCTAAAAAAGCAATTATTAATATGAAGAATGAAGAAGACAATGAATGTTTTAAGTGGTGTGTTGCTAGATTTTTTAATCCTAAAGAAAAAAATTCTGAAATAATAGATAAAGATTTAAAAAAACAATCTGAGAAATTAAATTGGGAAAAAATAAAATTCCCTGTATCACTACAACAGATTACTCAATTTGAGAAAAATAATCAAAACATCAGTGTTAATGTCTTTGGTTATGAAAATTCAGTTTATCCTTTAAGAATATCTGAAAACAAAAAAAGACAACATGAAATAGATTTACTACTCATTTCAAATGATGAAACCAATCACTATTGTTTAATTAAAAATCTAAGTAGATTACTTTCATCACAAATATCTAAAAATGAACATAAAATGTTTTTTTGTCGAAATTGCTTGTTAGGATTTAATACTGAAAAATCTTTATCAAAGCATAAATTGTATTGTGATACTCATGATTCAGTACGAATTGAACTTCCAAAACCAAATACAATGACTGAGTTTAAAAATTATAACAAGTCTATGAGAGTACCCTTTGTAGTCTATGCAGACTTTGAAAGTGTTATAAAACCAATCAACACTTGTACACCTAACCCAGATGAATCATATACAAAGCAGTACCAAAAGCATACACCTAGTTCATTTTGTTACTATATTAAATGCTTCGATGAAAGTGTATATCAAAGTAAACTAGTTACATTCACTGTAAGTAATGAAAATGAAGATGTAGCACAAAAATTTGTTAATATGCTAGAAGAAGATGTAAAAAAGATTTATAACAAGTACTTAAAGTTTCCAAAAGATATGATATTTACTATGAAAGACAAAGAAGAATTTGATAATGCAAAAAGTTGTCATATTTGTGAAAAAGATCTTAATGAAGATAAAGTACGAGATCATTGTCATATTACTGGAAAATATAGAGGTGCTGCACATAGTGATTGTAATTTACAATTTAAAAATCCAAAATTCATTCCAGTACTATTTCACAATTTATCTGGTTATGACTCTCACTTGTTCATAAAGAAATTGTCAGAAGGAGGAAAATCAGAAGGAGGAAAATCAGAAGGAGGAAAATCAGAAGGAGGAAAATCAGAAGGAGGAAAATCAGAAGGAGGAAAATTAAATTGCATTCCTAACAATGAAGAAAAATATATCAGCTTTTCTAAAGAACTTAAAGTAAATGAATTTACGAATAAAAAAGGTAAAAAAGTTGAAGTTAAACTACAACTACGTTTTCTCGATAGTTTTAAATTTATGGCTGCTAGTTTAGATAGTTTAACTAAAAATTTGTCAAAAGATCAATGTAAAAATTTGAGTAAATACTATTCTGGAAATGAACTCAATTTATTGTTAAGAAAAGGTGTTTATCCTTATGAATGGGTTGACTCTATTGATAAATTAAATGAAACACAATTACCACCAAAAGAATCATTTTATTCAAGATTAAATGATGAAGGAATAAGTGATGAAGATTATTTACATGCACAAAATGTATGGGAAAAGTTTCAATGTAAAACATTTAGAGATTACCATAATTTATATAACGAATCTGATGTATTACTACTAGCTGATGTCTTTGAGAATTTTAGAGATGTCTGTTTTAACAATTATAAATTAGATCCTGCTTGGTACTATACATCACCAGGATTAGCTTGGGATGCTGCGTTGAAAATAACAGAAGTAAAATTAGAATTATTAAGTGATTATGATATGATCTTAATGATAAAAGAAGGAATAAGAGGTGGAATTAGTATGGTTTCTAACAGGTTAGGAACTGCTAACAATAAATATATTGAAAATTATGATGAAAGTAAAGAATCTACTTACATACAGTATCTAGATGCAAATAATTTATATGGGTGGGCTATGAGCAAACCCCTTCCAACACATGGATTTGAATGGATGTATGAAGAAGAATTAAAAAATTGGAAATCTACTTCTTGCATATTAGATGTAGATTTGGAATATCCTGAACATTTACATGATGTTCATAATGATTATCCTCTAGCCCCTGAAAGATTAAAAATAGACAAAGTTGATAAATTAATACCTAATTTAAATCATAAGAAAAATTATATCATACACTATGAAAACTTAAAACTGTATGAAAGATTAGGAATGAAAATAACAAAAATTCACAGAGGAATAAAGTTTGAAGAAAGTGCATGGTTAAGTAAATACATTGAACTCAATACAAATCTAAGAACAAAAGCAACAAATGATTTTGAAAAGGACTTTTTCAAACTTATGAACAATTCAGTGTTTGGAAAAACAATGGAAAACATTGAAAACAGAGTTGATGTGAGATTAGTTTCTAAAAGAGAAGAAGCTATTAAATTATCATCAAAACCAAATTATGAAAGTAGAACGATATTTGATGAAAATTTAATTGCAATACATATGAAAAGAACAAAACTAGTTTATAACAAACCCATTTACTTGGGTATGTGTATTTTAGATTTGAGCAAAACACTAATGTATGAATTTCATTATGATTACATGAAAAATAAATATGGAGATAAAGCTAAACTATTATATACAGATACAGATTCATTAATCTATGAAATAAAAACAGAAGATTTTTATAAAGATATTTCTAATGATATTGAAAGTAAATTTGATACAAGTGAATTTAATAAAGATCATCCAGCTGTTCAAAATGGATTTAAAGTTGGTGTAAATAAGAAAGTATTGGGAATGTTTAAAGATGAGTCAGCAGGAAAACAAATTACGGAATTTATTGGACTCAGATCAAAGTTGTATTCTTACAAAATAGATGAAGAAGATAAAAAGAGATGTAAAGGAGTAAAGAGAAATGTAGTAAAAAATTATATTACACATGAAGATTATAAAGACTGCCTTATAAATAAGAAAGATCAAATGAGAAAAATGAATGTCATAAGATCTCATTTACATGATGTTTATACTGAAGAAATAAACAAAATAGCATTGAGTGCAGAAGATGATAAAAGAGTAATTCAAGAAGATGGTATTCACACATTAGCATATGGACATTATAAATTAAAAGAGAATAAAACATTGGTTCCTTCAGAACCCAACTTTTCATTTCAGATTGATTGGAATGAAAGTGAAATAATTGACAAACCCAACTTTTCATTTCAGATTGATTGGAAATAAGCAGGCAGGCAGGCAGGCAGGCAAACAGGCAGGCAAACAGGTAAGTTATTTTTTATATCTTAAAAAGATCTAAAAAAATCTAATAAAGTAATAAAAATGGACAAACATATCAATGTTGAAGGAATTATATTACCCAATGTACCCTTAACAAACTTTCAGTTAATAAAAGCAGCAAAAAAATTAAAAATTAAAAATTTTAGAGGTGTATTTGTAAGAGATGAATTACCTAAAAATACACAAAACAAAGAATGTGGAATATTAAATACTGGAGATTCAAGTACGAATGGATTTCATTGGATTTGTTGGTATAAAGATGGAGAAGAAAAATTAAGTTTTGATTCTTATGCATTACCACCTCCAGTTGAACTTGTTCAATATTTACACAGTCCTGTTTATTATAATAGTAAAAGAATTCAGTTTGGAGACACTTCTTTTTGCGGACACTTGTGCCTTTATGTATTAAAAAAGCTTGATGAAGGTGTTGATTTTCAAAGTATTGAAAACTCATTATACTGAATTAGCGAAGCAATAATCACATAGTGATTTAAAAAAAATATATATAGTATATAAAAATGAGTATGAATATAGCTGGTAGTAATTCATTATATGGTTACACAACAGATGGATTAAATATCAACATTAATGTTGGCAATACAGCCACTACTGATGTTGATTTAAATTCACATAAATTAATCAATGTAGCTGATCCTACAGATGCACAAGATGCAGCTACGAAAAATTATGTAGATAACAATCAAACTTCTAGCAGTGCATGTCTAAGACTAGATGGAACTAATAGTATGAGTGCTAATATAAATTTGAATTCACATAAATTGATCAACGTAGCTAATCCTACTAATGCACAGGATGCAGCTACAAAGAATTATGTAGATAATAATCAAACTTCTATCAGTGCATGTCTAAGACTAGATGGAACTAATAGTATGAATGCAAATATTAATTTGAATTCAAATAAATTGATTAATGTAACTAATCCTACCAATGCACAGGATGCAGCTACAAAGAATTATGTAGATCGCTTAATTCCTTATCAACATAAATATAAAGTTTTGATTATAGCTGGTCAATCAAATACATATGCTGGTAGAGAATGGGGTTTATCTCAATCAATAACTAATGTAAATTATATGAACAGACGAATAGTCCAATTTGCGATGGGTAATGGACAAAATGATGTGTTACTTCCTTGTTCATTGAGACTAGATGTAAATGAAACAGATAATAATTGTTGGGCAGGATATGGTTCAATACTTGCTGGGCTTATAATGCAAGATGCTGAAGGTGCGAATACATTAAATATGATAAATCCTGATGAATGTTTAATGATACTTCCATGCATGCTAACTGCTAAAAGTTTCAGTAATGATTATTTTATGCCGTATGGAACTGGTTTTAAAAATTTAACTCGTAAAATCAATTACATTTCATCACATTATAACGCAGAGTTTTGCTGTATGACTTGGAGTCAAGGAGAAGATGATTCTAAAACCGGTTGGTGTGATAACTATGCATATATTCTAATGAATTTTATACAAACCATTAGAGATTATATTGCATACTCATCAAGCCAATTTGATACATTGCCAATCTCACAAATAAAAGCAAATAAAATGCTATTCATTACATTTCAAATGCTATCTTCATGGGTTCAAGCAAACTCAACTACAGCAACTCAAGTTCAAGATGCATTAAAAAATATTATAAATTTTTCTCCATATACAGCTAGTATATCTCTAGATGGTATGCCTCCCAGTCTTAGGAGTGCAAATTTCGATGGAGTACATTATGATTCAAGACAACAAATATTTTTAGCAAACAAATTTTTTGAAGCAATACCAATTGCAATGAATAATATATATGGTGGTGGTTATGGAACACCATATAATTCTGGAGAAGTATTATTAGTTAGACAAGTTGCTGGATATTTATTTCTTAACAATTATTATAGTGCCTATAGAGTATTTAATTCTACTCCATCTACTGCTCAATTATATAGTACATTATTTACTAATTGGCAGTATAAAAACAAAGATGGCTATTATAAATATAGACTTAAATATAAAATTAATGATGTATGGAATAGTATTATATTTAAACAAGCATTCCTTCCAATGATGTCTATGGCTTACCAAAATGTTGCACAACTCATATCAACAGATACACCATTTGGATGTACAGAATTAGGACAAGGATTTTGCGGTTTAAATTTGACAACTACAAAAAGTATGATGAATTCTGGAGCAGTACTTACACTAGATACAAGTGGTGGTTATTGGGCACCTGTATGTCAAAATATAAACTATTTATATAATGGACGACCTGCTATGCCTATATTTGATAATTATATACAAAATAGTACTCTTCCATTTGTAGCAACAGAACTAGAATTATATGCTATAAGAGATCCTTTATAATATTGTTAAGACAATTCTACTATGCATAAGCGCTACTACGCGTAAGCAAATCTAGCGCATGCGCATTAAAAAAATAAAAAAAATTTGAAAATGATTTAAATAATTTTCTTGTGTATATAAAAAAAGAATGGAAAATAATATTGAGAATAATAATTTTTTAATAAAAAACATAATTAAGCCTTCAACTCAAATATATTATATTACTGAAATATTAAAAAAAGAAGGTTATAAAGATATTTGGAATAAAATTGACTTTGCTGAAAGTATAGGTAGAAATGATCTAATTAAATTATTAGTTCAATTAGGAGAAAAAGGAACAGGATGTGCAATTGATTATGCTGCTTATTATGGACAATTAGATAGTGTTAAATATTTAATATCATTAAATTATAAAGTAACTGATTTATCTTTTATTTTTGCTACTATGAATTGTCATTTGCATATTCTTGAATATTTTCATTCGGAATTAAATTTAAAAGGACCTAAAAATTTAATTGAAATGGCTGTATTTAATGGAGACTTAAATACTGTTAAATATTTAATATCTTTAAATTATAAAGTAAATGATGAATCGTTTATTAAGGCTGTAAAAAATGATCATTTGCATATTCTTGAATATTTTCATTCGGAATTAAATTTAAAAGGACCTAAAAATTTAATTGATTATGCTGCTGAAGAAGGAAATTTAGATATTATTAAATATTTAATATCTCAAAATTATAAAGTAAATGATGAATCGTTTATTAAGGCTGTAAAAAATGATCATTCGCATATTCTTGAATATTTCTATGATGAATTAAATTTAAGAGGACCTGATAATTTAATTGATATTGCTATAATGTATTACCTTTCAATTAGCTTCAATTAGCGCACAAGAAAAAAATTGAAAATATATTTCTTTACATAAATTATAAATTAAAAAATAAGAAATGGATTGTACAAATAAAGATATTAAATTAGGAAGTTATAAAAGAAGAATAAGTTTAGCTCGTTATTTGCAAAATAAAATTAAATTACATGCTGAAAAGTTAGAAAAGGAAAGATTAAAAAAAGAAAAGTTAAAAACACCAGATCAAATTTATTATTAAGAAAAAGTCACGTGACGTCATTTTAAGAATTTTTCGTAATATTTCATAACAAGAAATAAAAATTAACACTTATTTTAAAAAATCAATTTTTTTAAAATAAAAAATTATTTCTTGTTGAAATAATTTATATACAACATGGTTCAATGTTAACCCCAATATTAATATTAATTTATGGTTGAAAATTTGGTTGAAAATAAAAAATAAGCCAATACCGGTAAATCTCTTACTACTTATATATATATATATATATATATATATATATATATATATATATATATATATATATATATATATATATATATATATATATACACGCAAGAACAAAATTATTAAAAGTAAATATAAAGATTTGCTATATGTTGCCTAAGGAACCTTTAGGTTGTGTTACAATCACATTGCCTAACTAATGATTCATACAGCAAACTTGTAAGCTGTTTACCTTGCAAATATGTTACAAGCCTCAGGCATTTTGCAGAGGGCAATCAAGAATCAAAAGGTGCATACTAATATACACTTGCATGCTATTATAATAATATTATACCAGGGTGGCCAGCTAACTGGAAATCATGGAAAAGTCAGGGAATTTTTTTCTTGTGAGGAAAATCAGGGAAAAATGTCTTTTTTGAAAATTTAATTTTTTTTAAAGGTTTTTTTTTACTTACTCCCAAACAACAAAACTTAAAAATTCACACTTCAAAATATAACTGAGTCAGGGAAAAACATAAAAAGTCAGGGAATTTAATTCTTGAAAGTGGCTGGCCACCCTGTATACATAATTTATATATATATATATATATATATATATATATATATATATATATATATATATATATATATATATATATATATATATATATATATATATATATATATATATATATATATATATATAATATATATATATATATATATATATATATATATATATATATATATATATATATATATATATATATGTATATATATATATATATATATATATATATATATATATATATATATATATATATATATATATATATATATATATATATATATATATATATATATATATATATATATATATATATATATATATATATGTCACTCTCCATGAAATAATCTGAACATATAACATCAGATTTACTCGGTTTTTAATAATCAATGCATTTATAAGGTTTTTGCATTTTTTTATTTATCAAGCGAAATCTGTGTTTTAAGCGCATATAAGTTTAACGCAACTACGGATTTATAAATTCTGGGGCTTTCCAATATGGCGTCTTTTGGCTTCAAAAATTTCGAAATTTTATTAGGAGATGCGCTATCCAGTTATTATAGAGATCAGTGGAAGAGCCACGATCGTGGCTTTAAAAGTGGTCTTTGAAACTATGACTTTTTACAGCAAAATACCGCTGATTGTTCATTAAAAATGGTAGCATTGAATAGAGCACATATTTCTCTATCTTTTGGTATATTGTTGTTATATATTTGGTTTTGAAAATGAGCGACAGTAAAGAAAGTTGTATGGATGACGAGAGTTGTACCAGCGAAGTATTTTTAAGTTCCAGCGATGACAGTTTGTTTGATGAAAGCACGATAACTTTAATTAAAAAATTGTAAACAATATTATTTATACAAATATATCACCTAGTATGATAATTTGAAGTTTTTATTTTAATTTTTATGTAGACTTCAGTTCTGATGGCGATGTTGATGTAGGTGATGTTGGTGGTAATGTTTTAGACGATTGGTTATTTGTTCTAAAAGATGAAAATGGTCCTAATTTTGTTCACTTTACTGGTGAATCAGTACCCAAGCACTCAATTTCACCTGAGTCTAAGCCTATTGAATATATGGACTTGTTTTTTACAACTGAATTTTTGCAAAATATAGTAAATTTTACTAATAGTTATGCTGAAACGTGGATTCAAAACAATCAACAACATTTGAGGTCCCATCCAACATCAAGAGGTCATGGATGGATTAAACAAGGAAAGACCAATCTTTTAGAGATAAGAGCTTTCCTTGGAGTCTTAATCAACATGGGTCTCATCAAAAAAGCTAATCTTAAACTTTACTGGGATATAAGTCATCCTTGTGCATCTACACCCTGGTTTGTTACCCACTTCAATCGTGACCGGTTTCAACTTTTGCTTAAATTTCTTCATTTTACAGACATCCATATACCAAATCAACAACCACTCAATAAAATTTATAAAATTCAGTTTTTAGTTGAACATTTTAATAACAAATTTCTATATTATTATTATCCACAAAAAGACATTTCTATAGATGAGAGTATCGTTGGCTACAAAGGAAAGACACCACATCTGCGTCAATATATGCCAAACAAATGTCATTCTAGGTTTGGGATTAAGTTATGGTGTGTTTCAGACAGCACTAACGGTTATTTGTGTCAATTTGAAATTTACAAAGGAAGAAAAGACCCAGATGTAGCAGCCATTGCCTATGGTATGACTTATAGTTTAGTTTTTCATCTTTTGCCCCAAACTAATTTCCTCCACCAAGGTCATCACTTAGGTATTGACAATTATTATACTTCTCCTCAACTGTTATTAGATCTTTATGCTCATCAGACTACTGCAACAGGCACAGTAAGAGTCAACAGGAAAGGCCTACCAGAAACCTGCATTAAATCGAAATTAAAAAATAAGGAGGTATGCCAATATAGAAAAGGTCCCTTGTTGTGTGTGGCATACCAAGATGGTAAAAAAAAGCCTATATTATTATCTACTGTTGCCAAAGCAGGTTTTACTGAAATGCGTAACAGAAGAGGAAATATAGTTATGAAACCAAATGTTGTTGCCCTTTACAATAAAACCATGGGGGGGGGGTGTAGATTTGGGTGATGCACAGCTCTATGTGTACTTGTCTGAGCGTAGAACAATAAAGTGGACTACTAAAGTTGCTTTTTCTTTATTTGGTAGAGCAATTTTAAATAGCTATTTATTGTATAAGCTCAATACAAATGAATAAAAGCCAATGTCAAGAATAGATTTTATGATGGCTATAGTGGAAAGTTTAGCCGGAGGTTATTTTCCAGTAAAAGTAATTTCTAAAAGAAGAACATCAAGAGAGATTGAAGTGGGTAGAAGTACAATTGTCCCATATCCACCTACCCAACACACTGCAAGTAGCAATCCATTATATGGTCACAATCTTGTTAAGGTTGGTGCAGGAAAAAAAATAAAATGTGTAGCTGGGCACCAATCTCGAGTCCGCACAAGTTGGCAGTGTCAGTTATGTGGTGTTGGACTGTGTCCAGCCTGTTTTTCCAATTATCACACAACAGTTGTGCATTAAAATCATTAAACTTCTTTTAAACTTATATAACCTACAAAAAAATAAAAAAGTTCAAAAATAGTTGTTTTTTTGTTTGTTTGTTTTTTTGTTACGTTTATTGGCGATTTTTTTTGCCGATATTTTTTTAGTTCAATTTTTCTGAACGGCGTTTGAATTTTATCGAGCGCTCAAAGGGTTAACATTGTTAAGTTACATAACTAAATAAAATTATATTTAGTTATCTTTTACTTTTACACAACTTTTTGTAAGTAGTTAATGGAGAATTTACAATAATTAGTAGATAGTTAGACATTTAAAATATGTCTATTAAACTAATAGCTATTTGTTCAAGCAATATGTTCTTTATAAATACATGTTGATGGCGCTATTCAACTTTCTCCCCCCCCCCTGTTTTTATGATTTATTTTTATAGAGTATATTATACTGATTCTAAATCATATAAAAACATAGGTCTGAAAACTTGAGGAAAGTACTCTAAACTGGTGTTAAAGTATAAAAATCCACATTAAAAAACGCTAATATTCCACCATCTTTTTAAAAACATTTTAACACTGTTTTTAAAATTTAGGTAATTATTTTTTTAACTAGCAACCCAGTTTTTATTGTTGTTTTTATATTTTATGATGTGTACATACATCGACTGACAAATAGGAATTGGCGCAACTAAATGTACATGTATCGACTGACAAATAGGAATTGGCGCGATTAAATATACATACATCGACTGACAAATAGGAATTGGCGTAAATAAATGTACATATCTACTGACAAATAGGAATTGGCGCAATTAAATGTACATGATTTTGAAATCAATAAAAAATGCGTTTTAAATTGAAGCGTCGATAGAAACCAGGGTTTTTCAAAGTTTTTATTGAAAAAGAATTTTATTATAACCGAGTATGACAAAGATGGCTAATATTAGCGTTTTTAATGTGGATTTTTATACTTTAACATCAAATTAGAGTACTTTCCTCAAGTTTTCAGACCTATGTTTTTAAATGATTTAGAATCAGTATAATATACTCTATAAAAATCAATCATAAAAACAGGGGGGGGGGGGGGCGGAGAAAGTCGAGTAGCGCCCATATTGATATGATATTGTTTGTGTTCAAGTGTACTTTTTTTGTTAGGGACATTAAAATTATTTAAGATTTCTTATATTAAGTGTTTAGACAGAGATTCCTCATTATATTTTTATATGGATAACAAAATTAATTGCTGCTTTGTAAATAATTATGGAGCTTGTTATAAACAATCATATACTCAAGAAAGAAATCTGATTGAAGATATTGACAGCAATGATCGTAAGATACCTGAAAAACGAACAAATCTGAAACAAGAACAAATTACTAATATATGCACACACCATCATGATATGTTAGTTGTAAGATATGAGGGTAATCAGAAAAGTTGCTGTAATCCATTTCTGAGTCACCAAAAGATGTGTAGAGGTAAAAATCTATATATTTATATTTCATTAGGTAATATCATTATTAATAAGTCATATAAGTTTTTTTGGTAATAAGATTTGTTCAATGTTTTATAGTTATTAATACAACAAATTGTATAGTAATATAATAGAAATTACATAATATATAATTAATGTTATTTAAGTAATCTAATTACTTTCTTTTTAAGCATCTCTACGTGTGATTACAATGCATACTGTGTTAGAAGCAGAAACCATAGGTTTAAATCTTATACCTGGAAAAAAACTGTTTCCAACCTGTTGAAGTAAAGTTATAACTTGTTTATCAAAAAGTATAAGTGAAAATAAAAATGATGAATGTTTTGATATTGTTAATGAAAGATCCATTCATTTTTACGAAGACGATGAACATAGCCGTATAATGCCTGGTAAAAAGGACTATGTAAGCATAAAGAAAAATGTCCACATGCAAAAACATTTATTCTAATGTAATTTAAAGGAATTGTTTGTTGCCTTTAAAACCAAGAACCCAGAAATAAAAATAGGATTTTCAAGGTTTTGCACCTTGCGACCTAAATGGTGTATTACTGTTGGTGCCTCAGGAACACATTCTGTATGCGTCTGTGCTATTCATCAGAATTTGAAACTGCTTTTACATCCTCTTGGTATGACATACAAAGAATTGTTACCTTATATTGTCTGTGATATAACTAATAAAGACTGTATGATGAGGAAATGTGAAAAATGCCCAGCAACTATGAATGCATTGGTTAAAAAACTTTATGATATACTCGGAGAATTTGAAGATGATGATGAGATTGAATTTGATCAATTGACAACAACATATAGGTCAAACTTGACACATAATAAAGAGCCAGTGTTTGAATACTATGAACTAGTATGTAGAAAACTGGAAAAACTGTAGATCAAGAAAGGAAGATATGAATGAGGTAACAGCATTATTTCTGGGTGATTTTTCAGAAAACTATAAATTTGTAGTTCAGGATGAAGTGCAAAGCTTTTATTGGACAAATTTACAATGTACACTTCATCCAGTCATTATTTATTTCAAAAAAAAAAGGCATTCTCAAGCACAAATCCCATTGTATTATTTCGGATGATATGATCCATGATGTGAACATGCTTTATAAAATTATTGAGGTTGTTTGCAATGATATAAAAACAAATTTGCCTCAAATAAAAAATATTGAATACTTTTCAAAAATATTGAATACTTTTCAGATGTGCAGGTCAATATAAGAATTGCAAAAATATGTTAAATCTTTGTTTCCATTGTGAAGATTTTGGTTTTACTGCTAAATGGAAATTTTTTGCAACTAGTCACGGTAAGCAACCTTGGGATAGGTGGTACAGTCAAACGTCTGGCAACACTAGCAAGTTTGCAAAGAGATATGGATAATCATATTTTATCTCCACAAACAATGTATAAATATTGCAATGAAAACATTAAAGGCATAAATTTAATATATATTTCATCAGAAGATTTAACTTTGGTGAGAACCGCTCTTAAAGAACGATTGGATACTGCTAATACAATACCTGGAACACGTAGTTACCATCAGTTTGTACCACTTGGCCATCAAAAGGTAAAGTTTTTTTTAATTATACCTTATACCTTTTACCATATTTTAAAATACACGCATAACTTTTATTGATAAACTCAAATAGATATTAGATTTTTGCAGAATCATTATCAAATATATTTGTATTTTATTTTATTTCCTCTGCATTTGCTATCTATGCATTTAATAAAACATGTTTGATAAGTAAAATGGAATAATTGCATATGTTACTATTTTGTTTAGGTAGGCACTAAGCTATGCAGTGTTGATGAAGAATTTGCTTTAATTCATGACTTTGGAAATATCCAGATAACAACTGTAAACCAAGTACCAGGTGGTTATGCCTGTGTTTCCTATGAGCAAAAGTGGTGGATAGGAGTCATTGAAGATATTAATTTAGAAGAAAAAGATGTGCTTGTAAAATTTATGTGTCCTAATGGTCCTGCACGGTCGTTTAAATGGCCACCAAAGGAAAGCCAATGCTGGACATGAAAATGTCCACATTATTTGCAAAGTTGAGGTACCGATAACAAAAACAGGACTTTGCTACTATTTATCCAAAGAGAAAAATTATTTTCCTAAGGAAGTAGAGATTTTTATATTTATAAGTCATTCCATTCTTTTTTTTAATATTATGTATTGTGAACCAACTTGTAAATAATGTGAATGTAAAGCATATATAAAATCACTAAAGTTTAGTATTTTTTTAAAAAAATTTATATAGGTTTAAATTTTGTTGTAAATATCATATGAAAATGAAAAAGATAATAAAGTCACTAAATTTTTAGTTTCTAATTTGATTGATTGGTAAAAGGTGGGGTTATATTAAGTGTCTAATTTAAAAAATATTAAAAAATTTTGTGTCTATATTAAACATCAATAATTCCTCAATTAAAAATAAGGCCAAAACAAAATTGGTTCGAAAAGTAGGTGTTGATTTCATTTTTAAGAAAATCGAAATTAAATTTTTTTTATATCAGTCAAATTTTTTATAGCTATAATTGTCAATGCCCTTTTTTCTCGGCGTTATAAAGTGTATTTTATGGATCTTAAAATACGCTACATTCCCTTGTTTTGACATATAAAAAACTATATTTTTCGGATTTAACAGGTTTTAAACTCTTTTGGTACAAAGTTTCAGAATTGTGGCATCACTACAAGCACCATATTAAGGTGAAAGTAAACGAAATGATTTTCGGCACTTTTCCCCCCTCAGATTTTAGTCAAAATCGACGGTAAGGAATTTTATGAAAAAAAATTACAATCATTCCTAACATATGTCTATAAACATTTGTGCCAAGTTTCAAAAATTTTGGTGATATAGGGTGCAGATTTGTATTTTTTGAGAAATTTTTACCCAATAATAACTTGAAAGTTTTTTTTTAATTAGTGGTGTTTTTTTTTGTTTTATTAAAAAACATTTTTAAAACATGCGTAAGTGTTGCTACATCGACTATCTTATAGCCTGCTGCTACAAGGGAGTGTTGCTACATCGACTATCTTGTAGCCTGACTCGCAACGGAGTGCTGCTACTTCGACTGACAAATAGCCTGACTCGCAAGGGAGTACTGCTACATCGACTGAGGGTTTGGTTTGGGCAGGCAGTCTATCATTTAAAAAAAAAAATTTTTTTTGAAGTTTTTTAACGTTTTCTGGTCAGGCTTATTAACGCGCTCTTTAAAACAACAGTTTATGGGGAAAACTTTGCGACTACCATACAAGACTATATATATATATATATATATATATATATATATATATATATATATATATATATATATATATATATATATATATATATATATATATATATATATATATATATATATATATATATATATATATATATATATATAGAGAATAGAATAATATATATATAGATAGATAATAATATATATATAGAATAATATAATATTATACTTTATATGTTTGATCGTACAAATTTTGCACACAAGCCAAAACGTTTTGAGTTTGTATTTTCAATAAAATAGAGAGAGTTTTAAAAGGAAAACATTGCAAGTAGAATAAGTAGTTACACAGCTATACCAAAGACGATGTACAAATTACTTAATTGCAACTATAAGCTTAAACTTTATTAAATTCTGATTTTTTTGACGATCGCGAAATCCCGGGAAATTTCTGGATAAACAGTTTGTACGATATCCCTGGATTGCCATCCCTAGACCAAACTTTGTTGACCAAACAATGCAGAAAGCATGTCAATAAATTCTAGAATGACGTTCAAATTTGATTTTTCAACATTTAAACTTGGTTAAATGTTGAGTTTATTTTCTTATAATGAAGTATTTGTTATTTTTTTTTATTGAATTACAAGAAATCTTTGGTTTATGTTTATTTCTTTTCGTTTTACATTGTTTATAAATACTCTTGTATTAATGAGAGTGATAGATGATTAAATTTGTCAAATGAATATGAATTACAAATTAAATTATTGAAATTTTTATAAGAATAATTTTTTTATTGTTAATCAAGTTATAGTTATTAGTTCTTTATAATTACACTTCTACAAAAAAAAAAAAAAATTTCATGAGATATTTAAACTGATTTTTATGTATTTTTCAATGCTGATTTTAAATCTGAACGTTTTTTTTGTTGGCTCTAGTTTTTTTGCAATTTAAAATTTTTCAATTTTTCAAAAGGTTTTTGTAAGGTTTTGTTTTTTCGCATTATCAAGAACTGTGGAATTAGAAAAATAAAGCGGCAAAAAATAGCTTATCCTAACATTCCTCCTGCTATTAAACCATTTCAACATTTAGAAAAGGTTCAATTTCCAATTTTTAAAGGTTTATTTTTATCAGATGATGAACAAAGCATGTCTCCTATAGATAATATTTCAGGTCTTTATTACAATTAGGTATTTATGTATGTAATCCAACAAAATGAAGACTGTTATCTTAAAGCGAAGCCTAAAATGTTGCCTTTAGAACAATGTTAATATTTTTTGTCGGTTTTTTCTTGTAAATAAAAAAGCTAAAAACTATGCAGGTTTAATTGATAGAAAATTAAAAGGCTTTTGTGTATCTTGGATGTAAAATAAAAAACTTCATTATATAAATAGTCATTTTGACTAGTTTCCTTAAAAAGTTTCCTTAAAATTTTGGAGATGTGAGTGAAAAACAAGAAGAGCAGTTCCATCAAGATTTTAAGACAATGGAAGATTGTTACCAAGTACTTTGGGAAAAATACATGATGGCAGGCTACTGTAGAAGCATCAATCGAGATGATTCAGAAAAAGCTTATAAAAGAAAGAGCAACAAACAAAAGTTTGTTCCCGAATAAATATTCTTTATCAAACAATATTGTCGGCAATATTCAAAACTAAAATTTACATAATTTTTTTATAAATCAATAAAAGTTGCTAAAATTAAAAAAAAAGTTTAATGATGTTAATAATGTAATAATAGGATTAATATATATGTATATATATATATATATATATATATATATATATATATATATATATATATATATATATATATATATATATATATATATATATAAAATTATATTAGGGGGGGGGGGGGGGCCGTACTACTACGAAATAGTTCTGAGGACCTTTTTTTTTTTTTAAGAAATCTTTTCAGCCAATATCTTCAAAATTATTTTGAAGAAATTTATTTATTATTTGGAAAATGATTTGGGGGGGGGGGGAGGTAGGGCCAAATGCCCCTGCTACCAAATCCACCCCGATTGCAACGGGTCTAATAATAGAATTAATATATGCAGCTGTTTTCTATTTTTATTTTAAATGAATTTTTTTTTTTTTTTTTTTTTTTTTTTTTTTACAACTTCAATATACACTTCATTACGTTACAATTCTATCATATAATTTAATGCAAAGAGTAAAATATATAACATAAGAATACGTAATTTAACAATTATAATAAAACATAACGTTAGATTAATAAACACTGTTTTTTTTTTTAAATAAAAACTATTGTTTCTTCAAATATAAACATGTTGTTGTAAAGGAGACTCGCAGTAGACTATGAAGTCTTATCATCAAGTACCTTTTCAAATGGTTAAATAAATTTAATTAATTTTTATATATAGTTAAAAGTGGTTAAACAATACACAGTCAGTGATACACATAAACATTTTAGTATAAATCTTGTTGTTAAGTTTAATACATGTCAATAAAATTTTTGATATTAAGTATAAGGTGTTTTAATTTTTTTTTCAAGGTGGCAGAATTATTTAATGTTTTAAGTTCTATATTTTCGGATATTATTTTGTTATATAGGTACGGACCCCGGTAGGAAATAGAGAATCGTGAGAACTCTGTTGTTTTTTTTGGTAATGTGAAGTTCCCTGTTGCTCTTGTGGTATATCTATTAGAGTTAATTTGAAAAAAGTTATCTAAAAAATGCGATGGGACTAGTCCAAGATTGTATTTAAGCATGAAAAGAATATTTTGATAGATGTTGATTTGGTAAACATTCAGTGCATTTAGGGTTTTTAGTAAAGGTTCAGCATGGGTGAGTTTATATTTATTATAAACTAATCTTGATGCATGTTTTTGACTTAAATAAAGAGTATTTAACTTGGATTTGTGTGTACTTGCCCATGCAATATTAGCGTACGTAAGATAACTTTGGATGTAAGAAAAATAAAGAGATTTAAGATTATCTTGGGACAACATAGGTTTAACTTTGTAAAGTATCCCAATATTTTTTGAAATTTTGGTGTTTATTGTACTAATATGGGCTCTCCAAGTTATATTTTCGTCAATAAGTATCCCAAGAAATTTTGTTGTTTCTGTTCTTTTAATGTTTACCTTATCTATTTTTAGTGGGGGAAGTATAGTTGGTATATTATTTTTTTGTTTTTTGGAATGAAACAATATATATTATGTTTTTTCTGTATTTAGTGATAACTTTTTTAATTTCAACCAGATGTTTAATTTTTCAAGCTCTTTGTTCATACATTCATAAAGGTTTTTGATTGAGTTCGAGGAATAAAATAAATTTGTGTCGTCGGCAAACATTATAACATCAAGTTTTTTCGAGGTTTTTGTAAGGTCGTTAATATATAGAGGAAACAGAAGGGGTCCAAGAATGGAACCTTGGGGGACACCACACTCTATTCTTAGTAGTTTTGAGTGTTTATAATTGTCTGAAATAACACATTGTTGCCTATTGCTTAGGTAGTTTTTGAACCAGTCAAGAGTGATGTTTTTTACTCCATAGCTTTCCATTTTTTTAAGTAAGATATTATGATTTACTGTGTCAAAGGCTTTTGACAGGTCTATAAAGATCCCCAGAACATATTGTTTTTTATCAAAAGAATCACTTATACTATTAATTAGATCTAGGATTGCGTGTTCAGTCGAATATTGTTTTTGGAAGCCAAATTGTTTTTTATTTAGGATTTTATTTTGGATTAAATACTCGTACAATCTGTTGTAGATTACTCGTTCGAGAAGCTTAGAGAAGGTAGGGAGTACCGAGATAGGTCTATAGTTATTAATTAAGTATGATTCACCTGTTTTAAATATTGGTACTACTTTAGCTACTTTTAACTTGTCTGGTACAACTCCTGTTTTAATCGAAGACTTGAAGATTTCAAATATAGGTTTATTTATCACTGTAAAGACATTTGCCACTATCCTACTACAGATATCGTCTATTCCTGGAGTTTTATTTAATTTTAAGGAGTTTAGTGCAACGTTAAGCTCTTGATAGCTTAGTTCTTTGCATTTTAGTTCGCTCTGGGGATCATTTAGATATGATTCAAACGAGTTATTAGGATATTCAATTTTTGAGGCAAGATTAGGGCCAATGTTAACAAAAAATTCATTGAATTTTTCAGCAATTTTATTTTTGTTACTGTACTCTATATTGTCTATGATAATTCGAGCAGGCAAATTATTTGATTTAGTTTTTTTGTTCCCAATTATTTCTTTTATAATGTTCCATGTTTTTTTAATGTCACCAGTTGCATTTTTTATTTGCTTCGAGTAGTAGTTTTTTTTTGAATTTTTTTTAATTTTTTCAAATAAATTTTTGTATTGCTTGTAGATATTTAGGTTTTTTTCATTTCTATTTTTTAAATATTTGATGTAAAGTTTTTGCTTTTTTTTTGAAGATTTTTTTATACCTCTAGTAATCCATGGACATTGTAAGTATTTTACTTTTAATTGTTGTTCTATAATTGGGAAGTGATTATTATAATGCTTTAAGAATATTTCTAAAAACTCATTATAAGCAGAGTTGGTGTGCCCAAGGTTGCATTTTTGGTAAATCTTATCCCATCTCACTGCCGATAGTGAGTCTTTAAACTGTTGAATAGTAAATTTATTAATTTTTCGTTTATAGACTTTGGTTTTTGAGTTGTTTGTTTTTGTATCTTGAAACAAAGAAAAGTATATCGGAAAGTGATCGGATATATCCGTTTTGATTACACCTGCTTTTAATGAAGAATCATAAAATGAATTAGTCAATATGTTATCTATTGCAGTGATTGAAGTTGATGTTACCCGGGTGGGTTTGTTTATTATAGGGAAGATGTAGTGTTGAAACATATCATCAAAAAAAATTTTGGTAACAGCATCTTCATTGTACTGTAAACAGTTTATGTTAATGTCTCCAATACAGAATAATATTTTGTGCTCTTTATTGTTTTTTAGAAATATTTGTTTTAGATGATTAGAAAATTTTTTTATATCACCTTCAGGTGGTCTGTAACAGGTGGGAACCAGTATATTTTTTAACTTTTGGTTTATTATTTCAATTGCAAAGACCTCACCATCGGCATCAGAAACAGAAAGATCGTCTCTAACTTTAGTTGTCAGATCATTATGAATATATGTCATAATTCCACCACCTCGTTTTTGAACTTTTCGCTCGTAAGATATTAGTTTGTAGTTCGGAATTAATAAGTTTGAATTTATTCTGGATGATTCGTCAGAACACCAGGTTTCTGTTAAGCAAATCATACTGAACAAAAAATTACATTCTACAAGAAAATGTTTTAGCTTGTCAATATTGCTAATTATACTTCTTATGTTTATGTGTATAACCGTAAAGTTATTATTTAATGATTTTAATTCATTTTTAAAAGTTTTTAAATCAAAAAACCGCGAGTTAAAATTATTTTCATTAAAAAAATGCAAATCTGGGTCGTAAAAGTTATCAAGTAAAGCGTTATTGGCTGATTTGAAAACATTAAAGTGTTGCGTTTCGAAATCTTTTGTTTGTTTAGCCATAAGTAAAAAGAATTAACTTTGCTTCGATCGCTTTAACTTACGCAAAACTTATTTTCTTATTTTCTAAATTCGCGACAATAAATTTTATTAAATTTAATCGTTGCGTATTTACCTTGATTGCGAAGATTTTTAACTTCTTCCCAAAGTCAAAAATAAAAAAACTGTATTGTTTAAACAATACCCTACCCTTTATAAATGAAATTCAAATCTGCTTCAAAGAAATTCTTTAAAAATTTTGTCATTAACCTAAACTTTAACAAAAAAAAAATTATTTATTGCAAAAAATTTGTAACTTTCCGTAAAAATCTGATATCAGAATTCAGCGAATTAAGTAAAAGCAAGTTTCAACATTAATAAAATTGTCGACCTCCATTTTTTATCATTTTGACCTGTGTAATAATTTAATAAATTTTTTGTTGATCTGTGTTATTTCTAAAAGAAAACATGCAATTTTAAAATATATTTCTTGCCTTTCTAAAAATTATTTTAGTAAACACTTTAGTTTTTTTTTGTTATAACTTTAACAAAACAAAACAAAAAAATTAAATTAAAAAACTTTTGATCTTATACTAGAGTTTTGAGTTTTTTTTATTGAAAAACTCATTTTTTGAAATTTTCAAACAAGTTGCGCGTAATTATGTGAGTTACTTGGGCTTTTCAATAAAACTGTACTCAAAACTTTAGTATTAGACCAATACCCTTTTAACAATCAAAGTAGCCCGTAGTAAGGAGTACATTGATCGTTCGGAAGAGTTGCGTTAAAATGACGAAAAAAAACTTACAAGTAAATATATATATATATATATATATATATATATATATATATATATATATATATATATATATATATATATATATATATATATATATATATATATATATATATATGTATATATATATATATATATATATATATATATATATATATATATATATATATATATAAAATACGGAAAAAACTAAGGAGAAGATAGTTTTACATGTACATAAAACAAAGAATATTAAAAATTTAAATTAAAGAATATTAAGAATATTAAATCTCCAGTTTACGTTCATTGACACTACACCAAGCAATATTTGCATAATTTAAATGACAATGAATAAATAATAAGCATAATCGAGTTAGACTATGTCTTTTGTGTCAACATCAACTCTAAACCGAATACTAACTTGTCACCATAAGTCACCATAAATCACCTGATGTTAGCTTACCACCATAAGTTACCATGTATGACCTGAAAATAGCTTGTCACCAAAAGTCATCATAAGTCGCCTAATAGTAGCTTGTCACTATAAGTTATTTGATGGTAGCTCGTCACCATAATCTGAATATATTTTTTGTTACTTAAACTTTGTTCGTGTTGTTTTAAATTTTACACAAAAACTTTCTCCCAATTTTACCTAATTCTTAGTTATGGTGTTCCACATTTTCGCTGTAGGAATTGTAACTTTGAGTGGATTTTTGCTCTAAATGTAGATAAATTTTCTTTATTAATTTTATTTTTATAGTTTCAAAAGAAATCTTATCACATAAACTGCACTAAAATTTAACTTTTATAGAAAACTATATACTTATGCGAAATAATTAAAAAAAAAAAAATATCTGCTAATCTGAAAAGAATCTAGTACAAATGCTGATATTAGCCTCCCATACTGGTGAGTTTACAGTGGGCAATTGCATAAGTGAAAGTTACAGAACTGTCTTAGTGTAAATTTTGAAAGTGGCGTAAGTAAAAACATGCATAAGTACGAATCTCCGTAAGTATAAGCATAGATAGATAGATAAAACTTATTGGTACAAGATTAAAATTACATGTTCTAATAGGCATTCTGGTCCGAAAATGGGATATTGACCGTATGCTCCTTAATAAGTATAAAACAATGTACATTAAAAAATATATATAGTTTATAATATAAACATTATAGATTTTATTAATTCATCTGCGTTATCGAAGCGGTGTTTTTTGAAAGCGGAAAATTTTACTTTTTTTTTACACATACATATTTTTTCTAACTTTACAGCTTCTGATACCAGATTGTTTCAAATATTAACAACTCGTTGAGAAAAGCAATATTTGCGATTATCGAGTTGACACCGTTGCTTGCAAATCTTATAAATATGATGGCGGGTACATTTATTAAAGTTAACCTTAAAAGTTATTTTAAAAGAAAATAATATATACAAATATATATGTTGAATCACATCCAATTTATAACCAAAAGCAGAAAATTTTTGTCATTTTTATTACTATATTTTAATCATTTCTTTTTATTTTTTTTTATTTATCTTCAATTATTTTAAAACTTTTTTTTTTTTTTCTTTTTTTCTTTTTAACTTTGTTTCTTAACATTTTAAATTGTCTTTTTTTAAATACTTTTGCTTATATATTACGGATTATTGTGTATTACGGATATTTATTTGCGTTACTATTGGGGCTCGGTGATAAGGCTATTTTATGCCTTCTTCTTGCTCCAGCCAATTGTACTTTTTATATTGTTGTACTTTGTAAATATTTTTAACGGCGAAATAAACTAATAAACTAAAACTAAAAAAAAAAAAAAAAAAAAAAAAAAAAAAAAAAAAAAAAACCTCGAAAAACGAATTTTTATCTATACAAACTGTATGCATAATTTTAAAAATGAAACTAAACCATGTTTTATACGTCTGAGTTCATAAAAATCTAAATTAAGCATCTGTAAAAGTCAATAAACAACTAAGATTAGCAATTTTTTAGTCTCTTTAAAATATTTTCAATAGGCATTTATTAACATAGTTTGGTGTGCCAACCTGGAGAGATTGTTGATCTTATATAAGTGGTAAATGTACTTAGATATTAGGATTACGACTTTTAAAAACATTTTAAGATTAAAAATGTTCTAGTATTCATTGACTCTAGCTATGTGTTTTTTTTAATTTTGGCGTCCACAATTACTTTAAATTCTTTTGAGTTAGATGACCAATCTAATATATAGTTACCTAACTTGTTAAAACTGATACTCTGATGCATTAAAGCAAATGCTAACTTATGTGCAAAAACACTTCTTGCTGGCGATCGCTAAGTTTCTGACCAAAGAATAATTCTACGTTGAGCAACACTTAAATCGTGGCTATGATTCATATTATGATATGAGGTATATAACTTTAAGTCAGCAGCATAAAGCTTAATCATACATTCGAGGTTATACAATAAAGAGATCTGTCTGTGAAAAATTTAGAAATCCACTTTAAAATGTTGCCACGTAATGAAGTTTATACGAATATAATGAAAATAATATAATGAAACTTTAAATGATAATTTTGAATAAGATACGGAATCAAACGCGATTTGGAAATCAATCTATATATATATATAACATTTGTTATTAGATGATCGTTGATTGCGTACTTTAATCGTGAGTAGATTATAAAAGATTTGTGTATGTAGAATGTTAATTAAGGAAACCATGCTAACTAAGGGATAGTATGTTCTCTACGGGCATTTGTTTTGAAAGTTACGTTTTAAATGTCTTTAAAACGTTTTTTAAACGTCTTTTAAGCGTTGTTTACCTAAGAATGTTTAGAAGACGTTTAAAAGACATTTAAAATACATTTAGAACGTAACTTTTAAAAACAAATGCCCGCTGGGTTATAATGACTTAAACATCAACATTCCTAAGTATGAATCTTCGTTAGTGCAATTATGTATAAGTACAAATTTTCATAAGTTCAAACTTTCATAAGTACGAATCTTTGTAAGTGCAAACATGCATAAGTATGAATCTTCATAAGTGCAAACGGTAATAATTGCAACAAACGGTTTTACCTTTTTTATAATAAATTAATATTAAAAGTAAAATCTTTTTAACCAACCGTGCCGTTGTTAAACATGCCTTAATTAAAAAAGTTATCATTAGATAAAATAATTTACCTAGACGGAGATAGTGTTACAATTTATAATAAAATGGTGTGTTATCAAAAAGTCAGATCAGGAGACAAAAATTTTCCGAACAATATTTTTGGGGTTAAATATAACATTTTTAAAATTAGACATAAAATTATATGTTATAGAAATTTAAAAAATTATGTATTTTATATTTTCTTATACAATAAAATGTTTTTATAAAGAAATTTTTTTTGATTTCGGAACGTGTTACATCTTTTTTTCCGTTGGCCAAAAATTATCAAAAAGATATTTCAAAAATAATATACAGCACGCGAGCTGCGCACGCCCATTAATAAAATTCACCATTATCAATTTATATTGTATTAATATTTTATATCGCTTCCAGTTGTACAACTTCGATTCTTAGTTTCATCAATCTATAACAAAGACATTATTTTCAAGTCTGAACTTTTTACTGAACGCGTTTTTAGGAACATAAAAGGTCGCGAGTCACGCTCGTGCAAAAACTATATGAAAAAATAAAGAAAAAAAATAGAGAAAAAAATTAATTTTTTTTTTTTTTACTTGCTTTATGTTAGATCTTTAAATTATATTTTTAAGAAAATGTAGTAAAACATTTTGCTAGAGAAAAACTTTAATTTTTGCGAGCTTTGCTCGCCATCTTGTTTTTTGTAAATTTCCTTAAATCGTCTGGTTTAATTGAAGTTAATAACTGACAATAAAATATTTTCGATAACACACAACGATGCGACTGTACACGATTCAAGAGCTACGCAAAAGAATATTTATTATTCTTCAAATTTAACTGTTGACCAACACTTAAAATCTAAAGTAAAGAATTCTTTAAAGTGTTTTTTTTTTTAACCATTTTTTGTCTTATCAATTAGCTTATGAGACTTTCACTGACGTAGTTATAATGAAGGTTTAGTAAATTGTCTTTTTTAATCATCGTAATAAAACATCGGTTAGAGATCGCAACTAATTCGTCATTTCATCGAAATAAAACATCGGCCAGAGATCGCAACTAATTTTTAATAATTAATTTCATGAGACATGAGACAAGATCAATTTTTGCTAATACTAAGTGTTTAAAGAGCCAACTGCGACCAAAACAAAAGAGTAAAGTTAAATGCATTTAAACAATCAAAAGTTTTTCCGTTCTAATTAAACAGAGTAAGCTCGTTGGTGCAACATGTTCTAGGGTGCAACATGTTAGTGTGGACAACATGTTCAAGGGTGCAACATGTTAGTGTGGACAACATTTTTTACCGAAAGTTTTTTTTCAATTACTTTTATATTTTTTTTAAACACGTTTTTTTTTTGCAAAAAATATCAGTATTTTATTTTTATTTCGACACGTTTTAAAAATGTTATTGGGATTTCAAATACTTCTTATAAATAGTGCAGCAAAGTACATCATAATCATCATCTGGAAAATAGTTAAAATGTATTTAATAAGTAACAATATACAAACACATACTTTTGAAGATTTTCAATCGGAAAGAAATAATCCAGTTGACGAACAATATTTAGAATTACCGTATTTTAATCCATTAACGGAGTCGTTTGAAACCAGTTTTTTTGAAGAAAATTTCAATTTAGAACCTGGAAATAAAAACGATATCAAAAAAATAAAACGAGAACGTGATGTATCACCGCAAACCAAAAAATATCGTCAAATGAAACGCAACGAACGGGAAAGGGCAAGACAAAATCGAATAAATAATGCCTTTGATGTTTTAAGAAAAATGATTCCAAATCATCTTACTCCATGTAAAAGTGGACAAAAACTGACCCAAATAGAAACATTACGTCTCGCGAAATACTATATAGCAAGTCTAAAAGAGCTTCTAGACCATAAAGAATCAACCTAAAAGATCATGTTGACGAATCTTTATAAAACGAATCTTTAAACTTTAAAAACGTCAAAAAAACATCTAAAACTTTCAGATTACAAACAACTCACTAAGCTAATTAATAAAAAAGGAATCAGAATGAACTTTGTTTGTTTACAATAGATTTAGACTTTTTTATAATAAGTAACGGATTTTATAAATTTTTGTAAGCTAATTGAATTTGTAATTTATATTATAAATATTTTAAAATGTTTATGAAAAGTCTTTTTGTTATCATTTTTTAATTAACTTTTTTTGTGTCATTTTTCCATTAGTATACATTTAATTGCGAATCAAGTTATTTTCATAACGTAGAAGCTGTCAAAATAAACTTTATTAGCAATTTTCTTAAAACAATTTTTTTGCAATTAAAATTTTAAATAAGTTTTAGCTTTTTAAAAAGTAACGAATATAACAAAGGTTGTTGATGAATAATCTAAGTCTGTTTTTTGTTCATAGCCGTAAAAATGAATTGAAATACCGGCAGAATATCCGTAAGAAAATATTCTGGCAGAATGCCGGAATATTTTTTTTGTATAATTTTATAAATTTATAATTCAAATAAAAATCTGGCTACCCTTTTAGTAAAATGATTCAATCAAAAATTCTTTGTGGATTGAATTAAACACAAACTATTATGCAAAAACGTTTTTTTGATTTTCTTGGTTTTTAATTAGTTTAAAATTTCATTATGTTAAAAATAATTAAAAATAAAAAAAGAATAATCCAGAAGTTTGATTTTTATCATAAGATTTATCAAAAACACGTGTCATAAAAACCAAAATGAAACATTACTTCTTTTTAATTAGGAACTATAGGTTAGTATACCAACCTAGTTTTGTAAAAAAAAAAAAAAATTAATTTTAATTGGAAAAATCTTTGAAAAATCCTATTTCCGCTTAGTGAAGCGTAGTGTGGCATACCAAAAGACCTAAAATATATTTTAAAAAATTATAAAAAATATACATATGCAAGTGCATGTATGTTAAAATATATAAAATATATAACATACAAAATATATATTAATACATATGGTGTGTTTTTATATACAAAATATATTTTGGGTAATAAAGTTTAATTTAATTTATAAAATTGCATTTTAATATGTAGTCGAAAGAAGTAACCTAACAGTTCTACTAAATACGCCATTCTACTGAATACGCAATCTTAAAAAAAAGAAAAAGTTACAAAAGTTCCAAGTTATTTTGTAACTTATCTTGGAGGTAACAAATTACTTTGTATATTTTAGACTTCACGCTTCAAATGTTTATTTTTTTATATATCTATACCATCAATAATTTGTTATTTTGGAATGATTGCTTGTTACATTGTAAAATATATATGTACTTACATTGTATATGTATGTAAAAATAATAAATTGATAATATTTCCAAAAAATTTGCTATAAGAATTAGAGCTCTATATAAAGTTAGACATATGCTAAATAAACACCAATTAACACAGCTATACTATATATTATTCATTTATTCATTGCCATTTAAATGATGCAAATATAATATAGGATAGCGCTCACAAAACCAAACTTAAATCTCTCTATCGACATCAGAAACACGCAGCTCTCATAATTAATTTTACAAATCGTTTTCTAAGCTCAACACCGCTCAACACCGCTCAACACCGCTTCTAAAGAAATGAAAATTTTAAATATTTACGAAATGTTTTGAATATTTTATGTTTCATGTTTAAATGTAAAGAAAATATATCACCTAGTGTATTTATAAATATTTATATAAAACCTAAAAACAAATATGATTTTTTAAATATATTTATATAGTAATCAATACAACCTCCACATAGTTTAGAGTTGATGAAGGTAAGAACAACAGGCTTTTCTATGCTGACGATGGACATTGCTGCAGCCGAAACAGCATCTTAAATGTGTTTTTAAAAAAAGTGTACTGTGGGTGCATCAACTACATCCTAAGCTAATTTGTTCCATCGGTTAGTAACACGGTTTGTAAAGTAATGCTGATGTTCTGAATAACTTTTAATCAGTTGTGGTTTTAAACATCGGCTGTTTCTTCTCAGATTATATCGTGAATTTAAAATTTGTACTTGTGGTATGAAAAATTCAACTTCTTGTAACGGATGAGCGATTTTGTATTGCAGTATAAGATCACTGCGAATTCTGCGTTTTTCCAACGTGGTTAGACCTAATATTTGTAGTCTTTTTTTGTAATTAAAATATTTAATCAATGATATAGTCTTTGTTGCATGTTTTTGCACACGTTCAAGAAGGACGGTTTCCGGTTTAAGATGTGGAGACCATATATAGAGACGTATAGATTGTAAAATATTTTTCGAATCTGGAGGCTATGGCATCAAATGTCTTTTTGAGGCAACTAAGCATTCGGTTTCCGGCCGAAGCTGCTGCTTCTACTTGTGCTTTCATTTTGAGGTTGTCGGATATTAGTATCCCAAGGTCGCTCTCAATGCATGTTGGAGATTATGTCGGCTACCGTTGATGTTAGCCATGGTATAGATATGTGTTGATTTATTTTTGCGGCAAGCAACGTGTATTACATTGCACTTTTCGATGTTGAAGTGAATAAGCCAGTTATGTGACCAACTTAATGTCCGTTTAGAGAGTTTCATAGTCAGAGGTTATTGATTATTATTTATAATTCCTATGATCTTGCAGTCATCGGCGTATAACTTGGTATAATTGCTAATGCCATTTGGATAGTCATTGACAAAGAGCACAAATAGTAGTGGTCCGAGTACTAATTCTTGAGGGACTCCACTTGTCACTCTTTTCCAATCGGAAAACTCGTTTGTTCTCCAAACTACACGTTATTTTCTTTCACTTAGCCAAATAGAGATTTAGTGGAATAGCTGGCCTCTAATGCCATAGGCCTTAATCTTGTAAAGGAGTCTTTTGTGTGGCACTGTGTCAAAACAATACTTTGGCAAAGTCTGTAAAAATTATGTCAACAAGGTATCCACGGTAAACTGCCTCCGTAAGAATGTCACGGGATTCAATTAGGTTGTTAAGGCTTTGTAGAGACTTTGAAATTAGATTGTGTAGTGTACAGTGTTTCATAATCCTCTCTTTTATAATTCTCTCCATTACCTTTCACGGTACAGAGGTGAGAGATACCAGCCTATAATTACAAGCCTTGAGCTTATTTCCTTTTTTGGAAGATAGGAGTAACATTTGATTTACGCCAAATATCTAGGACATTTCCAGTTCAAAACGATTGCATGAAAATGAGTGAAAGAGATATTACAAAAGCTTTTCTGCAGTTTTTTAAAATATGGGAATGTACTCCGTCAAGTCCCATCTATTTAGTTTCGTCAAGGCAGAATTAGTAGTTTTATACTGTAGCAGCTGTAAACAAACTTTCGTCGATTTTGCAAGTTAATGTTGTTCTCTCTTCAAATATTGGTAAAGGTTGTGGGGGTTCTTCGACAAAAACTGAATGAAAATAATTGTTTATTGTTGAACTTATAAACTTAGAGTCTTTGATGATGTTACCATTGCTAGTTTCAAGCATACTAATGTGATTATGTATCTTAAGCTTGCTTTTTACGTGTTAATACAGACGTCAGAATCTTATTCTTCTCTTAAACGGAAAATAAAAGAAATGATCTTTTCAACACAAAATCTACTTTTAGTACTTTAGTTGTTTTGATTTACACTTTATTTTGTTTATTATGTAGATTGTGAAGAATATTAGAATATTGTACTTTTTGTTGTGATATATTTTTTAAAAGGCTTGGTAAGATCTTTTGATCTTCTAGAAATTCTGCCGGTAATATATTTAATATAAATTTACCTTGTACATATTCTTGCAAAGAAAAAAAAAAAAGCAGCCCATTTTGCTATTAATTTATCAAACGTCATGGGTAAAGGATTATGGTATAACTAAGGCGCGAACAAATAAAAACATAATTTTTAAGAAAATAAATAAAAACAAATAAGAACGAAAAAAAATACATAAAACAAAATTCATGGGTTGCAGGGATCATTACGTGTATCATAACTGGAACAATGATAGAAGAAATCCATACATATACATTATCAAAGACAGAGGCGATTTTACAGGGGGAGGGGGAAGACGGTGGAATCCCCGCCCCTCCCATCCAAATGGTGATTTTCAAGTTATAATCGGTTTTTCGACGAATTTAGTCGGCTACTCGGGTATTTGACACAGTTCAGTCGGATGAACTTTAGTTTTAAGAACCTTATTTTTATTTATTTTGTTTTAAGGAACCAGTCGGTACATTTTAAGAATTCACCCTCCTCATTTTTTATGTAGAAACTACCGAATAAACCTAAAACTACGCTATGAAGCTTAAAGACCAGGCTGACGACACATTTAAATAAACACTTGTTATAATGCAAAATGCAAGTTGTTGAAAATAATTAGATTATAAATATAAGTTCTTTTGTCGATAATATAATATATATGCAAATTTCAAATTATGTGAATATATTTTTTTGATTGGTTTTTGTAGTATAGTCGGCATTTAAAAAAAAAAAACCATTTGTCTTTAAATTATATTTCAAATATGTGAAATAAAAATAAAGCGTTTTACTCAAGATTTTTACTTCAGAAGATAAGGTCAATATCTAAAAAAAAATTGATTAAAAAATGTAATAGAAAAATTTTTGATTTAAAGAAAGAAGAACACAATATTGAAGATTTGAACGAATTTCATCTCGATATGGTTACAAATGCTATGCGAAAAAAAAATTGGGGATTTAAAATGGAACGATTATTTAGTCTTGCAATTTTAATTTTTGGAGAAAAAGACATTCTATTTTCTAACAATCGAGGTAAACACCATTGTCACTCAATATTTGAAGATGATTTAAATTTAAAAAAACACATTTAAGCTTTCATTATTGATAAAGTTTCTCAGAAAAATAGTCCATTTAGGATTAATATTATTCAAAAAGAAGTTGATGCATTTTTACAAGGGTAAAAATCAAAAGATTTTCTGACGGTGAAAATTAAACCAAAAAAAAAGAAAATATCGCAATATAGTGGAAACTATAAAGCAATTCAAAATTTACTATTTTTACCGTTAATACCGTTTGTTAATGGGCATAAAAGAGTCGACATTGTAGTTTACAGAAAAAACTTCGTCAATTATTTTGCCGACATCATAAAATCTATTGGATGTTTTTGAAAACAGTAACTTCTGAATACATATGGAACATTCCTGAAGTTCAAACTGCGCGAATATTTATCGCTCATGATGAAAGTACGGTACACTCAGGTGATACTCAATCATTTAAATGGCTTCATGCTTTCTTCAGTCATATGCTTAATAAAGGAAAAGAAATCAATAGAATGTTATGTGATTTTAAAGTGTGCCATCCAAAATTAACAACCTTTTCTTTAAATGAATGTGAATGAAAAAAGCTGTAAGTGAGGAACCGAATGAGGAAATGAATATAAATGAAAAAAACTGTTAGTCAGGAGTTGAATTTTTTCCCTCAAACATCATTACGCCCGATAAAAACTGTTATTTCGACAATTAAGCAATTCTTAATCAGTTAGAAAACTAGTTTAAATTTAAAATTAATCTAATTGATTGAAATCGAGGTTAGCGCTTCATTTATAATTTTATTCAAATTTTTTTAACCAATTCTTAGTAAATGAATTAAAGTAAGCTAACTTTCTTTTTTGAACTTATTTACAATAGCTTTATGAAAACTATTATTTTTTAAATTATTAAAAAAGTTAAAATAATAAGTTTTGTATTTTAATTTCGGCAACAACAGTCCATTGTCCAACAAATGTCCTTTTCAATGTACAGTCCAACAAATGTCAATTGACATTTAATTTCGCCAACAACAGACTTTTCAATTTAAATAATACCAATGATGTTTTACAGTTTTTGGTCTTGAAATAAAAACTTATTAAAAGATTGCCCCGTATCTTTTTTACTTGCAACATTACCCTTATTTTGAACCTATTTGAGGTATTTTTGGAAATTCCTGGCGGTCCCTGATAGCCACGAGGCAAAATATATCAAATAATTAACTTTTCTTCTATTTATTTCAAAAATGGATAAAATTTAAAAATCAATTTTTGGTAAGGTAATTTTTATAGAAAAGAAAACAAAAATGAAATTTTAAAAAATTTAATCGCATTTTATTATTATTATTAATTCAATTTTACAGGTTTTTGACCATAAAATAAGAAATAAAAGTTTTTATGTAAAAACTGGTTCATAACTTTTTTTGTTAATGCTATTGCAGCCATTTTAAACTTATTTTTAAATTTTTCATAAATATCTAGCGGTCCCGGATATACACAAAGTGAGCCACTGCACAGTGAAACAAAATCGAGTTTTTTGTGCCAAAACTGTTTTCGTAGTTGTTTTTTTTATTAGAATAGTATATTTATATATAAAATGCATAAATAAAGTAATAAACATGCAATTATATAATATTAAAAAAAATAATTTAAAAAATTAAATTTTGGAGTAAAATACGAAATATTTTAATGGACAAGACAACCCAGTGGGCACGGAAGTAAAAAAGACGTCTTTTAAACGTTTAAAATACGTCCAAAACGTTCAAAAGACGTTCAGAAAACGTCTAAAACGTGTATAAGACGTTTAAAAGACGTCCTTTTTTACTTCCGTGCCCACTGGGAACTTTTATCAGTGTAAACATCAAAAATACTATTTTCGTCGTTAAGCATGCGCAGATTAAATATTTTTGGCGATTATACTGATTTTTTTTCGCTACAGCGAAAAAAAAAGTCGGATTCATTTCGACTTTTTGCGAATCGCCATAAGCGAAAACCAATAAAATTTTGAATATTATATCACGTGATGTCAACATTAAAAAAAAGCGAAAACATGTTGTTTTTAAAGTAACAAAAAACAAAATTCTTAACCTGGCGTTCTTATTAATTTTATATGAACTTACTCTGAAAATTGGCTAGCATGAGTAAATTTATCAAACAAGGGGCAAGACTTACATAAAAAAATGACCAGACTTATATATAAAACTAAATCGAAAATTTACAAATATAAATTTTCACACTGTCAATTACGAAAGTTACACTTCATAAGAATGTTTATCTTCAAGTGGCCACACGAAGATAAACCTTTTTGCGAAAAATTCTTTATAGAGTTAAACCTGCTGTTCGTTCTTGCAGTAATAGTTTTTAATAGAAATGTTCATATCAGAGTTTAGCATTTATTTTCCTACTTTCTTGTAAAAAAAAACCTTAACAATAACAACAACAATAACAATATATATTCTGAAATAATAGTTTACATTTCATGGTAGTTTACTAATAGTACGAGTACTATCAAAGGTAAACACCAATTAAATAATAATAGCAATCATATAATAATAATAATAATAATAATGATAAAAGCAATAATAATAATAGCAATAATAATAATAGTAATAATAATAGCAATAATAGCAATTGTAATAATAATAATAATAATAATAATAATAATAATAATAATAATAATAATAATAATAGCAATAATAACAATAATAATAATGTAAATTAAACGAAGACGATTATAATAATACCAATAATACTATTAAATATAATAATGACAATAACAATGATTATATCAGTAATTATAATAACAAAAGCAATAATAGTAATAATAATAATAGTAATGAAGTTAACAACAATAGTAACAACAATAATAATATTAACAAATATCACATTCATATATTAAACAATTCCAATAAGTAATAATGGCGGTAATAAAAATGCAAATAAAATGTAAGTAATATTAACATCACATATAATAATAATACTAATAACAATAGTAATAATAATCTATTATAAGCCTAAGATTTTAATTTGCGTATTTTTCTATCAAGAAGTCAAAAAGACGGGTTTTAAATTGTGAAAAAGTGTTGAGGGATTGAAAATGAAAAGGTAAATTATTCCATGATTTTACGCATTGGTTTGTAATAGAATTATCACCGTATTTTACCGAACAGCGATTTGGGATAGATAATTTAAAGTTACTCAAAGATCGAAGGTAATAACGATTATATTAAACGATTATATTACAAAATAATATCACATCTTACATATAAAGGCAGAAATGTTAATATTAATGCACAGAAAGAAATTTTCACATGCTTTAAAGTAGAAAGTATGCTAAAAAAGTATTAACTGCTTTAAGTTAAACATACAGCGTAAACTTATTGCTGCCATTTTTATTGTTGACAACGAAAAAAAAGTAGCGCGAAAGAAAGCAAAACAGCCTTTCGTCGTAGCGAAAAAATTCGCTTCGCGCGAATTTTTCGTCTTGTGGAAAACGGCCTTAAATAACCGCATAAAAAATTTAAAATTTAAATTAATATTTTATGTTTTTTTAACTAGATACTGCCTCTAATAAACAAGCCTTCACCATTATGACAAATTTCACCATGCTATTCCGACATTGATTTATTGGTATTTTGGCACACTCTGTCCCACTGTGCACTGCCTTAAAATTACTTTTCCTTATGATTATTAAAAAAATGCATGGGTTTCTTTTTTTTTTTCTTTCTTTTTTTTGACGCAACTTCTAAAGAAGAAAATAGAAAACAAAAGAAAAACAAAAAATTTTAATAATTTTTTTTTTTTTTTTTTTTTTTTTTTTTTTTTTTTTTTACAACACAAGTATCCGTATATATTTCAATAAAACAAAATTACATATTTTTACATATAATTACAAAACGTACAATTAAACAATTTTTGTACCTTTAAAATTTTTACAAGACAAAAGAAATTCAAAATTCTGTTTAGCGCATGCGCGTTGTACAGTGTACAAAATAAGGTAACTATTCGTTGTTTATAATATAAAGTGCTGGCTATTAACCCATGCATTTAAAAAATATATGCAAGTCCGTCGTACCACAGGGCTACTAGGGACTTGCTTGTGGACGTTGTTGAATATATATATATATATATATATATATATATACATATATATATATATATATATATATATATATATATATATATATATATATATATATATATATATATATATATATATATATATATATATATATATATATATATATATATATATATATATAATTATTCTTAAAAAAGTATTTTTCTTTGTTGTAAGAAAACTCGCAGAAGACTAAAATAGTCTTTTCATCGAGAACCTTTAAAACATAAAATTAACTTTGATGAACTAGTTCAACAAATACACATAAGTATTTTGGTATCTACTATATAGTAGAAGTAGTAGGGCTTTTTATTATTACTATTTTTCACAAATTGTTTAATACATTTCGATGAAGTTGGTTAAGTTAATTATGATATGTTTTAGTTTTTTTTCAGAGCAATAAGGTTATCCATTTTATTAAGTTCCATATTTTGAAGTATTATTTTGTTATGTAAGTATGGGCCACGGTATATTAAAGAAAATCGCGAGAATTTTGTTGTAAATATAATGATATGTTTTTTTGGAAAAAAGATTTTTATGGGTTTCCTTTTAGGCCCTTTATAAATCGAACCACGCTTCAGAATTTTTTATTTGGAACGGCAACATTATAATTAACTAGAAAAACAAAAAAATATCAATTTTGCTCAATTCGTGAATTTATGATGTTGTGCACACTACATATTTTTAATTTTATATTTGTAATTCATATATATGTAAATATTGTACATTCATATAGCACGTTTTAATATGGTTTCATTTGTCAAACAAAATAATTAAATAGCTCTTTAAAAATATAAATATTTCATCATTTTTAAACTTCATTATTAAGCTTGACCAATGCTTAAGTATAGTTTTTTTAACATTAAGGAATAAAATTGTTTGAAAATGTTTCTTCAATAATTTAATAACTATAAATCAACTTATCAAATAAAAGCTCTGTTTATTGTGAATATTTTAAAGCTTTTAAAATATTCACAATAAACAGAGCTTTGATGTAATAGTCATGGAATTCTTGATTAAATAAGATATTTGTTGAACATGTAAAGAAAAATAATGGCCTTTTGGTGTGTCTTCGAAAATGTATTTTTTTTTTTTGATCAAATTTTTTTTCCCTGGTGCTATTTTCTGAAAGTAGAGGCCAGTACGGATCAAAAAAAGTATGACATGACCCAGGGACATTTTTTTGGTTTGAACCTTCCACTGAGATGTGCATAATAAATTAAAAAAATTTTAAACTACGGAATTAAAAATACAAATATAGTTTAATTTAAGAGCTACTTACCAGATAGAAAAGAGTTCACATAAGATGGTGGTAAAAAATAGAACGTTCACATAAGATGGTGGTAATAAATAGAACGTTCACATAAGATAGTGGTAAAAACTACATAGAGATGTAATTTTTACCACCATCTTAAGTAGTTCTTGAAGGATTAAAAAAACTTTTGCTTTTAATTTACATTAATGATTTAAACAAAGCTTTTAATACTTTAGATTTTATTTGCATATATGTGCATTTCTATATCTATATATGTGAATATATACTATTTACGAAAAGTTAGGAGCTTGGTGATAAGACAACCATCTATCTTCTTACCCCGGCCATTTGTATATTTTATTAATATGAAATTTATGAATATTGTTCTAATTGGCAAACTTAAAGAAACAAAAAAGAAATTTAAAAGAATCGCTTAAAAATTACAAAATTGAATTGGAAGGAGGAAAAGTATTGCTGCATTTAAAACATTCAATTCAATTAAATAGACATGCTATGGGAATGTCCTCAATTTCCACTACAGAGATTTTACATTTTCTTTTGTGAGAGCATAAAAAAGCCGTTGGAGCTTTAATTACATCTTTTATGCTAAGATTAAGCACATACCTAAGTATGACATTCAGGGTAAAAGACATGACTAGAAATTTTGAAGTGAGCAACATTAAAATTAATGTATATTTAATAAGGCTATCAGAAAAAAGACTTACAAACGTAAATTGGGTCATTCAGAGTACTGCAAAAAAGCTAAAGAATTGTACGATTACGTATTGCTCAGTGCGTTTCTAAATGTGAAGAAATAATCACTATCAATACTCGTAACTTCGTTAAAAAAAATTTAACCATGTAATCTAATGTAAATATAAAAAAAAATAAAAATTTTGCTGCTTTTTTTGTTTTAAAATTACTAATCCCTTCGGATAGTAGTTTATTAGATTAATAATAGTAATCCAAGATTAGTAGACTAATTTATTAAAAATTCTAGTTTGGTTTATTATAGAAAGTCATACAAATTTATAAATAAATTTTTTTTGTAAAAATGCTGCGAAACATTTTTAACTTTTGTTTTGTATTAAAGTGTTGTATTTTCGGTAATTGATAATTTAAACTATGTATTTTTTTATTTATATATTTGTTTTTTTTAATTTCGCTAAAGCTAAAATGTCACAGTACAATTATATGCCGTATATATGGTGTTATAATTAAAAAAATTCCAATACCAGTATAATTAAAATAAGAAAAACACTCACATATATAAATAAAGCATATATATACTTACAGATGTATAGATGCGCACATATATAAGTTGCTAACAATTAAACATAAGCTAGGATCTGAAAGAAAATCACAAGATTTTGTCGTCAGAACCTTATAAAATACAAGCAGGCAAAATAAAGACAAGTATAACATACAAAAAATAAAGTAAAATTAAAAAATAAAAAAGTAATAAAACCCAAGTCAAATAACAATTTTCAAAATATTAGAAGTATCTATGTATATTATAAAGTGAAAAAATAGCTCTATCTCAAAATTTTTTTAGATAGAGCTTGAAAAAATAAAAGGAAGTTGGTTGATCGAGATTTCGCAGAATAATATTATTCCATAGGTGGGGTCTACGATAAGCAATGCAAAATTGATTAAATTTTGTGTGACAAAACGGCTAATTTAAAATGTTTATGTTTCTCATATCGTATTTATTGTTAGGTTTGAGTTTGGAAATATTACTAAAAGCGATAGGGGATAAATTATATCTCCATAAATATAAAAAACAAAAAAACTTTAAATACATTGAGTTCAAATAAATTTAATTATCTCATTTCAGTAAAAATAGGTTTTGCATGTGTAAAACAATCAGCATAGTTAATTATGCGGATCGCATGTTTTTGACGACGATAAAGAAGTTTTAATTTACTTTTAACAGTACTCACCCAAGCAGTGTTAGCATAACTTATGTGTAACTGTGGATAAAAGAGTAATAAAGTTGGCTTAAGAAATTCTTATTAAGGTAGTTACGAGCTTTATATAGAATTCCAATGTTTTTTTGAAAATTTAGAAGTAACTAATGTTTAGTAGTAACTAATTTTAGTAGTAATTAATGTGTAGATTCCAGGATATGTTTTCATCGAGATAAACGCCTAAGAATTTTGTAACGGAATCATTTTTTATTTCAACTTCGTCTATATAAAGTTGTGACAAGTTTGTTGGTAATAATCGCTTTTATTATGGTTTTATTAATATTTAAAGTTAGCTTATTACATTTAAACCAGTTTATTATATGTTTTATTCATAGTGGTAAAGAGTTCATATATATTACTGCTTGAGAGGAATAGGTTGGTACATGATAATTATAAGGTTGGAAGCTTTATTTAAATCATTTATAAATATTAGGAAAAGTAGGGGTCCGAGGACCCCTACCTTTCCTGATATTCATCTAAACCATTTTAAAGCAGTACCTTTGATTCCATAATATTTAAGTTTTTGCAGTAAAATATAATGATCTACAGTGTCGAAAGCTTTTGATAGGTCAATGAAGAGATCTAACAGGTACTGTGATTTTTCAAAAGATTTCGAGATTTCATGCACAAACTGGATTATTGCATGCTCCGTTGAGTTACCTTTTTTAAAGTCGAATTGTTTGCTGTATAGTTAGTTATTTTTGAAAATACCGAATAAAAAGAGATGGGACAATAGTTGATAATATTTGATCTGTCGTTTTAGGGTGTCCTATTCCCACAAAATTTTCAAATTACCACACCAACTTTTAAAGTGAGATTAAGGCTGAGAAAAAAAAAAAAATTACTAAGTATTTTTAAAATATATAAAAATTTAAGGTCCCCCCACTCAGAAAAAGTTGAAAAAATCCTTTTTTTACCGTCTTTTTTTTTAGTATTTTTGCTTATAATGTTAATTAATATATTCCTAAACGACTTCAACTTTTCACACAGTATTATTTACTGTCTCATTTATATTGTATAAAAAATTTAACTTAAAAAAAATAATTTAAGGGTTGCCTCGATTTAAATAGTCAAGTTGTTTTAAGCATTTTAACTTCTGTCAATGTAAGATTGATACAATTAGCACTGTTTTAAAAAAAATCAAATATTGATTAAATTATCTTTTTGTCCTTAAAAAGAAGCTCGTTTACAATGGTCTCCACTAATTGAAGTAGCAGCTAGAGCTGCGCGGGGTCTTTGACTTTATTTTTGAAATCTTGTATAGGTTTTACACCTCTCTCGGTGCAGTCATTCCCAACTTGACAGTACTTAACAACAATTTTCACATAGTTGTAGTTTTTCATCTTCATCCAGTGCTCGACAGGTAATTGCATCCAATCTACCTGGTTTGCAGTCATCTTGATTAAATTAAGTAGAAGCCAGGCAAGTCATCTCAAAGATAATGAACTTTCAGTTCAATCAATTCTTGATAATCGGCCCTCGGAAAGATATTCTCCTTAAGGTACCTACTAGCTCAGTTCAGAGCGAGTGTTGCTTGGGGATGAATAAGATGGTTTTCTTCCGGCCACTTAAATTTTGTTGTATTTGTAAGCTTGAGAGAAATAGAATCCCAAATGTCTTGAAGCATTTTCAAAATTGGCTCTATAGGTCCGTTATGACTTCCATTAATTGCATCCTAGACGTGACGAATATGCAGTTCGTAAACATGATGGCGACAAGCTGTCCACAATAGTGCACAACCTACTTCTTTCTCAACGAGTAATGCAGATCCAGCTTTCCATCCAGTGTTGATAGAATTAGTTTCAAAAACTAGGGCAATTAAAATCTAACAGTTTCCAGGAAGAAAAACACTAAATAAATGCATCTTTCTGGGCGTGACCAGTAGAGTTGATAATTACAGAGATTGTTTGATGACCCATTCTAACCACTAGCCAGAATAGCAACATATTTCTCTTTCTTTCCTACATACAAATTTTAAATAGATTATCCATTACCTAGTAAGTGGCGAAACAAGTTTTGAATCCTAGTGACCGGATGGATGAAGAGGGCGCTTCTCCTGATATTTTTACCTTATTTGGGCACATTGTTTCTATCATTCTACACTACGGTAACGGTGAACTGACGATCACAAAATTGGAAAATGATGTAACGAACCACCGCAAACTTAGACGACTTTTGCTGCAACAGCCATTTGATTTCTGACGCCGAGGCCTAATCAATCGGAGGCATCAGTGATTGATTTTGTAACGTTGTAGGATCGATTTGAATAGCAACAGTTAACAATCTGGTTTTCCATTTTTGCTGAAAGGGAGTGATAACTTTGACTTCTGAGCTGCTTGACTCATCCGTACTTTTCTCGATAATATTTTCTGTTTCTTGATTACTTAAAGCTATTTTTCTTCTTTTAGCTGTGCTGTGAGCGTAAAAAAGATTTTCTAATGAAAATTTAAAATATTTTCAAATCTATTCTTTGATGTCAGAAATATTATTACATTGAAAATATTATTAAATTGAATCATAAAGATATTGTTGATACTGTTTTTACAATCATTTATGGCGTCATTCTGGGGCTAGTATCCAAAACTTACCTGTACCGAATTTACATCGGAAATTAAACTATGGCAGCGCAAATGTATAAAGAATAAGGGAGGTACCACATCATTGCCTACTTATATCTCTATTGTTTTTGTATATGAGGTGCAATAATTCAAGCAGCAGTGGCGCATTAAATGCTCTTCCGCGGTGCTCTTTGATAAGACCGTAAGGACTTCTTGGGGCACCTTAATCAACTTAAAAAAAAAAAAAAAAAAAAAAAAAAAAAAAAAAAAATCAATCATTCACAAGTTATTTCAAATTATTAAGTCATATCCTTAGGTGCTTCTAGTGCTAAACGTAGCTTTTCAACACTACGAAAAGTAAAAAACTGGCTGAGAACATGAATGACGGTAAACAAACAAGTCTAATTGGTTTTACTTAATGTGTAAAGAGAAATTCCAGTAAATGTTAAAAACGTGATTTACTAACGTTTTGTCGGCAAATCGCAAATTAAAACTCGTAATATAGTTTTTTAAAATAACCAACAAATTAAGATTTTTAATTATTTAATACGTATTTAGTTTAACAACTAAACTCTCTATTTTTGTCAAATAGTTTCAATAAATTCAAATTACTTCAAGATACTTTATTATTTTAGTTAACATTGCATGATTTTTTTGTAAAGGGATGCAAACGCCAAATAATATTAAAAAAAAAAAGTTTTTTCAAATCATGTAAGAAGGGGGTGATCGCCTACATTACCCCTCCTTCCCCCTCCCAAACCCTCTATGGATCCGCCCTTGATTTAATGGTAATACAGTGTAAAAAATAGTGTTTAAAAAGTTATTTTTTTACTTAATTTTGAAAGTAAATGAATTAAAGAAAGTTTCAAGAGTCAATAAAAAATTTGTTAAAAGAACAACTTTTTTGTTAACAGAACAATTTTTTTGTTAACAGAACAATTTTTTTGTTAACAGAACAATTTTTTTGTTAACAGAACAATTTTTTTGTTAACAGAACAATTTTTTTGTATTACCAAAAGTAGTTGTTTGACCAGGTTTTGCACTTTTTTTTAGTAATTTTTTACATTTTGGCTAAAGTTAGTACTTTAGGAAATATTGATTTATTCACGCGATGCATAAGCCTAGTCAAACCACGCTTTAAATAGCAAATCAATTTTTTGATTTATAAAATGAAAATAGTACATGTATTAACAAAACTTGTAAATATAAATTACTCGACTGTTCTACTATGTAATTGGTATTTATATAGTAGAACACTTGTGTAACCATTATTTTGAAATAGTGACCGAATACCACAGTAATCGGTAACATTTTGAGGTATAAGTAGCAAAAAACTGCCATAAACCTTTAACCAATTAACCAATAGACTAAAACTTTATCCAGAGTTCAGTGTGGCCATAGGCTATCCAGAGTTCAGTGTGGCCATAGGCTATCCAGAGTTCAGTGTGGCCATAGACTATAATTTCAGTCAAATTGAATATTTAAATTTTTTTTTTCACTGACAAATTTAAAAAATTTTAAAATTAGCGACAAATGGTACCTTGATGTGAAAATTAACTTTCTATATAAGTGGCGTGTGAGGGTTGGCATTATTAGAACCCGTTCACCGGTTGGCATTATCAGAATCCTCGACAACCGTGACATAGCTATTATTGCAAAACGTTTGTCATGATGAACAGGTTTTTTCACTGTGAACAGCCTTATACATGTATTTTTAAAAAGGGAAATAGTTAAACAAAACAAATTGGTTAGACAACTTTGGTTTTAGCTTTACTTATGAAAAGCTTTGAAGTTCTCACGTGTTTGACATTGACCAATATTTTTTTTCCTTGATTGCATAATTTGTGGCTTGATACTCTGTTGGTTCAACCTGTGCTGTTGCACAAATCGAGTTTAAATCCAGCCACCGCCATCTCATTGCATAAGTACTTCGGTACCCAAAAATGTTGGTCAACAACGAACGCTAGTTTTGGATGTTTAGGAGCAGCTACTTATAGTCTCTATGGTTATTTGTTTGAGCTCTCATGTTAGGTCTACAGTATCTTTGGATATAAAAAACATTATATAAAAAATTACAGCATATTATTCAAACCGAATGAAATGAAAAAAAAAAACAATTTTGTCGGCGCTCTTAAACGAAGATCTTTAGATTTAATAGTTTTTTTTTTAAGCAATTTTATTTTGTGCCAAGTGTGAGATGTATGTTGTTTTGTAAATTTAAATCATTTATTAAAAAAAAAAAAGAAAAAAGTAAAAACTTTTTTACAAAGAAGATTTTAAACTATAAAAAAATATTATTAAAAAAGTTGTTGTTTTTTCACACAAAACATTTTTATGAAACATTTTCAAGACAATTTTTAATGGGACAAAGGATTTTTAAGGGAATGGGGTGTGACGCCAAACTGCAACTCCCCTATATAGGCTTTATTTTACCTGTGTCGTTCTAAAAAACTGTACTGATGTTGCAGAATTACAGATAGTGCGTGTATATATTTTAAAATGTCTGTATATAAGGTTTGGAACTGCAAATCTTTAGCAAATAAAATAGAATGTAAAACACATTTTAAAACCTGCGCTAAAACACTGTTCAATATCAAATCAATCGAGAAGTTGCTCTATAAATTCTTTTCTAGTAAATTAGTTAGTTGTTACTCTTTAGGCTTCCGTTTTAAAAAATTTACAAAATTTCCCATTTTTATTAAGTCAATCATTTAAACCACTAATCACAAAACCAAGAAAAATTTTATACTATTTTGTTGCGGTCATTTCAACAAAGTGAATTAAATTTGCTATTTGAAAATTTTAAACAAGACTATAATTCCATTGAGTAATTTTAATCTTGAAACAAGGAAGACAATTATCGTTAATTCTTACATAAATGAATTCCTTAACCATCCTGTTTTTAATACCAATGCTTCAGTGCGTTTTTTAAAAAATTCCGAATAACTTTTTACGACAATAACCTAGTGGAATATAATGGTATAACTGATTTGAGCGGGGAAAATTAATTGCCGTAAAAAACATAAGTTTGCAAGTTAACGACTGTAATCACGGTAGGTTATTTTTATATTTGCGAAAAGTGAAATTTCATCCTTAACTCTTATAGTGATTGAAATTACATTTTTGTTCTTAATTATTTCAAATTTTTAATTATTTTTAAACCGATAAAAAATATTGTTTTATAAACGGTTGTTGCTTTTTAAAATTAAAACATTTAACTTTTCTAATGAAATATAATGGATCCAATTAAAGTAATTAAATATTATCATTCAAGTTTTCACTTAAATATATTAATAAAATACTGGAACACCATATGTCATAAAACGATTTTTGTTCTAAAAATTTTTTATAATGTTAAAAGAAACTTTGTTTTTTAATACATTTATAAAGAAACTCATTTTAAATTTTACTTATTTAAAAATATCGACTGTTTGAAAAAAGTAATAGTTGTTTGTAACATAACTTAGATTTACCTTTATAGTAGATATCTTTAATAAAGGCTTTTGTAAGTATTAAATTGTTTCTTGAGAGCAATTTATGAGGATTATATTTTCATTGCCATGAAAGTAGGTTAACATAATCGAGCACTATTTAGACTGTTATTAGATTGCAATGACGGTTGTTCATTAAAATTTATCAACGTTAAATTAATAATAACAATTTGTTTACTTTTGAAATTAATTGCTTTGATTCTTTTTGTTATTAAAATGTAAAATATTTGAAAAACTTAAAGACTTGAAGAGAAACAATTTCATTCTTTTTAAGAGCAGAACATTAAATTAATTTTTAGAAAAATAAAAAAAGTGTTTTGTAATTATAAAAATTAATGCAAAAGCTGTTAAATGTTGTACTAAAAATACAATTAATGAAGTTAAAGTTTTTAGATCGCTTCTACAAAGTTTCAAAACATAAAATATAAACAGGAAATCTCAGAACATTTTACGTTACAGCAATTTTATTAATCAGGTGTACAATTTTTTTTTTTTTAATGAAACTATAAAAGCGCTTTAAACTGTCTTTTTATGAGAAAATATTATAACAAAGAATTTTATTGATTTGTTATTTATAAAGGTTTAGAAAACAATTAACTTTAAAATCAAATACTGTGTATCGATCAGTTACGGATTATTTTTTAATACGTATTTGAAATTAATTTAATTTTTCACAAATCAAAAGTTCTATAGTTATAAAAAACTTTGACACAATATTTTATCGACTCGATGTTTCAACAACATCGAGTTTCTTTTAGATTAAAGAAATTAATTTATATTAAAAAAATTTCATTTAAGAAAGTTGTCAATTAAAGATAAAAATAAAGGTAATATTAGAAAATGCTAAAATCAAATTGACCAGGAGTATTGACATTTTAAATACTGTTACCAACGTTTTTTTTTTTTTTTTTTATATAGTTGTTGATTTAAGCTTATTTAACGATCATCGTCATCGTAAAAATCGAAGACGTAAAAACTGTAGATTTAAAAATGTTCAAAATATAAAGCTTTAAATAAACAATAGAGTATTTCTACTATCAGAGTAGTTTTTTCCTATGTTCTAACCCAGTTTTCTTTCAAGTTCTGACCCAGTACTTTCCCAAGTTTTCATCCTGTCTGCCTTGGTTCCTACACTGTTTGTAATATTAAAAAAGTTGTAATATTACAGTTTCTGCATTAGTTTAACAATTCTTTTTTTTTTTTTTTTTCAACACCCCATTCACATTGCTTTAGAAGTTTTAAAATTTAACACTAATTAGCATAAAACCTAGTTTATTTTAAAATTGTTTAAATTTAATTTAATAAAATAAATCATTTTAACTAAAGATTAATAAAAAAAAAAAAGAAAATTCGTTAAATATTGATTTATTTGTTTTATTTTTTTATTTAGAGCTTTTTAAAAATAGACTTAGCAATATTGCAGATATAACTGGTGATCTGCAACCCTACCGCCACTGGTACCGGTATATAACGATGTCCGCAATAAACCTTAACGTCGTATAACTTTTGTCATGTACTGTAGACGACATAATTTAAGTGAAAAAGAAAAGACTAATATCCTCGGATGCATGCAAGGTTCTGCTTAATGCCATTAGTACTAAAACCATTCAATTAATACCAAAATCAATTAACCAGTACCGAAAATATTTGCTATATAAAAAACCATGTTAAAGTAGTGTTAATCTTTAACCAGTTGTTTGTTCCAAACTAAAAATTTTTGTAATTGTTTCGTCAAAAGTATTGATTTTGGTAATTTCCGCATTATTCTCCTATATTTCCCGCATCTTTTTGTCGTAATTTCCTTCAAAAAGTATTTTCTCAATACTTTGAATTGGGTTGTTTCTCTAGTATATGTCAAATATCGTTTATTCTTTGGAATCCTAAATCTTACCTTTTTGATATAAAGAAAGTTGAGCTTTGTATGAAACAACCATTGAGTTTTTGTAAACAAACAAAAAAGTTACTATATATATATATATATATATATATATATATATATATATATATATATATATATATATATATATATATATATATATATATATATATATATATATATATATATATATATATATAGGTTCGTAAATTAAATAGAAAATTTATTATGATCTTAAACAAATTATAATAGCCTTTGTATAGTCAAAAAAGATAAAGTTATTACTCATTATCTTTTAGTAACAATAAAAAAATGAAATAAGTGTTTACATAAACGTTTACCTGAACTGAGTTGTTTGTTGTAAGGGCTTTTCAATGCTGTGTTTTAGTTTTGTTAAAACATAGTATATTATTTTAGGACTTTCTAACGCTTTTGTTCAGTAAAAAAAAATCATTATTTAAATAAGTTTTTGATATTTTTTAATTAAGTTTTAACTTTTGGATTAATGAGCATATAATTTAGTGTGTGTGTGTGTGTGTGTGTTTGTGTGTGTGTGTAGACGATATTGAAGTTGTAATCAATTTGTTTAAGAATATAGTTGGTTTTTATGAACTTAGCCAGTTAATTGGCATTTAACACATTTAAGTCGGAAGATTTTCAGTTTTAAGAACATCTTTTTTTTTCTTTTAGAAAACAAGGCAGGAAGAAAAAGTCTTATTTTTCAGAAGGAGCGACCTTTGTAAACTAAAGTGGAAGTTCGAATATAAAAACTAAAAACGTTTAGAAAGGGGCAATTAAACATTACTACCTATAATACCTATAAATACTTATTTAACTTTGTTTAAATGATAGTAACATTCAAAATTTTCAGATAAAGGCATTCAAAACTTGTGTCACGGAATGAACAATAGGTTCCTTCCGGTTATAACAAAAAAGTTATTATTCCACACACAATATCTTTACCTGAAACTAAATAAGTATTTATAGGTAGCTTGTAGGGTATTATAGACCCTATCTTAAAGTTTTTAGTTTTTCTTTAATTTCAAATTTAGTTTAAAAAGGTCTTTCCTTTTAAAAAGACAGACTTTTCACCTGTCCAGCAGTCGGCAGTTTGTGAGGTTTTCCCCCTCTGCCCTCATTTTACTTAAAATGCCCTGTATTTATATACAGAAATATTCCGACAAATTAATACCACTCTTACTTTCTGAAGATGCAAGTAAATATCTTTACATGTTGTTTAAAAATCCGTCAGAGAAAGTTTTTTTTATCACCGTCTGGCAAGCAAATGAGAACAATACTTGTATTAATTAAGAATATATCATATTTTTTAAACCAGCTATATCTTAAATCCTATATACATACATGTTATAACTATTGTAAGCTAATCAAAATCAACTTAAATGTGTTACTAAACGTTCTTTGGTAAAGTGCAAAGTATTGCAAGTACTATTTTTTAGTAAAGGAACAATAACTACCAATGAATAAAATATTAAACAATCAAAGTCCAGTTTTAAGTAATATAAACTATTTTATATTTAAATATATTATTTCTTATTTGTTTCAAACAGTTGTGTATAAGTTTCTTAATAAAATAAAAAAAAATTCAAACAAATGTTCTTTTTTCATTCAATATAAATGTTCTTTTTTTTTCCTTCTAAGTTCAAGTAATTCTAGTAGGTACAGGGAAATTCAAAGAAATTTTCTATTTTTGAAAATTTTATTTAACATTCATTTGAAGTACATTAAATTCCTAAAATTTTTTTTTTTTTTTTTCTCAATTTTTTTTTTTTTTTTTTTTTTTTATGCTGCAATTTTCAAATTAAATAATAAGTTTTAATAAGAAAAAAATAAAGTTCTTTATTTGCAATAAGTTTCAATTAATTAAATTGTAAATTTAAATTTTCTGAAATAAAAACAAAAAAAAAGTTTTTTTTTCAAAAACTAATTTTTAACTACTTTTTTAGAGGCTCAATTTTGTGAGAGAGATTACGAGTCAAGCATCTTCTTAAAATTGTACACCAAATTTTTTTTTTTCATAATTTAATGGAAATATGATATAAAATATGAGTTAAAAATTCTGAAATAGATGAAATAAATAAATAAATAATAAAATAAATAGAAACAAAGCAAATCAATCAAAATCTTCACCTGGTCTCTTGTGCTATGATAAAAATCAATCTTAGCACCATTCATGAATTTTTTGATACTAATAAACTTATATTTAATCAATATAACCGGTTACCAGTAAATCTATATCCATAAAATTAAAAGATAAACAATAAAATAAAATAAATTAAATGAATAAAATTAAAAAAATAGATTCTAAAATAATGCACAATACCAAACTTAAGTAAAATGAAAACAAACAAAAAAATTTATTTATGAATTTAAATAAATATCAAAACTTTAAATCAAACCTTTAATCGGTGAAATTTTTAAGATAACATGTTGCGAAATATTTGTTAAAATCAGGAAACTGTTGTTTATAAATAAGATCATTGTTTAAATAAGTTTTTGACATTTTGTTAGTTAAGTTTAAACTTTTGGATTACATGAACATATTACTTAGTTTAATTTACTGACACATTATTTAGTTTAATTTACTCTCGCATTACTTAGTTTAATTTACTCAGGCGTTACTCAGTTTAACTTATTAACACATTTAGTTAAGTTTAATACTAAGTTACATTTCGCTAAAAGATATTTCTTTTTTTTAGGTAAATCGTAATAGGATACAAATTATTAAAGCACTAGAGTACAAAAGTTTTTGCTGATTTGAAAGCGAAAATTAATAAACAATATTTATGAAAAACTTTACTATAAATATTGTTTGTTATTGAAGCACCTCTTTCATAATTTTGGCATTTATCCTGCCAGTGACACCAATATGTTTTTCATTCATAAAATTCTTCTTTTTATGGTTGTTTAAAAAAACATTCTTAAGTTAAACAAATTTTTGTTGTTGTTGTTGCTTTTAACTAATAATGTTTTAGTATTTAGATTTAGCGAGTTAGCGAGTTTTACGTGTTGTCGCTGTCCTCTTTCCCCTCACACGCAATAAATAACAATGGACGTATAATATAAAGTAATAAATTTTTATAAGCAACTCTTTAGATTAATAATTTAAAAGAATATTTATTCTTATACTCTTTCATTTTAACATACTTGTAATCATTTTCTATACGGGATACGATAAAACACACAAAAAAAGGATGAAAAAAAATAAACACATAAAAAAAGGATTATTAAATTGTTACCTGCTGCTCAAATAACTTTTGAAAATCTATGCCACACTTAAAAAGGCTTTAAACATAATTGTCTCTATATAATAATTCCAAACGAGTGCAACCGCATCTATCAAAGCATAAACGGTATAACTTGTATTTAAAAAAAAATTTGTTAAAAAGAAGGAAAGAAAAAATTTTAAGATTTAGTTGAGTTCAAATTTTTGAAAAATAAAATTTATTATCAACGCTTACTTTTAAAAATAATGCGTGAGTGTATTAAAAAGCTTAAAAGGCGTTAAAATTAATTAAAACTTACAAATTACATTTTCAATAGCTAAGAGTGTACGCATGAATGTTCAATAGAAATAAAAACATTATATTTTGTTTTAATGATAATAATAAAATTATTAACAGTAATAACAACTATAATAATAATGATAATAAAGAAAGTTTATCATAATTTAGATCAAATATGGCGTTTGTAGAGTCTGAACCTGAGGTATACCGTCGGAAAAAGAGCGTTAGAGTTGATTTAAACGATAGACAAAGAATAATTGGTGGTATTGGAAGGCCAAGATCTAACGTTAACGGACCATCTAGCATAAACGATCGCATCCTTCAGTACGGAAAATCCACAGAAAATGGTACGGCAACCGGAAAGCCGTTAGAGTTAAACAATAACGAGATAGTTTCTACTCCTCGAAGAAGAATAAGTACTGCTACATCGCCCGATTATGGAAAAATTCTCAACTTGCAAAATAATGATATCAGTCGACAAATAAGTAATAGTGACGTAGTTAGTCAACAAAATAATAACAGTATAATTAGTCGACAAAATGAGAATTTGTTGAGTTTACAAAATAACGAGATAAATTCATTAAGAAATGAAAAAAACATTTCCGAAAAAAATAAAGAGAAAACATTAACTTCAGAAAATAATGAAAAAACAAACCAACTAACTAATGAAACAGCAGCTAGTATCCCAAAACATATTGAAAAAACAAACCAGCTAGCTAATGAAACAGCAGTTAGTATCCCAAAACATATTGAAAAAAATGTCCTCAATAACGATAGCGTTGATAAAACTAGTGAAAAAATGCAAAGTTTGCAAAACATGAAACCAGTCTCTTCAGAAAATACCATTAAAACAAACCACCTACAAAGTATTGAGGAAGCCGATGGTCCAGAAAATAACGAAAAGATTGTTAGCACTCAAAACAACGAGAAATTTGTCAATCCTCAGAGAAATCAAAAAAATCGGCAAACTAGCGACGACAAATCTATCATTCGGCAAACTAGTGAAAAATCTGCTAGTCCAGATTGTAGCACAAAATATATCGGTTCTCAAAATAATGAAAAAGCAGGGCTTTACAGTGGTAACGAAGGAGTAAATCATTCTGTAAGTCTTAAAACAGCTGTTAATACAATTATCACAATTAAAAAGGAAGAAAAACTTGCACATATCAAATCTTTGGAAAAAAATAATGAATCTAACGAGAAGGCAGGGCATATCAAGCTTATCGAAAAACCAAGTATCAAATCAATAGATAAAAAAGTAAAACCTACAGATAATTTTTTGTCAGACAACGAAAAAACAATCAATCTGCAAAAAAACGAGGTTACAGTTGCTTCACAAACAACAAATGGGGAAAACCTTATTCTGTTATCTCAAATCAATATAGTAAAGCAAGAAAATTTGCATAAAAGTTCACTTGATATGCAATTATCAGAAGCTTCTCCAAAAAATCAAAACAAAGAAAACAGCGTCATTGCAAATAAAAAAAGATTAGATTCAACTCTGACGTCGAAATCTTCAGACCGTTTAAATTTAAACGGTTTAAAAGCGGGGCTTCACAGTGGTAACGGAGGACACGCAGAAAATCATTTTGTGAGTCTAAAAGCGGCTGCTAATACAATTATCAAACTTAATAAAGAAGAAAAACTTGCAAATACCGTTAAGAATATTAAGGGTGTATCGCCTCCATTAAATATTAATTCAGCCAGAAACAAATTTCTCGAATTAGAAAAGCATTCAACAGATCAACAAGGTATGACAAAAAAAAATCAAACAGTTATTAAAAAAAAATCATCTGAAAGTTCATCGTGCTCTATCGATTGTGTTGTCAATAAAGAAAAACATATTACTGAGACATCGTGCGATATTACTTCAGAAATTATCATAATACCTACGTCTTCTAGCTTAAGTAAAGAAAACGAAAAATCTAATTCTCTTCAAAGTCTTACCGATTCGGAAAAGTGCGCGATCAAAGATAATTCACATCTAATTGAGTATCAATTAACTAACAATAATCATGTAATTACTAACAATGCTTCTGTCACGGAAGATAAATTAGGGAATTCTGAATTAATCCAAATTGACAGTTGTTCTCCTGATTCAACTATTTATGATATAAAGTCGGATAGATTTTTAACAAGTAATTCAGATACAATGCCTACTGAAGTTAACGATTTGGATAACGATTCTCCATCAGACGTCATACCGCACGAATATGTAAAAACAGATGAAGAAAATAACTCAATAAACAATACAAAAAAAAGTGAAGAAATTGCAAAACCGAGTTATATCGACAGACAAAATGATATAGAACAATATGAAAATCTACAAAACAACATAAATGTTAATGAATTTGATTCCATTATAAATTCTCAGCTTACTGACAGCGAAATAAACTTAAATAAAAATAATTTCAACGATGGAGAACTTAAATATGTCGCGGAAGAAGTTCAAATAAACACCGATAGACAAAACCCTAAGTCAGATATAATTTATGCGTTTAGTGATAAAGCTGAATCGATTGATATTGTTGAAAAAGAGCATAGTTCTACCTGTTCATTTTCAGATTCCGATACTAGCTCAAATTTGAATAAAATTTCTACTTCATCAACAGAAGAAACCGGTGAGTTAAATAATCGAAAAAAACTCGTAAAAAGGCGTGCACGAAAAGCGGAGGAAATTTTTTCTAAAAACCAACAAGTTGAAACAAAAAACGACAATGAATTGGAATGTAATAATTTTTCCGATGAAAGTTCTAAGAGTGGTGATATAGACACATGTTTATCTGATAAATTAAACGATATTACGGATTATAGCACTCTTGATGCTGCAAATGACAGCAAAATAAAACAAAGTTTACATTCAGAGGAAGAAAGTATTGTTCAGTCATCCATAGCAATCAATAGTAATGAAAATTTGTTTACGGAAATAAATTATTGTAATAAATCTGAAACAATTGAATCACATGAAATTATTAAAAATATAAAAAGTTCTTCAATGACTGCTATTTCAAATAGATTACCACAAAGTTTACATTCTTTTTCAACCTCTGACATGGGTGGATTAGAAAACAAAAACCAAGCCAGGGATGGTATTGAGAAATTTGAAAATATAAAGAATTTGAAACAAGGACCATTGAGTAGTTTTACAAGTATTTCAAAAGTTTCAACTTTAAAACTTCAGTCTTTTGTAGCAAAAAATCCAATGTTTAGCCCACCATTAACAAGGAGATCTAATAGTACAACTGAGAATCCTGGATTAACTGAAATTTCTGAGGGACAGCATAATATAATACAAACAAACCCTTTTTCAATGAGTATAGGAAAATGTAAAAATTTAGAAAGTAATAGATCAAATGATGATCAACTTATAAATCCTGTAAGTAAATCTTTGCCTCGAAATATGTGGTTAAAAAATAGTTTTGATATTGATAAAAATCCTTTTTCGTCTGCATCTAAACAAAGGACCCCATCAGAAGAAGAAGAATCAGTATGTGCAGCAAAACTTTTAGAAAATTTACCTAGTTCACCATTTGCTCTCATTAAACGATTTTCAGAAGATACTAAAAGAATGCAAGAAAAATCTCCTTTAGGGCTAAAAAATGAAAATTATACTGATCTTGAAAATGATTCAGAAAATACTCTTTACAGTTTTAGAGAAAAACGTAATGAAATGCTTGAGTCAAATAGTACTATAAATCAAGATGAACTTAAAAAAGATATTAGTAGTAATCCTAAGGTAAAAACTAGACCGCCTCTTAATATGAAATCAATAAATTGTTCAAATGTTGACGAAGTTAACACAAATACAGATTCATCAGCCTCAAAACCAGTTTGCCCTCGGAGACGTCCATCATATCATAACGCCAATAATGATTATTTTTCTTGCTTAAATGTAGCAGAAAGTTCAACTAAAACTCAAGAAAATCAAGTTAACAAAGATGAAAATATAGTTAAAGCAGGTGATTTTTACATTTTTTTAGTCTCTATTTTTCTTTTTGCAATACATTGATTAAAATGACTTAGTTTTAAACTTTCCTTACCTTTAGAGACTCTTATATTGTGACTGAAATTATTGTGTCAATTTTTGTCACTAACTCTCATTTATTTTTTAATATAAAATATAATTAAATGATTAATTTTATGAATTTCTAAAAAATCTTGCTGTTGAAAATTCTTTGAGTAAAAAGTAATGTTTGTACAAGCAAAATATATTAAAAGATATTTGAGTTACTTAAAAAAAAATCAATGAAATGCTTTATTACATACAATTTATTACATATAAATTTTTTCTTGTTACCTTTTAATGTAGACAGAAATTATTATGAGATTTAATTAAAAAGTGAAGTCTCATAATAAAAACATTAGCATTATGTTTTCTACTTTGTTTATATTATTATTATTTTTGATATAATATATCAGTATTAACTGTTTTTTTTGCATAAATATTAATTTAAATTTTAATGATATAAATATTTGATAATATTTGTTATAATTATTAGGATTTTACTAAATATCTCACAAAGTATGTTGTTTGCTGATTGTCTGCTGTCTATGCAATAATTTTATAAAGTTAGATGTTAGACCAAAAATATGCTGTATTTTTGAAATTATTTTTTGTTATTATGGTTAGGTTGAATTCTTTTAATAAAAATAAAAATAATTTTATATCAAAAGAAAATTTAAAATAATAAGACAAAAAGCTTTCCAATTCCCAATATGGATTCTTTTCAAACAAAGTTTATACCACAAATATTTTAGGAACAATTGAATTTTGACTCAAACAGGGTTGCCACTGGTCATAGAAATCATGGAAATCATGGAAATGTCATGGAGTTTTATTTGGTCATGGAAAAAGTCATGAAATTCCTAAATGTTCATTGAAAGTCATGGAAAGTTCATGGAACTTTTTAAAATTATCTTAATTTTTTTCTACTTGCAATATTTTTAGGATGTAAAGAAAAGTACTACTATGTCTAGTCTAAGTCCTTTTTGAAAAAGATATTTTTGCAGTGTAAGTTATTAGAGAAGTAAAAGAAAATTAGTTTTTTTTAGACATGATTTCAGAACTTTCTACCAATTAGTTTTTGGTTTGCATGTTTTATAATTACCAACTTGCAAATGCTTAGTTCATGGCAAGTACTGCAAGTGCATGCGTACTGAAAAGTACTGAATATTTTACTCTAGTGATTTATTATAAAAGTTTATGAAGAGTCATCGAAAAGTCATGGTAAAGTCATAGAATTTCATTTTTAAATTTGAGTGGTCATCCTGTCAAAGGAAACAGTTGACCTAATTTTTCTTAACTTTGCAAAGCTATTTGATAAATTTGATAGGTTGGTATAACTAGCTAAGATTTATAAGGTTCGAAGCCTTCTCAGGAAATGTGTGCGGTTTTTTGTCTTGTATGACCACATGCCAGTATTTTATTTTAGACTACTTGGTCACTACTGTTTGCAAGTTTTATAATATTTTCAAAAACAAAAGTTTCAAAAACAAAAAAAGCAAAACTAACAAAATAGGAATTAAAAAGAAATTAATGATTTAAATAATTTGTGTACTGTTTTTATTTTTGTTTCTTTGAAGTGGTTGTTATTTTCAGCAACAAAATTAGATGTGGCCAAGCAAAAAAAAATTCATTTAAATGATTTTCCTTTATTTAACTTTAAGTGAAAATATAAATTGCAATGTTTGTTGTAAAATATATTTGTATAATTTTAATGTAACAAGTATATATTGTCCCTTTATGAAAACGTCTATGTAATAAATGCTTATACTTTTATGTATAACTTTTTATATTATATAATTATATTTATTTCCTCCTAATTGTACGCACGCTTAGTTTATTTGAATAAGGTATAGACTTTGTAAATGAAATGTCCGTGGTTCAAGACTAACCACTTCCTTTTTATCTTTCAAATATTTTTTTTTTATTACACACGCAGAGCTGAATGGTAAAAAGAAACGTCTCCGTTAAAATGTTAGGAATAAAAAACATACAGGAAAAGAAAGGTAATATGAAACAATTAAGGCTATGTGTAGACAGCATGGCCTATATGTGTATGGACCTTATATAATATAATATCATGTGTATATAATGTGTATGCACCTTATATATAATGTGTATGCACCTTATATAATGTGTATGCACCTTATATAATATATATAATATGTGTATGCACCTTACTTAGAATATACACTTAAAAGCTTAAATGGTATAAATAATCTGAATTTGATAAAAGGTGTATCATTCAGAAACATATAACATAAAGATCTTTTATATACAAATAAGAAAACATAAATAGTTACAAAGCAAATATATGGTCAGCGGTATTTAAAAAAAAAATGTGGACAGTTGTGGAAATCGAACCACGGACACTCGGTATATGAAGATAACGCCTTATTCAAAATAAATATACTTTTATAATACAAAAAATTACATAAAAAAGGGTATTTATGCAAATGTTTTCTCAAAGAGACAATATATACTTACTGCATTAAAATTATACAAATATATTTTACAAACAGATGACAATTTATATTTTCGCTTTCCTCTTTAAAAAAAAACAAATAAAATATAGGAAAATCATTCTTTTTAATGTTTAAAACTTTTTTTTTTTATTTCTTTGACTTACCGAATTTTGTTGTTAAAAATAACAACCACTCTGAAGAAACAAAAAAAAAAAAAAAAAAAAGAAAAAAAAAGTTATTTAAATTATGATTTTTTTCTATATAAGTTTATTTTAATTTCCTATTTTGTTAGTTTTGCTTTCTTTGTTTTTAAAACTTTTTTCAGCTACACATATAATAAAACTTGCAAATGGCCGTGACCAAGTTGTCTAAAAATACTTATGCATGGACACACAAGACGAAAAACTGCAAGTGTTTCCTGGGAAGGTTTGAGGTTGAAGGTTTTCAGACTGACACTCTTTATTATATTTATTAAAGACCTACCAGTTTATTTCGAATAAGCTACTTACAAAGTGTATTGTTAAATGGCTGCAAACCTGAATAATAAAGGAAACCTTCATAATTAGAAAAATTAAGATTAGCAATTTTTTGCTGACCTTAAACTATTTTTGGTCAGCATCAGGTTGGCACAATGTTTTTAACAAACAATCAATCAATATATTTCTGAAAAAGTTGGTATTACATTTTAAGGTTGTTTACAAATATTATAACTACTAACGTTATGTAAACATCTAATGACAATGATTAAATTAATGATAGTTTTAACATGAATAAAAATAAGAAAATATATTTAACATTAATAGAAGGAAAAAAAAAAAAACAAACAAAAAAAAACAAAACTAAAAAAAATGTAATAAAAAATATAATAAAGACAAACACATAAGCTTTACATGCATATACCAGCCATGGTCTCTTTAATAAAGTTTATATAAGAATCATTAAAGTTAATTCACTTGAAAATTAGAAAAATTTTGTTGAGAAGAAAAATAAACGACAAACTTTTTTGAAAGCCTTAAATAACTTTGATCTTTACTTATGTTTTTATATTAATGAAATGCATTTAAATAAAGCAACAAATCACTGCTAATGATTTTTATAAAAGTATTAATGAATATAATATATATTTTTTTATAATTATATTAGTATGTTTTTTTTATTATAGATCTTTAAATAAATAAAAAATCATATCGACTTTTTTAATAAATTATTTAATTTTTTTTTTTTTGTTTACGTTACTGCGAAGAATTTTTTTGCAACTTTTTTGACAAAATAAATGTTTATACAATTTAAAAATATTATATAAACCACTTTTTAATAAATTTAATAAAATTTGTTCTTTTATTAAGCCAATCATTAGTAGTAATTTGTTACTTAATTTAAAAACGTTTTGCTTAACTTTAATAACGCTAAAAAAGATAAGCTCTAATAACGTTTATTTCATACGTAATTAAAAACGTAACAAAAAGTTTTGCTTCGAGTTTAAGTTTTTATTTTTATTTTAGTGCTTATATAATTTCTTTTTCGTTATGAATTTGTTTTTCGTTTCTTTTTTCCTTAGGAATTATTTTTCATTAGTTTTTTTTTTTTATTTTTTTCCTAGTTTAAGTTTAGCTTAGCGTTTCTACATTTAGAACATTTCTAAAATTTTTAACTCATCAAAACATATAAACATTGTTTATTAAACAATCATGGTCAAGTTGTCAAAAAATAAAATCAATTGCGTGGTCAGCAACAGCACGCCATTCCTGTCCAAGCCTGAATACCAATTAGAAAATTTAAATAAATAATTATCAATCATCGTTGTTCCTACATCATTCACTATAAATACCACACAAAAAACCATAAACACCACACAAAAACCATAAACACCACACAAACACCATACAAATTTGTTTCTCCGCACAGTTGAGAGAGGGTTATAACCACGAGTTGCCTCCTCATCTGTAGTGGCCTTCTCGGCCCTGGGATGGTGAATTACCTAAAAAAAAAAAAAACACTGCACAAAAAAGACTAACATACAAGTTATATCCTATTCATTATAGTTGGGTGTGTACCAAAATGTAATTGAACCTTTTTTTCAATTTTTTGTTTTCCTTGAGCTTAACAAAGAAAGTTTTTTGTTATCATACAAAAAGCATCTGCACAAACAAAAACATGATACATTTAATTGATACTTCCTGTGTATTATTAGAATTGAATTTATCAAAATAGTTACTCATAGCAACAATATGTAATTAAATTTATTATATATACAAAAATTTTGCTATAATACCATAACAGCACTACTGATGATTTTTTGAAAGGCCTCTAGTGCTTAAAGTTTATTTAATTAATTATATAAAAATACTTTGTATTAGTGTATTTTTTGGAAAAATAAAAAAAATATTTTGAGAAAAAAAGATTTACTTTTGTTTACTGGCTTGACTATCTTTTGCTTTATATATATATATATATATATATATATATATATATATATATATATATATATATATATATATATATATATATATATATATATATATATATAAATATATACTTAGATCATTTTGGGCAAATCTAAATTCATCTGGAAAAGCAATAAATAATGGGATTTATAAAACAATCTTAATATTGCAGAAATTCCAGCTAATGTTAGAAATAGTAATAGACTCTGACCGGACCCGTAAAAATATGGGTCTTTGTAAGTCTATTCCGCACTGACTTTTTCTATACTTTTTCCTTAAATATATACCCTAGCTTTCCGGACTCATAAAATGTGGGTATTTACCAAACCTACTATTTTTATACTTATCTATTCCACACCAATCATTTCTATACCCATTCCTTTTTAACTTCAATATTTTTATAAAATAATTTATTCTGAAAAGTTGCTTTAAGAGCAAAATAATTAACATGCGCATCTTTTCCAAATACGTAGAGCTTATAAAATATTTATAATTAGGTTTGTTTTTCTCCTAAACATATATCATTTATAGCTTAGTGGTTTATTTTGCAGTCATCATTTTCGTTGTGGGGGGTTTAAGACCTCTCCTCAGCATATTTTTTTCAACCTTATATATTTATAGCAACAAAAAAATAGTTTAGCAAAAAAGATTTCTAATTGTTAAAATAAAATTTTAAAGTTTTCTCATTTTATAGATATATTATACACGATTGTTCCATATACTGCCTGCAAACTGCTAAGACATTTACACTTACAAACGTTTGTATTTAACGCTATACAAATAACAGAACTATAAGATCTTAGAAAAGTCTTTTAAAAACTATAAACACAACCTTTGCTATAAAATGCTAAGCTAAAAGTTAAACCAAAAAAGTTTTGCGCAGTGATATCAGTTTGTGGCAAAAAAAACTTCTAAATGTCAAGTTTGGTTTTACATTTTTGATTAATTAAATAATGGTACATATAATTCCACAAAAATGTATAAAACTGCTACAGATATATTTCACAGATAAGTGTTTATATTTATTACAATAGTAATAAATAAATAATTTTAAAGAAATAAGATATAAGATATAAATAAGAAGTAATATATTTTGAAGTAATTACTATATTTAGTCTTTATTAGAATATATCCCATAAAAATATATTCTTTATATTTTTAATAAAAGGAACTTCCCTAAAAAATTTAAACAAAATCTTATTTCAGGTTTATTGCCACAGTGATGTCACATATGCAAAAAATTTTGCCTTCAGCGATTTACAAAAAAGCTGCATCTATCCTATTTAATGGTCTAACTAGACAAAAACATTTTAAACAAAAATTTCTCGCTTTTTTCTAATATTTAAACAACCGTGCTATAAAGAAGATAATATAATTTTAAGAATCTGAAATTATCAAGAGAGAGGGGAAAATCTAAAATTGAAGTTTTAAATTTTTTACTTGGATGAGAAAATATGTTTCATGTCTGTTTTCAATCTTGTTAAATTCAATAACAAATACAAAAATTTAAAATAAAACAGATGGAGCAAAAAAGACTTGTAATTATTAGAAAACTCATGATCCTGTATAAAACGTTATATAAGTGGATTTTATACATATGCATATAAAATATGTGTTTATATATATTGTTTATATATAAACACAACTTTATTCTTATGAAATTAGGCTTATTTAGAGAACCTGCTTAAAAAGTATTGATTAATTGCAATCTTTATAAGAGTTTATAAAATGTTTTTTTTTAATAACATGCATAAGTTTGATAGATCAGTGGTTTAATGCGCTGTCAATTTGCGAAGGTTTAAATCCGCCCCTTAACACAATAAATTTTCAATTTTTTTAATCTGGCCATATATATTTATAGGAAAAAAAATACATGCTAAAATACAATGCTAAAAAGACTTCAAACTGTTAAAGTTTTTAGTTTTTTTTTTTTTGCCTCAACAGCAGTACCTTTTGAAGTAGCAAGACTGTCTTTTTAAATTTTTTCTTTATTAAGTTTCAGACAATAATTTTTTTATCAGACCATCAGTATCTTATTAGGGCTAATTACCTGAGCACATTAATAACATAAGTATCTCAATCATTACACATACACAGCAAACTTCTCACTGTGTTTTGATGTTTTTAGAATTTTGAGCTTTTTTAAAATTTTTTTAAAAATATTTTTTCGTTTATAGTGTATAATATCTTTACATGTGTTATGTATGCAATATCAATAAAACTTCATGTGTTTTATTTTGTATTTTTAAAAAGTCGAAAAGTAAAAAAAAATGTTGCTAGTGGTAGGATTCGAACCAGGGGTTTATTGTTCTCTGCAAGCTAACCACTCGGCCATGCAGGCATATTGTCTAAAGAAAATTTTAAAACTATGTAACGAATAAAAGAATAAAAAAACAGTAATAAATGCTCGAAATTAACAAGATGCTGTCGCAAAGCAATTTTCAAGTGAAAATAAAACTGTAAAACATGACATCTATGTAAAAAATATTTCAGTTAATTTAGCATAACACACAAAAAAAACATTTTTTTGACAACTTCAAGCAGAATCTTTTTTACTTTGTCTATTCCTTGTTATTAAGAGAAAATATAGATACAGAGAAATAAAAAGTATACGTAAATAGTTCAGTAAATTTAGACATAGTTTGATTCTGTTAATTAATTTTTTTTTAAAAAAAGATGTCTCTTCTTAGATGTTGAATTATAAAATTGTTAATGTCTAAATCAAGGACATGATTTTTTAATTTTAAGATCGTCTGTTGTAATATTTTTTATATTAGTTTTTTTTTTTATATCTTATATTATTATATATATATATTTTTTAATATTTTATATTATTAGTTTTTTTTAATATTTTAAGTTTTAGTTTTTTTTTACTAATTTAGTCTATATATTTATAAATCCATTATAACAGCATTAATTACATTTAGAATGACATAATGTTGGGTAATTTGTAACATCAAATTTTAATAGCAACATTGACTTGTAATTTATGTGAAAACTTATTTTACCAAAGTCTTTTGCAATCAACTATACATAAATTAAAATAGCTTATTGTTTATATTTAAATGATATAATTGTAGAAAAAACTTATGATGAGTAAAAGTTATTAAAAATTTCTTTTACTCATTTTTATAAGTTAATATAAATCATCTTTATAAATGAAATTCACAAGTTTTGATGATGCTTTCTGTGAATTAGTTTTTTTTTTTTTTTTGCTATTTAGTATTACTACTATTTGCTACATGTTTAATTTAAATTTGCTACTTAATTTCTATCAAATGCTACTTCACTGCTGCAATGCAGATATGTAAATTGACAGCAAGGAGTACTTATATATTTTTTACTAAACATTTTTAAGTTGGTATGAAATATTTGTTAAAAACCTTTAAATTTTTTTTCAGTATATGTTTTTGTTAAAAGGTTTACAGTAAAAAAAAATCAGTTTTATACCTGAAAATAATCATAATTAATATTTTTAGCATTAAATAAAATTTTCATAATTTTATATTTTTATTTATGAGAACCATCATTATTAATAATCTTCCTGACAACCTCTAAAGTGGTTTTATTTACTGATGATGTAATGCGGTAAAATTCTTTATAAAATGTTTGAGTCACTAAAACAGGAGCAAAGTAAGATGATTTAAATGATGGAACAGATTTCCGAAACATTGATCTTTAAGAAAGATGAAATAAATGATTTTCAAGCATGAAGGAACAATTAAAGTTTCAACACCTGAATGGCAGGTCATAAGCAGCAGTTATGGTAGTATATGTTAAAAAAAAAAGAAGTGCAATTATACGTAACAGAGACTCAAGCTTAGCAGCAAAGACAGGTCTAACAATATTTACAATCCATTTTTTGGTCTTGTCTAAAAGAGTGAGGGGTCATTCTCAGCAGTGCCATACTCAGATGTAATTCCATACCAGTTGACGTAAAAAAAAATTGTAATTTTTGTTAGCTAAACACTTCGTTTTATAACTATAATTATAGTGATGAATTTTATGAATGTGGCTTTTATATTTTTATATATACGTATGGAATTATACTTATATGAATTTTAAGAATGATTTTTTTATTGTTAAAAGTTTAATTGCGTTGTTAGCATTTTTTAAAGTACCGTGTTGTAATTTATTATAATTTTAAATTGCACTTAAATCTTTTAAACAATGACTATAACAAAAATTACTAATGAAATCTAAATTGGTTATTTTAAAAAATGTTTTATTTCTTATCTATTTCTTAAAATTATTTTATACATTGCATAATAATCTTTTTGTTTGCTTTATCTAAATTTTTTTTTCAAAGTATTAAATGAACTATTTTGAATAAAAATTGTAAACAATTTATTGATATACTTTATCAGTTACGAAAAAGATATTTGTAAACATAATTTGTGTTCATAAATGAAACTTAAAAACATAAGAGCTTAATGTGTTTTTGAATTGATAAGAAAAAAAAAGCTTTAATTCCATTAATGAAAACTCTCTTAAACAAAAAACTCAGTTCTTAAAAAAGAATTAAGGTGATTTATGGTTAGTTTTATATATTTAAATCTATGATGGAGACTTTTGTTAAATAACATTTTTATGTAATTAATTAGTTAGCAAATAAAAAGGAAATATTTCTTTAAAAAGTGTTTTGCTTACATTACATTGCTTCAAAGTTAAATTTGAATTTTCAATTTAAAAGTCATATTTAATTTCAAGTTATTTATTTAAAACATTTTTTTTTTAAAGCAAAAAATTAAATTAGTTAACTAATGTGATTATCATGTTTTTTACAATAATTAATTTAATCTAAATAAAGGTCACATTAACAATATCAAAAAACAATTTAAATATTCTAATGGATAATAGTTTTTGCTTAACATAAAATTTTTAAACCTTTAGAAGAAATCACTGTTTTATATATAAAATGCGTACTGCATAACATTTCTTAACAAGGTCTGAATTTAAATATCTATTCAGCAAGCACAAGACATATTTAAGTTGTTTAAAACATTTCAGACATTTAAAACATGTCTTGTGACTGTGAATCTGATGAAGAATTGCAATATTTTTTGAAATCATAGCATGGTCCAAAGTACATAAAGGTAGGGTTACAAAAAAAGTATAGGGTTTTGAAACCCTATACTTTTTTTGTTACCCTACCTTTATGTACTTTAAAGTACATAAAGGTAGGGTAACAAAAAAAGTATAGGATTTTAAAACTATATACTTTTTTTGTTGAACTAGTCAGCCTTAATTTTTTTAGAACAATTCAAAAAACAAATCAGTTTTGTCTATTTTTTTGTGGTTGGTCTTCTACTTCTATTTTTAACATTTTTAAGATCTTAAAAAACTTAATAATAGAAATCTTTGCAACACATTCTTTGCATGTAAAGTTATGCAACTTTGTGTTAAAATTTATTTAATGATAACTGAATTAAAATGATTAAAAGTTGCGTTTAAACAAATAATTTTATCTAGTGTAAAAATTTGCTTTTGCTTTAGTTTACTAGAAAATACTTTGCTATTAATTTTGTAGATACTGATTAAATTGAAAAATGTTGCAAAAATAAGTAAAAAACTAGTTTTTAATCAAAGTTAATAAACTTCTATAGAAATCTTCTTGTAGCTGATGAATTTTATAATACAAAGTTGCCTTTACTCAGGGTTGTTCTTATACATGTCTTTACATCAAGCCTCCAAGAGAAATTCTATCTTAGCTTGTTTAAAATAGGCCTATTTACTTGTTAAATCAGATGTCAATCAATATATTGAAAAAGAGAAAGGTCTGTTAAATGTCAAAAACGATTGAAGAATAAGATTATTTAGGGATACAAGTAGATCATTGCCACAAAAACCCACTTTATTTAAAATCATAATTATTGATATAAATACAAAAGTCTTAAGAAGAATAATTCAAAGTTTCTACTTGAAAAGTCCTCCCAGCAACTCACAATCACCTACAGTTACTTTTTTTTTAATTTAGTTTTTAAGGTGTTCCATTAAGAACTAAAGGTCTTATTACAAAGCACCGCAGAAGAGCAATTTTAACAGGAATTTCATGCCTCCTTCCTTACCAACATTGCTTATCTGGCCAAAGTCGACATTGAAAACCAGACCTTTTGATTCTTAGCAAGAACTCCAACCACCATGGCTGAGATTAAGTAATTTTGCATTTTGACTTGTATTGTTGCAAATCTATGGACTGAATTTATGTATAACCCTAGTTTTTTGTTTTATTTATAACCACACTAATGATTACAAATTTTATTGGTAAATTTTATTGACTTATTGTCAAAATAATCACTTTTAATGAAATTGAAGTAGAAAGCTAAGTATTAACAGTTAAAAAAAAAATAAATAATTCGAAATCAACATAAAAGATTAATTAAGAAAAAGTGGTTAAACTACACAAAATCTATAAAAAGTGGATTTTGGATCATCCTAAAACTTTGGGTTTTTTTAAAAACAAGTTAACCTTAATTTCAAAAGGTCGAATTACATAGGGATTTTAAATATAAGGATTGTTTATGTTATAAATAAATGCTTTAAATTTTAAGAAAAGAAAATTTGTTTAAAAAAATGTAAAAATTTGTCTTATGATTAAGTTCAAGATTTTTTGTTTTTTATGATATTTGATATTTTTGAAATCTTTATGCATTTATGTTTCTTTTGAGATCCAGGTTGACCTTTATTTGAAAAACAATTTTCTTTTTAACATATTAGGAACCCTTTCAGTAATCAAGGGTTAAAAGAAGCCCTTAAAAATATTTTCATAATAGTTATATTTAGTTTAAAATTTTTGTTTATAACATCATTGTGGGGGGTAGGGGGTGCAACTAAAAAAATTGATGATATGTTATAAACAAAAATTGACACTAAATTTTTGTTTATAACAATGATATGTTATAAACAAAAATTTAGTGTCAAATTTTTGTTTATAACATATCATTGTGGGGGGTAGGGGGTGCAACTAACATTATCTAAATATTAACATTAAAAAATTTAATTTTGCAACTTTACAACATTTGCAAAAGAAAAAAGAAAAAAAAGAAAGTGTATCATTCGAAGATTAATATAACTCTGGAACTTGATTTTAAAACAGTTTGTTAAAATTTTTGGCACAATACTTCAACATGTACCATATATATATACCAGAAATATGTACCTCTATGCTTCTATTTTTGTAAAAGTGGTAATTACATGGTATAAAGGTTATATCTATGGCACAAGTTTTTCAGTTATTATTCAGAATGGTGTTGAATTCCATCATAGTCTATTATGTTTTTAATATTTAGGAATAGTGTTGAAACGATGACTAATAATAGTTAATGCAATTAACTATTATTAGTCATCGGTTCAACACTATTCTTAAGTGTTGAACCGATGACTAATAATAGTTAATTGCATTAACTATTATTAGTCATCATTAAGGATGTAAAATATATATATATAAGAAGTACCTATACATCAGGAATTAAGCATTGGTCATTTAATTTGCTTAATCATCGGCCAATTAATCAGCTTATAACATCGATTAATCAGCATTGGACTAAGCATTCACATTGACTGATTGGCCAAACCACTACTGGCACATTGTCACACTATTTATATGCAAATTACATATTTTTTATTATTATATTTATTTTATATATATATTAATTCCTATTATTAGCCACAGTTGGTTTATGTCATCAGTACATCACTAAAAAGGAATAATTATAACAACATGAACTGAAAAATTTTTAACTTTCTTATTTTATCTTTATTTAGTTGATACCAATCCTCCTTCAACTGAACAGCTTGATTCTGATGATGATGAAACTTTACCAGATTTCAGTAAAATAGTTGAAAATGCAGACAAAGCCCGTTCCAGAACTAGTTTTCCTCAGCCTTTTCTTACTGGTATTCCTGAAGAACATCGCAACAATCGACACAGAGTCAATAAGACAGTTTTAAGTGGAATATTTCCTGAGTATACTATCAATGAAGAATCAAGTGATAATGACAGTGAAACTGCAATAGATAAAAATGAATCTTATTGCGATAATAAGCTTACAAGTGAAAAGCATTTAAGTCTTGAGGATCTTCCTACTGATTGCAAGATGCTAGAAGACAATCGAGCAAAGAGCTTAATTTCACTTCCAACAATAACATGTGAAGAAAATACTAAGCATTCTGATATAAGAACTCCTAAAATAATTACAAGTAGTCTAAGTGATCCTTCATTGTCAAATGTTCTTTTGAAATCTTCTTCATCGTCATCCCTAAACCCACAAACCATAACAACTATAGAAAATAATGAAGTAATTGGTTCAAAGGCTTCATTATCTGCTGAAAAAAAGAAAACACCGAAAGTAGTAAGTTTCTAAAACAAATAATGTTAAAAAGCTAGGTAGTTAATGAATTTTGTTACAAGTTTATAAGGTTGCTCATTTATTTATTCATTGGTAAATATTTCCTTTTTTAAAATGATTTTTAAAAAATTTCTTTTAGGAAATGAGACATTATGTTGTGAATAACTTATTAGAAACTGAGCAATCATACGTCCAAAGTTTAAGTACAATGATAACTGTAAGTACTGTTATTTCAGCTAAAAAAAAGTTTTAAGATTTTCAGGCTGGTAATAAAGTTTTCTAAACTCTGAACTTGATTTGAGCAACTAATTTTATCTGTAGCTTCAAAATATCAGGTTGCTATGATACAAAATATCAGATTAACAATGTTTTGTGTGGAGTGTGTTCTTTTGGGCGCCTATGGTGTCCCATGCAATATTATTGTTACAACATTGTTATTGTTTGGAGGCACAAGTCTATTATTTGGTTTAGGGTTCCACCTTGAAACTTTGCATTATAAATATTTAAGTGTCTTAAGTGTGTCTTATGGTATTGCTTGCCAAGATTTAATAATTAAAGATACCTCCAAATTTAGAAAATTTATAAAAATAAATAAATTTAATTAATGTACAGTTTTCTTAAAGTTTTATATATTTGTTCTATTTAGTTAAATTTGATCATTGACGTTATTGTAATTTAAAAGCTTGTGAAAGCATTACAAAAATGTTTTTAATTTTTTGTAAAAAATGAAACAAATGTAATTGCTAACTTTAAACTCCCTTACTTTACTTCTCTACATTCAAAGAAAAGCAAAATTGAACCATATTGTTTGCTAAAAATGAACCATATTGTTTACTATTTAATTATTTATGTTGAAATTTAATGTTTAGACTTTTTTTAGGTTTACTATAGATATTCATCTAAAATTTAGAATAAATATTTAGAAATTCTCAGAACCTTTAAAAAGACCAGAAAACAGTAGTGTCATTGAGCCAAATGTTGTGGATGAAATATTTTATCAAATTCCTGAAATCCTTGAGCATCACGAGATGTTTTTAAGCCAGTTGACTGAGCGAGTAAATGCGTGGGATAATAATCAAGTTGTTGGTGACTTATTTGTTACATCGGTACTTTGATAATTTTTACATAATTATTTTGCTCCTTAGATATTTCATTTTCTCAGCTTCATTATTTATTTTAAGTTTTGTATTGTTATATTTATATATTTTAATGATATTTTATATATATATATATATATATATATATATATATATATATATATATAAATTTATTTATACAAAAATTGTTATATAACTTAAAACTAAAAATGATAATATTCTGTATACATAGTTTACAAAGACATATTTAATGGATGCCTACAGTAATTTTATCAATAATTTCATACAAGCAAAAGCTGCTATAAGACAGGCTGTAAATTCTCGTCCTCAGTTTGCACGCTTTTTGGAACAATGTACAAGAGAAAATCGTGAAAAACTTACTCTTTCTGACTTGCTTATAATGCCTGTACAAAGAATACCTCGATACAAACTACTTCTTTTAGTAAGTTTTAGTAAATTGCAAATATTTTGTTATTGTATTTATATATATATATATATTTGGTTATTGTATTATATATATATATATATATATATATATATATATATATATATATATATATATATATATATATATATATATATATATATATATATATATATATATATATATATATATATATATATATATATATATATATATATATATATATATAGTTATATATATATATATAGTTATATATATATATATAGTTATATATATACTCATATAGTGTCGCTTTAAGAGCATTTTAATGTAAAAAAAGTCTCTTACGACTACAATTTTAATTACCTCGTCTCTTAAGCTGTTTTTGATTGTCATCGAAATGTCAAAGCAATTAATTTTTGCGGAAGTACATTAAATTTAATTGTTTTTTAAAAAATTTTTAAAAAACCGCAATTATAACGACTAGAAAGTTTTTTTTAATTAGTGGTGTTTTTGTTATTGATTTAATAAAAAACATTTTTTAAACATGCGTAAATGTTGCTACATCGACTATCTTATAGCCTGACTCGCAACAGAGTGCTGCTACATCGACTGACAAATAGCCTGACTCGCAACGGAGTGCTGCTACATCGACTGACAAATAGCCTGACTCGCAACGGAGTGCTGCTACATCGACTGACAAATAGCCTGACTCGCAAGGGAATGCTGCTACATCGACTGACAAATAGCCTGACTCGCAAGGGAGTGCTGCTACAACGACTGACAAATAGCCTGACTCGCAAGAGAGTGCTGCTACATCGACTGAGGGTTTGGTTTGGCCAGGCAGTCTATCAATTAAAAAAAAAAATTTAATTTTTAAAACTTTTTCTGGTCTGGTTTATTAACGCGCTCTTTAAAACTACAGTTTATGGGAAGTATTTTTTGATGCTACGCAAGAGACATGCAAGACTATATATAGTTATATATATATATATATATATATATATATATATATATATATATAACTATATATATATATATATATATATATATATATATATATATATATATATATATATATATATATATATATATATATATATATATATATATATATATATATATATATATATATAGTTATATATATAATATATATATATATATATATATATATATATATATATATATATATATATATATATATATATAACTATATATATATATATATATATATATATATATATATATATATATATATATATATATATATATATATATATATATATATATATATATATATATATATATATATATATATATATATATATATATATATATATATATATATATATATATATATATATATATATATATATATATATATATATATATATAGTTACCCTAGCATGTTTAGATCAAAAAAAAAGAAAAAGAATAATGAAAAATTTTTTCAGACAAAGAATAAAAAAAAGATCAAAATTAGAAAATATTTTTTTTGTTGTATTAAATGCTCTTTTCATGTACATGCATAGTTGCCCGAATCCGAACTCTCAGTTGATGTGTTTACTGAAGCCTTTGATGAAGTTTTAGTATCTGCATTTATTGATCTATTTATATAATAGTTATAGTTTTTACAATATGAAACAAATCATGAAAATGGTTTCTGTTTTTTAATTACTATAATTTTTGTTTTGAAACAATTTTTTCTTTTTTTCTTATCTTGTTATGAATTAAATCTTTGCTTTTATAATATATTATATATTAATATATATTATATTGTTTTTATTATTGTTTAAATCTTTATCTATTGTTTTTATTGTTTTTGTGACACTATTGTTTTATAACAATAAGTTTGTTGTCTTTCAGTTTTAAAGTTATCTTTCTTATCTTCTTTTTTTTTCCTCACTATTTTATTATGCCGTATTTTTTATGTTCTTGCTTTATGTATTCATATATTATTTATTTTTCCTCTATATCAATTTTCCTAAAAATATTAGTTTTGCACAATTTTGGGAGAGATTTGGGTTTTGGTTTTTTTCTCCAGCCCTTTTATTGAAGTAATGTCTTGTATAATGATGGCTAAAGGAAATGATGAAGGTAGCAAGGATGCTTTTCTGGCAAATGCTGCAAGTCACCTTTTATTATTTTTACATAGCTACATTCAACTTTCAGGTATGATCCTCGCTATGCCACTGGGTATTATGGATGTCGCTGCAATTGAATTTATGTTTATTAATCATTATATTTCTTTTAAATTTTTTTTCTTATTTTCAAATTTCAATTGCAAAATTATTTGAATAACAGAATTTTAGAAGACTGAAATTTTTTTGTTTTCTTTTTTAAGAAAAATTTCTTAAAAAAAACTTGCGCATTTATAGAAAATGTTTAATTTTTAAACAAAATGAAAATATTTAAAAAATGGTATTGCGTTTTTCATATTCTATTCAAGATTTCTTGTTAAAATAATTTTTAGTTAAAAACTTATTATGTGTTATAAGGTAGAAACATTTGTATGGCAAACTTTTGCAAGTCTTTTAGTAAATTTGATAGTTGAGTAACTTAACTGTAGTAACTGGTTGTTTTGATTAAGTTTATAGGTAAATTTATTGAGATGTGTTTTATCTATCAAGTAAATCAAACTAATTATAATTTTAAAATATTATTGGCTTCTATGCTTAGATTTAAAGTATTTTAAATTCAAAAGCGTTTTATGGTGCATGAAAATCTCTGCTCAAGAGAGGAAAAGATAAATTTAGCATGATGTACTTTATGACCCCTAATAAAAAACTTAGACAAAAACATTCTATACTTTTAAGAATGGTCAAAAAAAATTCTAAATTAGATAAAAAAAAAAAAATAATAATAACAAAAAATAATAGTAATATTAAAGGAGCAAAAAGCAATCACGGTTCTGATACACTTAATTTGTGCCCTAAAGCCTGAAAGTTTAAAAAAGTTTATGGTAATAACCACAGTTGCGCATTAAAAAACAGCAACCATTAATTTTTGTTTTTGTTAAATATTGTAGATACCTTATATACCCTTTTTTTAATATCTTAATAGTGATAACTTATATTTTAGGATATGTTAAAATACACACCTGAGAATCACCCCGATTACGAAAATATACATTTAGCTATTGAAGAGATTGAAGCTCTTGCTGACAGAATGAATAAAGGTGAAATGGATGCTGACCAGGCTGAGCGAGATATAGAACGGTTAAGAGACATTGAAAATACAATTGAGGGAGTTCAAGATCTTGTGACAGCATCAAGACGGTTTGTTAGACAAGATCTTGTTGCAGAAAAAGAAGGCACACAAACAAAGAAAGATCGCTGCTTATTTTTGTTTTCTGATCTTTTAATATGTACAACTCAGCGGCGTAAAAATAATGCTTTAAGAAGGGGTTCATTAGGGCTATTTACAGGACAATCCGCAGCAGATATGAATCGATACAAGTTTTTATGGAAGGTTCATCTTGATGATGTGGAAATTTCAAAAGGTTTTTTTTTTTTTTTAATTTTAAAATTAATCTGTATACTTAGGACTTTTTTATATTTTTTTTATATAGTAGCAATAAAACTCAGGTTAAGTGGCAACAGTCAAAGGCCATTGGTATTTTTCATGTTACTTGTGTAAAATTTAAAAAGAAAGTTAAAAACTAATGGGTTGTGGATCTTTGCCCCCCAAGATACTCCCTCTTTAATCAGAGCCTGGTGGCAACAACAAAATATATTTTTATTTGCAGATGTAATATACTTGAATATTGCACCTAAAGGAACAAATAATATTTTTAGAAAATCTAAACTTATATAATCTTTGGACACCCTTTCTATCATTTATTAATTTATTGTTTTTTTTAAGCTTGTTTTCCTAGGATTATCAATATGTTCCAAGAATAATTTCCAATAAGGACTAATATTTTCCGAGGATAATCCATATCCAGCTTAAATCAATATGTATATTGTTCTTTTTATTTTGAAAATGCAATCAACCCTTGTAAAAAAATCAAATCTTGTTGGAAAAAGATGTCCTTAAAAAGATATTTTGGGGTATTGTTCTCATCACAGGACTTATTTCACAAAATTTCAAAATTCTACTCCTAGGCATTGCGTTTTTAATTATTATTTTTTTAAAGTACAAAAACAGTATGAACATGTTCTTTTAAACAAAAAATAATTTTTTCAATCAACTTGTTTTATGCTTTTTTAAGTACTGATCTCATATGGAGGTATGAGACAGGAATCTTGTGAGGTTCCAAAAAAATGTTTCACATTTATAAAAAACCACAGTTTTGGTTTTAATTAAAAAAAAAAGCCATGTTTTAGAGTGGTTTTTGGTTTTTCTTGTTAAATAATAAAACTTATATAAATTTAAATTGTATTGTTTATTTAAAAAAATTATTTAAACAAAGTGTTCTAACATGTTTATATTTCAAAATAAAACTTATAACAACTTATTTTTTTCATAATTTTTTTTTGAGAAAACTAAAGATTTTAAAGAATCATCAGAGAGTCATCATCTGATTTTTGTGCAGAAATTAGTGCGCTTGAAAAAATAGGTTCGACATCTGTTGATGTGGGCTTTATAGAGAGAATCGCATTGTAAATCTAAGGTTTTCTGATCTTTTACCAGTATTTCGGTACAACAAAAACTCTTGCTTAAACCTTTTGATTTAATCATTAGATTTGAGCAAGTGTGCAATGCTATTTTTATTCAGAAGTGCATTTAATTCATCCTTAAAAGAAACAGGTGAACTTTCAGATGCTGCACATGGTTCCTTTGCCTATTAGTGGTTCATCATCATTAAAAGTAAATCCAAAAAGCCTAAACACAAGTTTTCCAGAAAAATTTAAAGTATCTTTTAATGGAAGCTGAAGGATCTTTTAGGCACCTTAACAACTGCATAATATTTTTGTTAATTCATTTTATCGAATCGGTTTTTTAAATTTGAATGCAATAAAGATGGAATTTCTGTACTCATAGCAAATAGTTTTGCAAGCATGAATTCAAGAACAGTATCTGCTGTTGATAAAGTTGCATCTTCTCTGCTAAGGAATTCCACTGCTAGTTTTGCGGGGTCTAAAGCGGCATTTAATGAACCTTATGACTCAAAATCTTGTTGATTACATCAAGAGCATTTAATTCAGTAAATGTCTGGAATAAGCATATCTTTTTTTTTTAAAACAAGGCGCAGTTATTGGAAAAAGTGACTTCCAACAATGACAAACATCCAGATGCAGTTCGATTTCTTCACCAAATTCCTCAGTATCTTTCTTCTGAAAAAATTCTGATTACGAACTGATGAAATTTTAATGAATTATACTACTTTTCATGCATTCATCAAAATTTCAGGGTATTCAACATTAATTTCATTGTTTACTGATTCAAAACTATAATTATCATTGTAACTTCCATGTTTATCCTCTTCTGAATCACTCTCGGTTTCCTAAGGAAATGTTATGTTTGTGTTTTTATTTTTCTTGTATAACATGTCGCATACACCAAGATGAATTGCATGATTAAAGCAAAATTGATCAACAATGTCCGTTAATTGCACGAGCTTCTTGTTGATTGCTGCACCATTTTGAGTAGAGCCTACTAAGTTTCTTTCCATACAGATACCGAATGAGTTCGTATGATCCTTAATATTTTGTATTAAACTTTCAGTTAGACTGGTACCATAAATCCTAATAAGGCCATTTTTACAGGTGTTCTTACATTTGCTTTCATGCAGGTTGACACCAATGTGCCTCAAAGATGTGTATTCATGATGCATTAAGCTGAATTTATGTCCCTTTTGAATTTTTTTTAGTAATTTCTTATTTCATCTTCTTTTCCCTTCTTTTTTTATCAGGAAAATCTTGATGGATTAAATTTATCACAGTTGTTGGACCTTTAGGAAGATGATTTCCTCTTTGTTGAATTGATGACCGAATAAATTTGTTGTTAGTTATCGTAATAATTGGAACAACATGTTGTTAGTTATCGTAATAATCGGAACACAATTGTAGCTGATCTAGCTATTGTAGCTAGATCAGCTACGATTTCTTTAAAGCTCATTTTTTGTATATAACTGTTTTAATTTTTTTTTTTTTTTTGGTGGTGGATTTGAGCTGTTGCTTGATTCTCCAGTCGAAGGACTATTGATAGTAATTCCATAAAGCAAAATATGATTTTGCAAAGCAGTTGTGGATCCACTGGAGCATGGTACAACAGAATCACATCTATTACAGATGCCTTCAACATCTTTTGAATTTGGAATTTTATGCTAGGCAGCAAATTTCTGATAACATGATCTATCTGGAAGATAAATTTTTTATTTTTTTTTTCTAAAAATTAAATATTTGATAGAAACATTGTGAAAAAAAATAAAAAAATTTATTATATTTTCAATAAATTCGTTTTATTACATATTTATATGTAAATATTTTGTTGAACCAAAATATTCACTAAAAAAATCTGTATGCTTTTTTAAGGAACAAAAAGCTTTAATATAAAGAATAGCTATCCTATTTGAGTATTCAAATACTTTATATTCAAATGTATTTGTGTGTTTTATTTGATATTTAAACATTGAAAAGACATATTAAGTTTACCAGCAAAATACAATATAAGTAATAAAATAAAAATTTAATTACTTTAAAATTTGACTTTTTATACCTTTCTATAGTAAATAAACATTCAAAAGACATAATACAAAAAAACCCAGTAAAACCATTTTTGAAAACAGACGGTTTTTATTTATATCGGTTTTAACAAAAAGCCGTGGTTTATTGGTTATCGGTTAAAATGGATTGGAAACCCTAGAAACTTGTAATTTGATCAATGGAGGATGAATGACGTTAAAGTAGTCTTTTGCCATATTAGGTTTTGATCCGGCTGCAACAAAAATACTGTAGCTTTGTTTGATTGAGAAAAAAGTTGTGGTATCTACACAGCCAAATTATCTGAACTTACTGGCACCAATAACATGGATGGGACTGGAATGTGACTGAATGCTACACAAATTGTTTGCCATTATTTAATCAAAGGGAATGAAAAAAGAAACATCATTCAGATAAATTTGGTAAATGATCTTCTTGGCTTCTCATATGTTTCTGGAATTTAACAACAGTAATGATGAGCTAATGTTTAGCTGCAGTATCTTGAGCCATTGCTAGAGTATGCTAGCATAAACTTTTTTATTAAGGACTTTAGTTTTAATCTTTTGCACTATCAGTACTGATGACTTCCAATTAAAATTTTCACCATTGATACCAATTTTTACAAGATGATGAGGGGAGTAAAGTTTAAGCAAACAGCTTTTCTGCAATCTTTGTGTGATCTTGCCAAAGTTTTTGAATTGTTTTGTTTGATTTTGCTTTCCTCAAACTAATTTATTGTAAAAAACAAAAAATAAAATAATATAATTCTAACTAGATTAACATGGTCTTAACAAATTTGAAGAAGCAGTCAATAGTTTGAAAAATTATTTTCGCTGATAATTAGTTTTTGAAAAGAAAAATACTTTTTACTCAAATATTTTATTTTAATATAAAATTTTTTTTTTTTTTTTTAATATAAAACTTTACATTTTAATATAAAACTTTACATTATAAATAAAGTAAATATAGCTATTAGAAAATATAATAAGCTCATTTTTACAAAAAAAAAAGTCATTCTAGATATTTACCTGTTGAATTTTTATATTAATTTTTTTGTTTGTTGTTTTAATTGTTTGTTGTTTGTTCTTTGTATATAAAAGGCAATATATTAATTTGTATGTAATTATTATAGATTATGTAGCAATCATTTTTTTTAGTATATTTTACCACATATTTTTTAATTTGTGTAGCGACTAATTCACAGGCTATAATTAATAACAGTGAAATTGACAAGCTAGAAGAAGATCTCCATAAACTGAAAACAATTTTGGCAAATATTGAAACACTATATACACCTCACCATGTAAGCAAATTTTTTTTAACAACTCTCAACAGTATTTTTTTAACAGTCCAATTATTGATAGTCTGAAATAATTTATTTATTCTTTATTAGATTGTAGAAGGATCCATTAGAGAGTTAACAAATGATGTGAGACAACGAATTCAGGAACAGCAGTATATAGCTATGCAATCTCAACCTCCATATAAGGCAAGAATCGATCTACAAGCATTAACAGAGTAAGATAGTGAAATTGAGTGATTATTTATGAGAGTATTTTTTAGATATCATTTTAAATATCATTTTTAAATTTCTTTTAAATATCATTTTTTATTCACAAATTATAATGCATTATCTATTAACTATAATACATTAGTTATAATTAGGAAGTGACTGTGACCCCAGCTCTAACTAAATATGGAGTTTTTAACAACCCTTTTGTGGCCACAGCTAAATAACTATATTAGTGATTTTTTCCTTTTTTTTAATTTAAATTCACTTCCCTCAGGCTGTAACCAGAAAGGGTATTTTAACATTTTATTTTAGTTGAGGAGTGTTTTAACTAAAGAGGGCTGCAGTTGAGAAGCCTTTTTCTTTTTTTTTTTGTTTTCAATTTTTTTAAAACTTTAAACTCTAAAACATAGGAATTAGTTTTATTGTATATATATATATATATATATATACAATAAAACTAAGTTTTATTGTATTTATATATATATGTATGTATATATGTATATATATATATATATATATATATATATATATATATATATATATATATATATATATATATGTATATATATATATATACATATATATATATATATATATATATATATACATATATAAATATATATATATATATACATATATATATATATACATATATACATATATACATATATATATATATATATATATATATATATATATATATATATATATATATATATATATATATATATATATATATACATATATATATATATATATATATATATATATATATATATATATATATATATATATATATATATATATATATATATATATTATTGTAGCAATAATCTTATTATATAAATATGTATATAAAGAACATATTTAATATGTAATAATAAAAAAATTTTATGTTACCTTGATCTTTGGCCCCTGTATATTTGGAGCCCGACCCTTAAAATAAAACACCCTTTTATTTGCATATTTATACAATATGGATATATATATATATATATATATCTAAAGGGGCTATTCTAGGAAAATAATTTGGACAGTGGTATGCCCCCCTCTCTTCCTAGCAAAATTTAGTGGAAATGTTGCTGAATGAAAGGCATTTTTCACGAGAAAACAAAAATCTCCACAATTTGTAATTTCAGCAGCACCCGTATACGGTCAGCACTGTCGAAAACAGTCTAAATTAGCCCATATATATATATATATTATATATATATATATATATATATATATATATATATATATATATATATATATATATATATATATATATATATACAGGGGTCGAAATAAGTGCCGGACATCGCCGCCCCTCAGACCATTTTTGAGACCTGCTAGATGAGGGCAACCAACCATTGTTCATTTTTACTGCAAAAATGAACAATGGTTTGTTGCCCTCATCTAGCAGGTCTCAAAAATGGTCTGAGGGGCGGCGATGTCCAGCACTTATTTCATTTTTACTGCAAAAATGAACAATGGTTTGTTGCCCTCATCTAGCAGGTCTCAAAAATGGTCTGAGGGGCGGCGATGTCCAGCACTTATTTCGACCCCTGTATATATATATATATTTTTTTTTTCAAAAATATCTGCTCCCACCCTCTAAAAGTGTTCCATATAATAAAATAATACTATAATTAAAAAGTTTTTGAAAAAATATTTTTAGGGGTAGCTCAGGTCCCTCAAACATCAGACGGGTCCCTTATATTATCAAACAAAAAAAGTTCTTTAAAAATACGTCATGTTTAGTCTCAAAAGAAGCGAAGTTTTGTATAAGTTTTAAAAATAATCATCATTTTATAAAAAAACTATTATTTTGAATCTCACTGCCTAAAAAATTACATTTTTTAGGCAGTGAGATTTAACTAAAAATAAAAATGTTTTTTTCAATAAAATTTATTTAAATTTTTTTTTTTCTTTATTAATGTTTTTATTTTTTTATTATTCTTAAAAGATTGTATAATTTAATTTTTTTTCTAATTAAAGAGAAATATTTTATGTTTTATCATGTTTATAGAATAAGTTAGTTTTCCAAAGTTACTTAAAAACCACTCCTTTATTTTTTCTAATTTTTTAAATTTAATTAAATATTTTTGTGATCCGAAAATAGAGCCAACAATTTTAGCAATTTTTAATTTATCCGCAATATAACTTGATTTAGGCTAGAGACTCAAAGTATGAAATAATGAAGCGTAGATAATACCAAAGACAAGTAGACCAAAAGAAAGTATGAAATAATGAAGCTTAGATAATACCAAAGACAAGAAGACCAAGTAGACAAGTTGACCAAAAACAGATTTCCATACTCATTCATTTTTATTTATTTTTCAGAGTTCTTTTTTGTTTAAATTAACTTCATCCATGATAAAATCAGTTGTTATAAGATATGAATGGAATCAGTTGTTGTTAGATATGAGTTGAGTCAGTTGTTGTAAGATATGAGTTGAATCAGTTATTGTAAGATATGAGTAGAATCATTTGTTGTAAGATGAGTCGAATCAGTTGTTGTAAGATATGAGTTAAAAATGAGTTTATTATAAGTTTTCCATTTATTATAAGTTTTCCATTTATTATAAGTTTTCCATTTATTATAAGTTTTCCATTTATTATAAGTTTTCCATTTATTATAAGTTTTCCATCTATAAAAGGTTTTTGTGGCAAGTTCTTTTTTTGGCAACTTTCTTCCAATTTGTTTCTTATAATGTTAGCTCCTCCATGTTTTTAAATTTAATAATGAGTTTTTCCAAAATAAATTATAATAGTTTTTGTATTTAATTTTATTCTTACAGATTTTATGTTCAATATATTTCATAGAATTTTTTTTTTATATATATTTCTTAATGGTTTGTCTTTTTGCCATTTGCTATGGGCTTAAAAATATCTTTAAAGTTTTATGAAATTGGTTTAAGAATAAATCATAATCATTATTTACCTTGTGTGATAGTAATTTAAGAATCCAATCAACATAAATTTGCATATGAAATTTTCATTAAATTATTGTATGCATACTGTTGATTTAAGAGAAGCCCAATCTGAACAAGATTTAAATTTTTTAAATTTTTGTTCATATTTCAAATATTAATTTGCAAAATTGAAAATCTATTTTTATTCTCACAAAGATATTAAATAATATTCATGTTCTATGATGGTTTAATTATTGTAATTAACAAGTCATTATCACTAAGGGTTATATAATTATTTTAACCTCTTAGGTTGTCCTCTATTTCTATTTTTTTGTCTGTACACAATAATCTTTGTTTATGAACATATTTTTTCCATTTAATTTTTGAGAGTTTTTAAATATACCCTATCTTTTTAGTTCAGTGATTTTATAACTATAACTCTGGCTCTCCAGTCTTATGTTTCCATTCAGTTTTTATAACTTATAATCGAAGTGTTTCTTTAAAAAACTTTAATATCTCTGCTATACTATTTCTTAAACTTTCATTCTCGCTTTCTTTCAACCTGAAAATTTTAACTCCCACAAAACTCAGTTATTTACTCCAAACAACTATTGCAATGCTGTTGACATTCCTATCTTAATGAATGGCAACCCTCTAAGTGAGACTAAATAACCAAACTACTATTTAAAACCAAATGAGACCAACCCACTAGCTTCCAGTGGGTTGGTCTCATTTAGTTTTAAATCTTTTTTAATTTTGTAAATTTTTTAGGTTAAGGATATTTACTTTCTTGAATGAATTTTCTTGTAATTGTAAAGTCTTTCTGTGAATTTTTTTATAAATTAACAACTGTTAAAGGCGTAAACTGTTAAAGGCGTAACAACTGTTAAAGGCGTAAAAGACCAATCCACTGGAAGCTAGTGGGTTGTTCTCATTTAGTTTTAAATAGTAGTTTGGTTATTTAGTCTCACTTAGAGGGTTGCCATTCATTAAGATAGGCTTTTTTCTTTTTCTTTTTTTTTTTTAAGTTTTTTTGTTCCCTCTAAAATTGCAATTTTTTGTCTCAAGTATTTTAGCAACAATTTTTGCACTAAAATTTTTTTATTATTAATTCTTGCAAATTTTAAACAAATAATATTAAATTTCTAGTGATGGACTAAAAGAGTATACATTTAACTTTCTTTCTCCTGAATGCAAGGCATCGTGGTTAAGTTTTTTCGAGGAAACGAAACAAAAATTAGGTGAGTTATTTTAATTTTCTATCAATCTTTTAAAATAATCCTTGTTAATTTTGTTTTGACCGTTTCTTTATTTTTGTTGAAGATTAATAAGTTTTATAAAATGAAATAGTTATAATACAATAAAAATTATGAGCCATTTAAACTGAAGTACTAATTTTTTTATTAAACTTTGCAATAAATATATATGTATAAATTTACAATCTCATGTTTAAACAATTCCTTTGTGTCTTAAGAATTTTAACTAATATGGAGATAATTTTTTGTAATCTTTACCAAACTATGAGTTATTGTGTTTGATGGTCTCAGATGCTTTTACTATTTAAAATTCTTTTAATGATTTTGTATATTTTTTCAAATACCAAAGGTTAAGCTCTCTATATTCAATTAAATACAGAATAGTAAAAAAAACTTCAAATACCAAAAGTTAAGCTCTTTATATTTGGTTAAATAAAGAAGAGTAAAAAATATTTAAAATACCAAAGGTTAAGTTCTTTATATTTGGTTGAATACAGAATAGTAAGAAATAAAATAGTAGGCTTTATGATGATATCATTTTTCAATTTGTTAATGCTAAAATAAAGATATTAATATATTTCAATTCTTATAGCCTTTTTTAACATAATTAAGTTTTTGATTAATTTTTATGAAGTTATTTATATTTGATTTCTACTTTTTAACTGTAACTTTTAAACTCATGGTAACAAAAAAAAATTTTTTTTTTTTAATGAAAAAATTATGATCAAAATTTTTGAAGTTATTTTCTTTTCTTCTTCAGTAATTTCAAAAATGGTTAGGTACCAGTTTTCAGTCTAGGGTTCGCATTTTGTATTATAGATACAATATGGTTTTATTAATGAATAAAATCTAAGTTCTAGAATTTATATTATTCATTAATAAAACCATATCGTATCTATAATACAAAATGTGAACCCAAACACAGAATTTTTTATGGAAATTTCAAAAGTGTATTTTGAAATTATGACAAAATATCTTTATTGGTAATGGAACAGAAGTTTTTAAAATCAAAATAATGATCATCAAATAATCTTAATTGTCTCTATATTTTTGGATTCATCAAAAATAGTTAGGTACCAATTTTTAACCATATTCTTCCATAAGAAGTTTTTGTGAAAACGTTTTATTAATATTTCAATGGTAGGTAATGCTGATAAAAATTCAAAAAAAATCTTTTAATTTTTTATACTACTTTTACATTGAATCACTTTAATGTTACCAAGGTAACAAGGCCCTAATTTTGTTCAGTCCAATTAATCTTTACTATAAAAATGTTTTTACATTTCAAGATTGTTTACGAATTATAAAATAACTAATATTAATTAAAACATAATCTTAACAAAAAGATATTTTAAGAATAATAATATTAATGGTAATAACAAGAAGACATTAAGAATAAATATAATAGTAATGGTAATAATAATAATGGTAATAATATTGATTAAACAAGAATTAATATAACATTTAAAAAAAGCACATTTATAGAAGTTTTAGATTTTGTACTTTACAATTTTTTTCTTTTATGTTTATTTCTTTGTTTTATTATTTACTAATTTATATATATATTTTTTCTTTTTAAGTGTCTTTTTTATAGGGTTAAATAAATTTAATTTTTTTTCATAGGGTTAAATATAATTAAATGTAATTCAAGTTGCTTAAATCAGAATTAAAAAAAAACTTTTTTATTGTCTTTAAATAAATATTATAACTGAAAACATTTAAAAATAAACTCTCTTTAAAATAACTATGAATAACTGCTAATGCTTAAGTTTTTTTTAGAGTTTTAATAATTTTTTAAAAAGCTTTTTACAGGCATAAATTATGTTAAATATTTTTTAATTTTACCCAAACTGGCTAAGTATCTCGTATTCATAGGCTTCTTGTACTAGATAACCAATTCAAACTTCTACATTAATTGTGTTAGACTTTTTTATTATAGTATATTTTTGTATAGTTTATATTTTTATTTTAATTTATTTAACCTTTTTATTTAGTTTATTCTGCAAATTCTATACCCCCAGAGTTCCAATATCCAGTACCTATAACTAAAACCAGAAGTGGGATGCAGGTTAAATAAAATTTATACTTATAATTAAAAAATGTTTATTGCTTGACAACAGCAAAAAATTTGATTCAAATTTTAAATTAATAAATTTTTAGTATACTTTTGTTACCATAGTTTCTAAAGTTTACACATTTTAGTTTACCTGTGCTTCACCTAATCAAACAATTGGAAATTATTCTGACATGTCTCCACAACAATCTATCAATGGAGAGGTCTGGGTGTGTAATAGTGATGGTTATGTTGGTCAGGTTTGTTTAATTTCTATGGTTCCTGAGGCTCAGTCAAAAGCTTCACTTTCTGTGTGTTCTGTAAGGATTTTATGTTTGGCTGCTGTTCCTGGGGGGCGTCTTCTAAATAAATATAGAAACTCAAGTAATCAAAGTAAATCTAATGCCATTGATTTTAATCCAAAAAAAATAAGATCCAGGAATGGTTCTATCAAAAAATCTTTACCAAGTGAATCAGATGATGATGATCTTCATAACAATGCTGCAAATATTATGGCGTTTGATAGCAGTGATGACGAGGAAATGGAATCATCATATATGGGTAAAAACATATTAAGATTTTTTTATAAAAATCATTCAAAATAAATTGCTTTATAATTATTATAAATTTTATTTTCAAGGCTCCATATCATTTGATGGTAGAATGAGCCCCGATGGTAGCAGTCTAGGGACTGTTGAAAGTCAAGAAGGAGATCCTGATAGCAGCGATGATTATAATAACACAATAAGTGATGAAGAAGATTCAGCTAGAAAAGATTTAAGAAGAGAATACAGCAATCTTTCTTCTGAAGTAAATGATCAAATCAATATGTGGTTAGGAACTGAAGATGGAAAGTAAATATTTTGCACAGATTAGTTCTTTTAATTAATGAATTTAAAAAAAAAAAAAAACTTGTCTTAAGATTAGGTATATGACACTATGTTTAATTTAACAAATCAATATTAAGTACAACCAAGCAACTAAGTTTTGTGAGTGTACTTAATAAAATATACCTTGCAACTAAATACAATTATATCCAGCAACAACTTTGCTGATAACTTCTTAAATCAAATGTTTAAATCTAAAGTTAATTCCCTTAATTTTGAAACTCGGTTATTTACTGCTAAACATTTTGAAAACTTTAATGATATTATTTATTCTTATTATTTTTGGATTATCTTTCATTACTATCCTCTATAGAAAACAATCAATCGCAAAATTAGGACCTACTTTTTATTAAATGTCATTATGAAAAATTGTGTCAAAAATAATTGTAGTACTTACAGCTTACTGAAAAAAAACACACAGTAAAAACCTATACATAAAGCAAAACTTTTATCAACATCTCTAATTATCTCTTTGTGTTTGTTATTTTCTTGCTTTCATTTTCTTGTTCCATTTATTATATCTACAGAGATATCTTCATTTCATAACTTTTAAAACATTTTTTTATGAAAATCCTTTATGTAAGTGATGATATATATAATAAGTTTATACTATTGTTAAAACTCATATAATAAAACAAAATTTGAAATATTATATCATATACTAAAAATCCTACAAATTCAATGCATTATCAATAAATTATTATGCTTGAATTAAATTATACGGTCTTTAGGTTGTGACATATGTTATTAAGACTTCAAGATATAGAGTAGAATGGAAAAATGGAGAATAGAGAAGAATAGAATAGAGAAGAATAGAATGGAGAAGAATGGAGAAGAGTAGAATGGAGAAGGCATGTTTGACTAAAATCACAAACTTAGTTTTTTATTGGCATTTACTATTTAGTTTTAATCAAAAAAAAATTTTCAACTTTTTTTAATGTGAACACATGTGTTATTGATGATTTTACATGGTCATGTGGTGAAGTTTACTTGGACATGTGATGATGATATTTTACCTGGTCATGTGGTGATGATATTTTTACATGGTCATGCAATGATAATGTGTTTACTTGGTCATGTGATGATAATATGTTTACTTGGTCATGTGATGATATGTTTACTTGGTCATGTGATCATGATATTCTGTTACTAGAACTTTTAATTCCTTTAATATAATTTTTTTATCTTTACTAAGTTGGTTTTAAGTTTTTAGTTATTATTATTTTAGTTGTTATTAACACTTTATAAAATAACATATAAAAATATAATAAATATAATATATAAAGTATAATAAATATAATATAATAAATAAAATAATGATAAGAACATATATTAATAAAATACAAATTTATTAAGATGTTTTAAGTTATTCTTGAGCTAATGGAATTATTAGACTAATATTTTTTTTAAATAAATATTAATATTTCATATTTTCAAATATATATTATTTTGTTTAGTATTTATGTTTATAATGCATCAGATGTTATAGCACAGCGAAAAACTAAAACCAAGTTGCAACATGGAGCTCCAGTAACAGCAATTTTGTAAGTCTAATTATTTAAAAATTCATTTAAATAAATAGTTTAATAAAATAAATTTGAAAGTATCCTTACAAGTTTTAGATATTTTTAATTTTGTAATTTAGATACTTTGAAAGTCGTGTATTTGTTGCACTCGGAAGTGGTGAATTATGTGTCTACACTAGAGATCAAGCTACAAATGTGTGGCAAACATCAAAACCAGAAAAAATAAATGTTAGCATTTCAGGATCCCCAATTTCTTGTATTACAGCAGTTGCTGGTCGAATATGGTGTGGATGTCAGAATACTATTGTACTTGTAAATGCTGCTACATTAGACCATGAGGTTTGATATATTTTATTTAGTACACAACTACATAAAATATTGTGAAGAGCATTGTTTTATAAGCCAATAAAATCTAATAATAATGTTAGATAGAAATAATGTTTTTTATAACAATTATACAGATATTCAAAAATACAAATAGATAAAAGTATAAAAAGTAAGAACTAATAAAAGTCTCTGCTTTCAAGAGATTAAAAAATGTTTCCCCTCCTAACTTTATGATGAATCTTAAAAAACTCTCTTAAACCATATGATGAATCTTTAAAAATGGATATAGAAAAGACAAAACAGCAAAACCTTGACAAACAAAGCAAATTTTGTTCAGAATACATAAATTTACAATGCAATAAATATGCGATTGTTTCTAATTGTATTGAGAAAATCAAGACACCAAACAACTGTATACTGATTTATCAGTATGTACCATTTCCTATGGTGCTAGGTAAATCAATGCTACATTGCAAATATTTATTTGATTAGCTAGTCAAGATTTGCGTTGTATGACTGCTGTTTTCATCGACTTAAGTTAAAGAGTTTTTTAATTATTTACAGTAATGTAAATTATTGTATATTTGTTAATAATTATAATCCAATCCAACTAGATTTTTCAGATGTGTTGATTTTTTATAAAAACAGATTTCATATAAATTTAGTATGTATTATAAGTTATATTTAATACTATTGATTATTTAAATGTTGCTGGTTTTTTATCAGAACATTTTATTCAAACAACAGCTAAAATGGTGTATTGATAATGAATTACATTTTGATAAATATTACTTGAATGAATTACATTTCGATCTACATAATTTTTATTTGAATTACATTATTGATAATAAATTTGATTTTGATAAATAATACATTTCGATAAATATTATTTGATGAATAATGGTTCGCAAAATAAACGTTTTGAAATTATTTATGAATTGTTGTTATAATTACAATAGTTATATATATAATTGTGTATATATAATTATTTAGAATACATTCACAGTTAGCTCTGACCACACCAAGGTTGTTCATAAGATTGTAAGCTCTGGGTTAGGAGTATGGGTATCAATGCAGAATAGCGCAACTGTACGATTATATCATGGAACCACATACGAAAATGTTACAGAAATTGATATTACACCAGCCGTTAATAAAATGTTGGCTGGTAAATTGTTTCTTCTTGTTTGATTTTAAAATTAGCAATAATTTTTAATGTTGGCTAAAAGGCTTTTTACACTTTTTATCATAATTAAAACGTTTATTTTTATTAATTTTTTTTTATCACCCGCAATTGTTTTTTTCCACTTTTATTACCAATCCTTTTTTATACGTATCTTTTATTAATTTTTTTTTCCATTAATTTTTTGTCATAACTTTTTATTGTCGTAATATTGTCTTTGTCATTTTACATTTTTCTTCATACTTTCTAAGTTTAAAGTTAGGAATAAAAATGTTTTTTGCAGTATTTATTATATTTTTATATAAAGGAGCAGACGCCATTATTCGTCAACATAAATCAGCATGTCTTCGCGTAACATCCATGTTAATTTGTAAAGACTTGCTTTGGATTGGTACCAGCGCAGGCGTTATATTAACCAATCCTTTGCCTTCAATAACTGCTAGTACCTCTGTATTAAGAAACAGTTTAATTCCTACAGGATCACCTTATGGACACACAGGACATGTTCGGTTTTTAACTTTAGTTGAGGTAGCTAAATCACAATTTAAAACAGTAGAAAGTAATAAAGACAATTCGAAAAGCTCACCATGGCTAGGTACAAGCCGGCGTGAGTCGACTAAAAGTTTACGTAACGATAATAATTCGAGTGGAGTTTTGACTCTAGTCGTAAGTGGTGGGGATGGCTATGAAGATTTTAGATATAGTCAACAATCTGAAACAGTTGGTCGTGACGATAGTACGAACCATTTACTTATATGGCGAGTATGATTTATAATGTTATAAAATGGCTACGTCATACATTTTTCAAAATGCGATTTATTGCATAGAAGTGCTTAAATTAATAAATTTTTTAATAGAAATTATTTATAACACTGCGCTCATCTTTGATTTTTTATCTCAAAAAAATGTTGGTTTCTGCAACCATTGAAATTCTACATTCTTGTAGGTTTTTATGTTTTGTACTGCAATATTTTTTATAATTATTTTGAAATTAAAGCAAAACTTTTTTCAAAAATTATTTTTATAAAACAGTAAATGAAATCAAGATAAGTGCGTGCGCATAATGAGTGATTGTTGATATATGTTTATAAATACTATGTAAATATTAAAAATAAATTCTAACTAATATTTTTCTCTTTTTTAAATTTTTTATTTTTTTATCTGAGTAATAGCTACGAGAATAATGTAAACCGCTCGTTACCATGACAATCATATGCCACCTATTGACTAGACATGTTTTACTCATTTTTATAAAATCAGTTTTCATAACTTTTTTGCTGTAAAATTGTATATACCTAATAAATTATATATACTTTGTTATATGTACTTAATAAATTATATATACCTTATATCTGGGTTATTAATTTGGATTCAAAAACAAATAGTGTAATAAGTTCTTGGTTAACCACGCTGTTTAATTAAGAACGTATTTCGTATAATTGCATTATCGTGAGTTTTTCTGTTACAGTTGAAACAGTTACAGATAAATTTATTTAAGTTCTAAAAAGTTCGATTTAGTTTAGTTATAAAATTTTCTTGTAAAAATCCTTCATATTTGTGTCCAGAACTTATTGTAGGATGCAAAATATATTCAATATTTTAATGAAAGGTTGTTTCTTGCTTATAACTGTAAGTATTAAAGTTATGGTATTTAACTTCAAACTTTTATCTTGTGTTTAATAACTTTATTTTGAAGTTTTAATGATCACCTTTTTTGCATGATGCATTATTAGGTTTTTTGACACCTCATCTATTAAGAAGTAGGTATGGTTTTGATCTTAGTGTTATGAAATTAATTATTTTTTGTTATTAATATTATTTAATTTCATTCTATTTTCTTTAGAGTTTCTTCTTTACTGAATTTTGAAATCAGGCATTTTAAAAAGAAAAATGCAGTAAACAGCAAAACCTTTGACAACTTTTACGTTTTATGTTCTGCCTGTATTTTTTAAGAAATTTCAAATATATTTATAAATTTGGTAAAAGATTACTACATTTTAGTAAACGTTTTTTTATTATTTAGTAAACGTTTGATACAAATATTTTTAATTTTTTGTTAATACTACGTTTTTACTTAGGGTGGCGGCAAACAAAAGTTGTAAATAATTTTTTTAAGAAATTTCAAATATATTTAGAAATTTGGTAAAAGATTACTACATTTGTCCAACAACTTCTGTAGAGTAGTACAAGATCATCTGTTTTTTTTTATTCCAACAAAATCTGTCCCATATCTAAAAATTCAATGACGCTAACATCTTTAGAAAGATGTAACTACATCTGGTAATTTTTCACTAAGTCTAATATATATAATAGAATATAACTACATCTGAAAAAAATCTTATATGTAACTACATCTGGTTAAAATTATGCATTTATATTTAATAATTTTATAAAATCCTGTTGCTATTTTTAATATAATTTAAAAGATGTAACTACATCTGTAGAATTTGCAGATGTTGTTATACTTATAAAAGATGTAACTACTAAAATAAAACTAGTAACAAAACTACATCATCAGGTGTAACTACATCTATCTACATCTGTATTAATCATATACTTTTTACACAAATGTTATTATACATCAATGAAATTTCAGATGTTGTAGGACAGACGTTGTTATACCTCAGTGTGTTTACAGATGTTTTAGACAGCAAAAACTGATGTAGTTATCTTCACCCAAAAGTTTTATTCTTATTTAAAACAAGTTTTTTTGTTTGAAAAAAACGGTATCTCTTATATTTAGCTAATGCTTTTTAAATACTAGTCTTTAGACTACTTCTTTCCCAGGTAATAAACACAATTTTTATCAAAAAATAAATGACACAGCATTTAGATTCGCTTCTGACAAATGCAAGCTTATACGTATAAATATTTGTATGTGTCTACGTGAACAAGTGATTAAAAGGGTGCTTAGTGTTTGATTAATAAAAAATTTCAGTATGTATGACAGAGAAAGGGGGTGGTGTTGTAGGTATTTGGCTTATAAAAGTCAATAAAATTTCTACTTTTTTTTTTTTTTTGTATGTATTTAGGTGCTCCCAGAAGTCCTTACGGTCTTATCATAGAGCACCGCGGTAGAGCATTTAACGAGAAGTTCACGCCTTCCTCCGTACCAATGTTGCTTGTTGGGCTGGAGCTGGCATCGAACCTCGAACCTCTGGGTTCTGAGCCAGAACTCTAACCACTGCGCCACGGCTGCTTTAACTTGTTTTTAACTTGTGCATATCACGAAAAACGAATAAAATTAAAGATCATGTACTTCTCTGCCAGCCATATAAGTTTCTATGAGTCACACGTGCGGCTATCGACTCAAACGCCATAATTTATAGTGCATTAGTCTTTGCATCCTCACATATTCGATTGCATTCGTTTCCGTTTACACGGTATATATACGATCGAATCTTTTATTATTACATATATACCGTGTACGCCGTATGTATGCGATCGAATCTTTTAATTTAGTAGCCGTGGCGCAGTGGTAGCGCACTTGCCTCAGAAACGTAAGATATGTGGCTCAAAACTTGCCCCACCTCTGAGCAGGTTTTGCGACATCGGTTGAGAAGGAGGCGTAAACTTCCTATTAAATGCTCCTCCGCGGTGCTCCGTGATAAGACCGTAAAAGGACTTATTGGGGCACGTAAAAAAAATAAAAAATAAAAAATCTTGTTTTTTTTCTTGTTAAACCACACCAGAAAAGACCGGTAACTTGGGCAAAGACAACCCCTAAAATCAACCTGCACTTTGAAAAGGTGTTGCTTTCAGTTTGATTAGACGTTTACTGGAACTTGCTTTCACCTAACTCCACAACTACAGCAGCAACATACTGAGCTCAACTCGACAAGCATCAAGGCAAAAGTTTAAAAAAATTTCCAAAGCACAATTAAGTTTAATTTTGATATGATAACGCCTTACATTGCAAAATTGACACAACAAAACTTTTTGGAGCATGACGTTAGGTAAATAAGTGCTTAGGTAATTGACGCAAAAAAAGGTGGACTTTTTTACTTTTTTTTTTTTTTTTTTTTTAGTTTATTTTTTGTCGTTTTACACATTTTACAATGTTATCTTTAAATTCGAATAAATATATATATAATTACAAGCTGACAGGGGCAAGTAGAAGACATAAAGTCTTATCATCAAGCCCTTTTGTGAAATAGAGAAATATAAAATTTCTAAAATTCCAATAATATAAAAAAGAGTTAAATTAAAAATTTTGAAAAAATAAACAAACATTCAAACAAAATTAAAATAAAAATAAAAAAATTTAAAGAGTTTGAAATAAAGTAAAAAGATTGAAAAAAATTAAAAAGTTTAAAATAAATTAAAAGTTAAAAAAAGTAAAAATTAGAAAGAAAAAAAAAATAATAATAATAATAATAAAATCTCGAAATAAAAAAATAAAAATGTATACCATGCGTAAATTAAAAAGTTTGAATTTTTTTTTACAAATCAGAACATATACGTATACATATTCAATACAAAGCGAAGTATATATTCAAAAATATTTATATATTAAAAAGATTCCAAACGTTATGTAGATTTAAATTCATTTGTTAGTATTTATTAAAAAAAGTTAAAAAAAAAACAGTCAAAGAGAAAATCAAACAAGAAAGATATATATGTATATATATATATATTAAAAAAAAAATAAAAAAAAAAAAAAAAAAAAAGCTTTTTATCAAATTTATCAAAAAAATATTATTTTTAAAAAAATGAAAGAATGTATGTAATGTTTGAGTTTAGTAAGTGTTTTTTTATAGTTCTTTTGAATATATCAATAGATTTTATTTTTTTCATATTTTCGTCAAGAACTGACTTCCACAAGCGTGGCCCCCGACATGTAATTGAGAAGTCAGATTTTTTGAGTGATGTTGATGGGATGTAGTAATTATTTATTGAGTGTCTTGTTTCATATTTATGGTTAATTAGAGAGAAACCTTTATAAAAATATTTTGGAATTAGTTCATTTTGAAGTTTAAACATAAATAACAAGTTATGGTATATATTTAGTTCGTATACGTTTAGCGCATTAATTTCCTTGAGTAACGGCTTGGCACTTTCGTACCTATCTGCGCCCAAAACTAATCGACTTGCTTGCTTTTGTTTAGTATAAATATTTTTTAGGAAAGATGAATGATTGTTTGCCCAGGCAATATTACAATAGTTAATATGACTATGTATAAATGAAAAGTATAAGTTTTTTAAACATATTTTATTCAAAAGATGTTTTGTCCTGTACATAATCCCCACAGTCTTTGAAACTTTGTTCTCGACTAACTTTATTTGGCTTTTCCAATTTAAATGTTCATCGAAATTTATTCCTAGTATTTTCATTGAAAAAACTCTTTTTATTTTAATATTGTTAATTGTTAGTTCTGGAAGTTTAAGTGGAAGGTTCTCGGATTGAGATGGTTTAGCAAACAAAATATATTTAGTTTTTTCAATATTTAATGATAGTTTATTTGCTATAAACCACTCATTAAGATATATTAGTTCAGCGTTTACATAATAAAAAATATTTTTTAAATTTGAGTCAGAAAAGAAAACATTAGTGTCATCAGCAAAAATAGTATAATTAAGTATTTTTGAAGACAAAAAAATATCATTGATATAAACTAAAAACAATAAAGGTCCAAGTATTGATCCTTGTGGAACTCCGCAACTTATTGATTCAAATGGGGAGCATGTTAGATCATATGGTACACCTTGTTTACGGTTTTCTAAATAACATTGAAGCCACTTTAAATTAGAGTGAACTACTCCGTAACTACGTAGTTTGTAGATAAGAATCCTCTGGTTTACAGTATCAAATGCCTTTGATAGATCTAGAAAAATTCCAAGTGTGTAACAATTGTTTTCAAAACCTTGTAAAATTTGGTTCGCAAGATCAATTACGGCATGTTCAGTAGAATGGTTTTTTCGAAAACCAAACTGTTTATGATAAAGAATATTATTTTTTTCAAGATAATTGTACAGCCTGTTGAACATAATACGCTCTAATATTTTGGAAAAACAGGAAAGTATGGAAATCGGTCTATAGTTAGATATTATTGAGTCGTCGCCGCTTTTGTATATTGGAATTATTTTTGCTAATTTAAGTTGGTCGGGAAAAATGCCGTTTTTTAGGGATAGATTAAAAATTATGAAAAGGGGTTTCTCTATGATATCAGAGACAGCTTTTACAACATCAGGTTTAATTTCATCCAGACCCGCACTTTTATTTGATTTAAGTTCTTCACTTCACTTACCTAATTGCTTTATTTGCCCAATTAAACGCCAATAGATTGCTATTTGTTCAAATCACTAAGCTTGTGCAATGAAAAAATTGAATATGAGGAGACGTCTAACGAGCGTCTAACTAAATCAGTTCTTTCATTTAAAGCTAAAAAAACTCTACACTAAGAGCATTTACTTTTTGCATTTACTATTTTTTGTAACTTGTTAATAGATAATATAACTAAAAAAGAGTCCAAATAATTAATTTTTAAATGCATGTTAATTTTAACTGCATTTATAAAACCTTTAAAATAGAAGTTTTGTTTACCTAAAGTACTCTAGATTACTAGATGTCCAAGGTACAACACATATGCTGCACCAAGAACAGCTACATTTACTTGCAGCTTCTAAATATACATTTTAAGTTTAAATGATAAAGAATTTTATTTTTTGATGATGCTGAGATGCTACAAAGCAAAGGTAAGAATAAATGAGTTTTACACAATATTACACGATATTAGGGACTGCAATAAAAATTGTTAAGGAGGAAAGTTATAACTTTTTAGTAATATTAAGCAACTAAAACTACTCTAAGTTGCTATAACAATCAATGCATTATGAAAAGGTTCTCTTTTATAAACAAAGAAGCATGGTAACTTGCTAGTTGTAGTAGCGCTATACGTAATTTTAATTGCTGCAAATCTGTCGGGGCGGTCTAATAAAACAACTTTTGTAATCTCAATGAAGCACTTTTAATAAAGTATATTGATCTTTTAATGATTGCTTCACCATTGTGCAAAATAATAACCACGAAAGTCTGTATTGCAATACATTTAGCAAAGAAGAATGGTGTTATCATGATAAAGCGTCATCTAAATACCAGTAATAATGACTACTAGAAAAATTAGATTTACTTAGGGTCTACTTAAAAGTTAATTCACCAGGTTGCAAATGATAACGCCTAAACAAGTTAGGAAAGCGCAAATAATTCATGATAGATATTAAACATTCGAAACTACGGACATGTCAAAAAGTTATTTATTATGAAACTATCTTGGTTTTTAGAACTTTTTTCAACTATTTTATGTGAATAATTTGATTATAAATAAACTTTAAATAGTTTTTTTTTTTTTTTTTTTTTTTTTTTTTCAGTTTACATTATTTACATGTCGTGATTTCCATGTAATATAAACATATAAACTTGGAATCTGGAAGAAGATTATATTGATCTTGTCGCCAGAACCATATAAAAATTACAATATAAATATAATATAGTATAATACAGGTAGTTTATAACAAAATAAGAATCCAAAACATTTGAAATAAGAAATGGTTAAAATAATATCTCAAAAATATTTCAATATATTATCCGTAGAAAAAATGATATTCTTTAACTTGTTTTTAAAAACAGAAAAAGAGATAGATGAATCTAAATTAGGCTGTACAATTTTATTCCAGATATAAGGTGCTCGATAATCTATACAAAATTGATTAAACTTTGTTTGACAAAAGGGTTCTTTTAAATAGTTATTATTTCGCAAACTATATTTATTCTTTACTTTAAAGGTAAATAGATCTTTAAAAACATGAAATAAGGGGTTATTCATACAACAAAACGTAAAACATAAAATATTGAACAAGTTAAGTTCATAAACATTTAATACATTCATATCTTTAAATAGAGGTTTTGTATTTGAAAAACGATTTAAAAAATATATTATTCGCATTTCATGTTTCTGATGGCGGTAAAGACGTTGCAACTTACTTTTACCTGTACTTCCCCAGGCAATATTTGCATAGTTTATATAGCTATGAATAAATGAGTAGTATAGTTGTTTTAAATTATTTTTATTTAGATAATTTCTGGCCTTATAGAGGATACCAATACTTTTCGCAACTTTTGTTGATATATAATCAATATGAGCTTTCCGTGTCATATTTTCGTCAAGATAATTTCCGTGTCATAATTTCGTCAAGATAAAAAGATAAATACCTAGAAATTTTAAAACGGAATCTTTTTTTATTTCTACTTTGTCAATAAGTTTAGGTAAATCATAAGGCAAAAAGCGTTTTTTGTTGAGGAGTGGAAAAGAATCCACTTTGTTTTCTCAATATTTAAGGTTAATTTATTGCATTTAAACCAGTTAGAAACTTGATTAAGTTCTTTATTCATATCTAAAAAAAGTTTGTTAATGTTTTTGTTTGACAAAAATAAATTGGTATCGTCGGCAAACATGATGCTTATAAGATTCGAGGCCTTATTTAGATCGTTGACGTGTACTAAAAAGAGAAGTGGGCCAAGGATAGAACCCTGTGGAACACCACATTTTATTTCAATTAATGTTTTATTTTGAAGATTAATAGGAAGCAATTCTTCTCCGTGGTAGACGAATTGCTTTCTATTTGACAAGTAGCTTTTATATCATTTGATCATTTTACCAGTTATTCCGTAGAACTCAAGTTTTTTAAGTAAGATATCATGATTGACTGTATCAAAAGCCTTTGATAAATCGACAAAAACACCAAGTGTATATTGTGATTTAGCAAAAGAATTTGATACTTCACGTATAAATTGAATAATGGCTTGTTCAGTTGAACTATTTTTTTTAAAGCCAAACTGATTTTTATATAGTAAATTATTGAAAACCAGGTAGTTGTATGTTTTTTCGAAGATAATTTTTTCTAATATTTTTGAAAACGTAGGAAGGATAGAAATAGGGCGATAATTATTTACGTTTGATTTTTCTCCTTCTTTATAAATCGGGATAACTTTTGCAATTTTTAATAGATCAGGGAAAACCCCTTGTTGTATAGATGTTTGGAAAACTTTAAATAAAATATCTTTCAAACTTTCATAGCAATCTATAATAATGTTCCCGTTTATTTCATCCGCACCGGTTGCTTTGTTTTTTTTTAAAAGATTTGAAGGCTCTTTCAAACTCTTCAATCGATAAGTCTAGGAATAAGTCATGGGAAGAAAGTAAATTATTTGAAGTTGTCAAAAAATCATTAAAGGAAATATTTGTAGATGGAATCCTATCAGCCAACCTACTTCCGATATCAGTAAAATATTTATTAAACTCTTTTGCTATTTCATTTGGTTCATATACACATACATTGTTTATCTTAATCATTTTCGGAAGGAAATTTGAACAGGTTTTCTGTTTTCCCGTTATTTCTTTCAATATTTTCGATATTTGTTTTGAGTCATTTTTATATTTAGTGATTAAATTAGAGTAATAATTTTTTTTTAGGTTTTTGCGAATTTTTTCAAATAGAGTTTTGTAATTTTTATATATGCGTAAATTAGCATGAGATTTTGTTTTTAAATATTTTATATACAATTTTTGTTTAATTTTTGAAGATTTTTTGAGACCCTTGGTAATCCAAGGACTACTTAAGGTTTTTGGTTTTAAGGTTATTTCGGAAACGGGAAAATTCGCATCGTACACCGAGAAGAATGTATTAAAGAACTCATTATAGATTGCATTTATGTCTTCATTAAAATTTATATGCTTCCAGTTTAACAATGATAATTGATATTTAAATGCTTCTAAATTTTTTTTGTTAAAAATACGTTTTCTTATAGTTTGACTTTTATTAATGTTAGGAGTTGAAATTGTGTTATTTGTTAGAAAAATGGGGAAATGGTCTGATATATCTGATTTTATAATGCCTATTTGAATGTCATTGTTATATATATTTGTTGTTAAAATATTGTCTATAAGGGTGGTTGAGTTTTCTGTTATTCGAGTAGGCCGGTTTATAAGCGGTATTGCTCCTGATACAAATATTTTATCATAAAATTTTTTTATTTTTTTGTTTTCGCTATATCGTAAGCAATCCATATTTAAATCGCCAATTACAAAGTTTTTTTTCTTTTCTTTGTTAGCTTTATGAAAAACGTTGTGCTTTAAGTATAAGCTTAAATTTTCTGACGCACCACCAGGTGGTCTATAACAACAACTTAGTAGAATGCTTTTGCTTTTTAACTTTTCGCTTTTATTGTTTGAAATTTCAATTGTAACGATTTCTTTATCGCCATCAGAAACGCACAGATCATTCCTAACGTTATGCGCAATGTTTTGTTTTATGTAAATCAGAATTCCTCCACCGTGTTTATTTAATTGTCTTTCTAATAAAATTGTTTCAAAATTAGGAAAATGGAAATTAGAGTTTATTAAGCTCATTTTGTGAACACCAAGTTTCCGTTAAGCAAATAATATCAAAATAGTTTTTAGTTTCTTCTATAAAATGTCGAAGATTTTCAAAATTTTTGTTCATACTTCTTATATTTATGTGGACAATTCTAATTTTTTTGTTTTCATCGCCATTTTTAGAAAGAAATTCTTTTAACTCACTAGCAAAATGATAAAAACAATCTACTTTTAAGTCATTAAAATAATTAATATCTGGATCTGTGTTTTCATCAGATCCAATGTATTTGTTTCTAAAGTTGAAAATAAGTGATTCATAGTCATCCATTTTATATTTTTTGTTGTTATCATTTTTTGTGTGCTGAATAAGATTTAAAAGAATTTCTTATACTTCTGAGGCGCGCGTAACAAGTTTGGTATATATAACTTTAGCAAACTTACCCTCAGCTCGAAGTTCTTTTGCTTTTGTAAATAGAAATCGTCTTTTTTCGATTGTGCGATTGCTATAGTCTTCGTTGAGATATATTTTTTCGTTCCATAGCTTTCTTTTTTTATACTCATTTAATACGATTTCTCTGTCTTTATAGTTAAGAAATTTTACCACGATAGTTCTTCTTCTTTTTCCAGATACATGCTTCTTCCCAGTCCTGTGTGCTCTTTCGATTGCAATGTTGTTTTTAATTCCGAGTTTCTCCTTTAAGAACTCTTTAACCTTCGATTCGCTATCTTCCCAAGTTTCTTCTTCTCTTTCGTCAAAGCCATCAAAACGAAGATTGTCTCGTCTACTTCTATCTTCTAATTCGGCTAATTTATCTTGAATAATTTCGGTGCATTTTAGATTCTCGTTGTCTTTGTTGTAATTATTGAGTTTACCTTTTAGGTCATTTGATTCCTTAACAATTTGTTCATAATATTCATTCTGGAAATTCATTGCTCTAGTAACTTCAACTACTTCTCTCTTCAGTAAAGCATTTTCGATTTTTTAATTTTTCAATTTCGTTGTAAAATTTTTCTTCTAATTTATCAAATCTCTCTCCAAAGGTTTTTAGTAGAGTGCTTTCATGACATTCCAAAAATTCTTTTACAATTGTTAAAGATTTTGCCATTTTCGAATTATTTCAAAATATAAAAACTTATTATACTAAAAAGAAAAATAGTTTTTCCTTGAATTTATTTGAGTTTATTTAAAAATTCTCACTTATTGCAAATCGAAAGTATTTTCCTAATTATAATTTATGCATAAACAAGAACTTAATGAAAAAAATTATTTTTATTAAAAATTAAGGTAACACAACTAAATCTATGAAATTTTTACAACAATCTTTATATTTCAATTCTGTATAGAATAGAATAGTATAAAAACTTTCATGACAATGTTTGATTCAAGTCCGCAAAATAATATATTTTTGATATTTTTTAATGCTATTCATAATGTATTTTTAAACGGCTCCATTTATAAATATTATGACGAAAGACGATATTGTTGACACTTAGAGCACGTTTACATAGCTTTTCATGTCGGGGAGAAATGAATTTTTTTTATTTCGGTCTTCAATAAAACACGCATATCTGTTTACATTCACTTGACGAAATGAAATTCATTTCGGTGAGAATTTCATTTTTGTCATTTTGTCCGATATGAAATTTCGTTTTGGTTATCGTTTTACCATGTAAACAGTTTTTAATCGAAACGCGCATGCTTGAAAATTACATGATTGACATATTAGTTTTTCTTTAACGCGGTATTGGTTAATTTCAAATATTGTTTATTATGATGTAAAACTGTCACATTTAACGCGCGAAACTGATTGAAATAAATAATGGACGATTTAAGTTGCAATTTTCCGAAAAGATTTACAAAAAGGTAATTAAAATTATTATTATTATTATTATTATTATTATTATTATTATTACTAAGTATAATTTAAATACTGCACTAAAATGTGAAAAATAAAATTTACACAAAACATATGAATCATAATTAGAATATTTTTTTATAGGTATAATTTTATTATTTAAGTTTTACTGTATTCCTTTTCTTTTTTTTAGTAAGTTAAGCAACCTAAGTAAAAATTTATGTACTGAGATGAGTACATCAAGTCATAGTTGTTGATGTACTGAGACGTCATCAAATCATTGTTGTGAGTCAGAGGAGGAGGAACCACATTCTACAATAAATTTAAAAGACATTGATTTTCAAACTTTTAATAACGCTAAAACCTGCAATAGTAATCCTATTAGTATTAAATCTGCCAGTCTCATTTCTATTACAAAAAGTAACTTTTAATAACGCTAAAACCTGCAATAGTAATCCTATTAGTATTAAATCTGCCAGTCTCATTTCTATTACAAAAAGTAACTATAAAATAGATAAAGAGAAATCTCCAAGATGGACTTAGAGTAATGAAATGATAGAAGTTTTATTGGAAAACGTAGTAATTTATAAAACTGATATGGATTATAAAGGTTTAGACTTTGAAAAAGATTTGCCTGCCATGTATAGTTCTGTTCGAGAAATGATGGGACAGATGTATCCACCAGAGGATTTTGGGCCTTTTAAAATACAACCAATAGAAACTAATCATATTTCAACAGAAGAGCTTTTGGTCTTAAAACGAAAAATTGATAAGCAAGAAAAACAAAAAAAGGAAGGTTACAATAGAACTAAATCAAAAATAAAAGAGTTAAGATCTGGTTACAAAACAGCCATCGATAAAGGAACACGATCTGGAAGTGGTTGTTTGGTTCAAGAACATTTTGAAAAGTTAAGAGAAATATGGAGTGGTTCACCTTCTGTAGGAGCTATACCCCATGGTCATTCCAGTTTAAATCTTACGAGTGAATCAAAAATGGACAATATGGTTATTAAAGATACAAAGCGAGATAAAATGAAAAAGAAACTGTCTGCATACCAACGGGACATTATGCAATTAAATCTAGCAAGAGAGGAAATAACATTAAAACGCAGTATAATACAAGCAATGGAACAATCTTCAAAACAAACTCAAAATACTATTGAAGCGATGGCTAATTCAGTAAGCTCCATTGGTGACAATATAAAAGAGGGCCTTTCCATCTTAGCTAATTCTTTTATGCAAAATCAACAAATGCAGTGGTCAAACTACAATATAGTTCATGCAAATTTGCCAACAATGTCCAATAGCTTTTCATCACCATCGTTTCCAAAACCACTGTAACACTGTTTTCTGTGTCAGTAATCTTATTGATAATAACTTTATCTTGATTTTGTTTTGTTTAAATAAATAAAAAAGTAGATTTAACAAAAACTTGCGATCTGTTGTATTTAATGTTATGAAATTTATTTTAATAATAAACAATGTGTATGCGCGCAGTGGTTTTACTACATAACTACTTTGTCGATGTCCCCTAATCAAGTTGAAATTTTTTAAAGTAAACTAAGTTATTGATGCAAACATAGAATTTACGCATAAATGATTCTCTCAATACTATTATAACACATAAACAAATGTTCCGAAATGAATAATACTGAAAAGTTACTAAGGCTTCATTAAGCTCAAAATTGTAGAAACAAAAATGTGATGGGAGAAACTCGTAATTTACTTATATGACAGTAAATATTTTATCACTTTAAAAAATATAAAAATATTTTTTTGTTGTCCTATATCGCAAAAATAGCGGTTTGTGCTTCCAATAAAGTGAAGGTAGCGGTAACACTTTTATATATTTGGTAGCGATGTCCTGTGTAGGGAACATAAAGTGCGTCATGCAATTAAGGGGGAGGAGTGTAGATAAAGGAGGAAGAGGGGTTGTTGGAAAAGGACATCACTTTATAGATTTCTTATTTCAATTTTAATAGCATGGAAAATATGTAAACATGTGGGTTTTTTATTTTTTATAAATTTTTTTTTGATCAAATAGAGGGAGGGGGGGGGGCAGATTTTGTACCATCTCTTTTTAAGGGGTGGGAGTATAGAAAAAAAGGGGCGACTGATTAAGTGCAAATTTCATAATTGCGAATCTACATAGGCGCGAATTGGAATCAGTGCGCCTAACGTTTTAAATTTTGTATTATAAATTAATTAAAAAAAATAATTACACTGCCTTCCACAACCAAAACCCAATAGTAGGTGTATGTATATTTTGCTGCAAGAGTCCATAGATTTAAATAATTGAAATCTATAGACATTTGCAAATATATATACTTTACATTTTAACAAAAATTAATTGATTGCACTTGCGTCAATGTTTGCCAATTCTTATGGCGCACTTATGCCAGTTTTTGCAACTGCTTTGTACACATTCCAGTTTGCACTTATGAAATTTGCCTCGCTGTAAAAATAAAAGCAATGACAAAGAGGGAGAAGGGGATCAAAATTTGCCAAAAAATGGTGACAGTCCACAGAACTGTATATACTTCATTAATTTTTTTAAACAGATACGAAAGTTGTAACTATTTAAAATGGATAATTTATGATTTATTTATGATGAAAAAAAAAGATGCATATTGCGGGTGTCAAAAAAATAATACAACGCCCTCATTACACTATTTTCAAGAGCAACATGTTAAAAGTAGATAAAATCAAAACAAGAAACAAAAAAAATATCACAGACATAATCATAACAAAAATACTGCTAATATGAAGAAAAAAAACAATAGAACTGTGTCACAAAAAATAATTTATCAAATTTATCACCTTTGTGCGTTGATTTCAATTTTTTCCATTACCGTTAGCTAATGATTAACAAAGTAAATTTCAAATCATGAAATTTGACTAAATTAAAACCATATTTTAACAGTAAGCCAACTAAAACACATGGCATTGGTACAACTAAAAAAAAAAATTAATAAAAAGCAGACCAAAACTCAAAATCTTTTAAACTTTGAAGCACAAAAATTTAACATAAAGAAATAAATTATACAAGTATAAACAATAATTTAAAAAAATAGCAACATTAAAGATTCTTTTTAACAATAGTTTCTAGCGTAAAGAAAAAAAAGATTATACAAAATTTACCAATGTTTTTAAAATTATATTATGTATAACTATACACATACATAAGAAGAATATTAAATAAAAACCTATCATAATTAAACCAAAGTTCAGAAGTATTTAAATGTTCATTTCAAATATTTGTCTCTTAAATATTGAGCAATTGCTTCTCTTGTTTGCACCCCACGTGATGAATTGTAGGTATAAAGTTTATCAAGTTTGTTGTGATGGTCACAGCATTGTGACCTTTTTTCTGCAACTACTTCTGCTTGTATTAATTCACTATGAATTTCAACCTTATTATCTTCACAAAAATTATGCAATACAAAACATGTATAGACTAGGGAAGTGGTAAGTTCTAAATCAACATCGATGCAGCGATTAAGAACTCTCCAACGAGCTTTTAATCTTCCAAAAGCACATTCAATTTGGTTACGAGCTGAACGCAACATGTTATTGAAAAGTGCATGCTTATCACTTTCAGAATGTGGATACTCTTTAAGAAGGTTTGGTAACAGAGGATATGCAGGATCCCCTAACAAAAATGGCATAATAGGAGAATACCCAGGAACAAGCTCTTGATACTTTAATGGAAAATATCTATCAACAAACATTTTGTTTAAATTACTGTTAGCATATATTCTAGCATCATGGACACTTTCTGGCCATCTGACTTCCACATCTGTGAATCTTCCCTTTTCATCACAAACTGCTTGACAATTTAATGAGTATTTCATTTTGTAACAAAAATAATCATGGCAATTTTCTTGCGGTTGTTGAATTGGGATGTGAGTACTATCAATGCAACCTAAAACTAGTGGAATACCAAATTTAGATTCAAATTTGTAAGTCATAAAATTAATTTCCTCATTTGTATTTGGGAATTTTATCAACTTTGGTCCTAGTTCTAAGTTTATGGCACAACACACAAAGCGTAGTGACACAGACAAAGTAGCTTTTGAAACATCAAACGTATTTGCTACCATTCTAAATGAGCCTTCATCTTTTAGATAATACAAAACCATTGCAACACGCTTTTCAGGAGAAATAGTATCTTTTCTTACAAATCTTGGACTTGGAGAGATATGATGCCTTATAGAGTCTACCAGTTTCATAAATATATTATAATCCATTCTTCAGGAAGTAAAATACCAGATTTCAGATTTCTTTACCAAGTATCACTACGACCAGGGTTTTTCCAGTTTTTTCTTTTTTTTTTAAAATAATATATTCAAAAATAAAATAAAATAATTTAATAAAAAAAACTTGTAATAATATTTTCTATATAGTTTACAATAATTATAAATAATATTTATTCATTAGCATATCAAAAATTGTATTTCTAAAAAGTAAAATTCACATTAGTAGAAAAAAATTTAAATTCAATAAAAACAGTAACAACTATATTTATTATGATTGTGTACAACCATAATACTTTTTTTATTTATATCAGTTTATATTGAAACCAAATGTGTTTTTAAAATAAACTATTGTGAATAATAATGTTATTACTAACCTTTTCATATTTTTTTGGTGACGCTTAGAAATTTTTTGAAGATCCAAATTCATTAGAAAAATCAGTTGCATTTGATTACAATTTAAACTAATTAAAAAAGGCAACACCAATGTTGTAACCATAGCTATATTACCTAAAGCTGAAATAAGACAACTGGTCAACGAAGCAATGTATATATTATTGTTTAAAGGTGCCATTTTGAAATAAAGTATGTAATGCGCGCGGTAATGGGAGGTAAGAGCGAAAAGTTTAAAAGCGAAAGAACGTAAGAGCGAAAAGTTATAAAGCGAAAACCGGGAAATCGAGTATCGCGATAAGTTCAACAGCAACAACAACTGAAATTTATTGAAATTTTTTCTGATTTTGTTATTATCTCAAAATTATATTATAGATTATTTAGCGTTTGGATTTTATTTTTTTTAAACTGTTAATATTTTTATAATTATAAGTTAGTTATAGTTTAGAATTATTTATTTGATATTCTAGCTGAGAGTTATAGTTACAGTTAGAGTTTATTAGATTAAATAAATAAAAAAAACTTATTGTATATAGTTTAGAGTTTATGTATATAGTTTTAGTATAGAATTAAATGCATATAGTTTAGAATTATTTATTCATTTGGTACTCTAGCTGAGACTTGAGTTACATTGCGACAAAAAGGTATAAAATCTTGCATAAAAATTATAATTGCACTACAAGTTAATAAGTTATAGATAAAAAAAAAAAGATTTGCATAATTTCTTATTGATATTATTTAATTTTAATTTGTTTTTTGAAATTTATGTATTAGATTTCAACCAAAAAATTGTTTTAATGTTTAAATAAAAATTATTCATAAAATTAGAAAGATACGAATTTATAATGTTCTTTTGTTTTGATTAGGTATGGTGAGTTAGGCTGTCTACCCTTAATACTTTTAGAAATGATGAGATAGTTAAACCTCAAGAATTGATGTTTAAATTTTGAGTCATAAACTAAAAGCCAGGGCAAATATATCAACACAACATATTTGAAAACGAGACATATAAAGGTTAGTTTTTAATATAAATTATTATCTAGTAGATAATAATATCTACAAATATTACTATTTATGTAAATTAAGGCAAGCTTTTATCAATAAACAACTCTTGAAATATAAATGCTTAATTGATGGTGTGCAAAGACCTTTGCTTAATACAATTGTGCTAAATTTCAGTCTTTGAATATATTGTCAACTTATGATACAATATTAAATTTAAAAGTATTCATCAATTCAAACATCTCTACAAATATTTATGTCTTATCTCTATAAATCTTACATCCATCCCTGCATGGAACACTTTTGCCATATCTTAATCAGATCTTCCAGTAATGGCCTTTCTCTTTTAGACAAGGTACAAAAAAAAATTGTTTTTGCACCTTGACCTTTGCAGCAAACCTCCAACCATTAGAATATTATCATAATGTTGCTTCTCATTTTATTTTTTATAAATACAATTATGGACACTGCTCTAAAGAACTAGCGTCTCTTGTATCATCTACTAAAACTCATTATTGTGTTACTCATCATTCAATAAAGGCTAATCCTTTAATATGACTGTTCCTAAGTGCCTAAAAAGTTCTAATCTGTTTTTTCGTGAAACTTAATTCTGTTAGTTGTTATTTTACTCTATAAATTTCATCTTTTCTCTAATAGTAGGTGCTTGCAGTCTTGTTGGAAATGAAAATGTTAAAAAAAAAACATTTCCAATAAATGCCCTCCAATATATTGTAATAGCTGGGATGTTATGCATTTTACACTTTTTTTTGTGTAACAAAATTCTTTTTTTAGTAATAAAAAAGTTACCAATACAATAAACTTAATATATGATATAAAATTCCCAAAGAAGTAAACTTAAATTAGATTCATATAGAGCCAGCAGTCATTTTCATTTGAAAACTATTTTATCTAGTTTAAAAACAACATAACAGTATACTGAACATTAAGTAAATAAGATAATTAAGGCTATTACAAACCAATCTGTAGACAAAATTATAAAATATTTGTGCTAAGTAATACAAATGTAGAAATAAAAACTTTACTATACTGAGATCACAAACAATTCATATCATAAATATTTACAAATCATGTAATTAAAACATAAAAAGTAAATAAGTTTCTCACCAATCAATCATCACCATTGAAACTTTTTAAACTAATTAGCCAATTAGTCTTTTTCACAATTAATAACTGAATTTTTAATTTTACATGCAAACAATCCAAAAAACATTACGCAGAATAATTTTTGGGATATTGGCATGTTTTTATATTTCAATAAAATGTAGAACTGCCTTCAAAAAATCTTTTAGGCATCAACCAAGAAGATTCACACAGTTATTAAATCATACTCTTAAGTTGTTCTAAAAAAAAAACCACATTACAAAATAAGAAAGTAGTTAAAAATAAAATAATCTTCTACTACCTCTTGTAAAATGAACTATAAATAATTTTGACAAAAATGTTGCTGAAATTCAACAGGTGGGAAAAAAAAGGACACTGTACAGCTTTCTGTTTACAGAACAAATCAAATCAAAACAACATCATAAAAAAATTGTAGCAAAATAAAATACCTAAAAGTTGAAACAACATATTCCAAGTGTAACAACATCGATCAAGATAATGCCATACATAATGGTCACAATATAAGTATCTTTATTATAGAGACTTATATTGTGATTTTTGACTAATAGACTATAAGTCAAATTTCAGGCAAATGCACCATATAAAAGCCATTTTTGTCATATAAATAATGTCATTAAGTCATATTTAAATACAACATATAAAAGTCATTTTTGACACAGGCTTTAACTTAAAAGCCTAAAGTTTAAGCTATAATTCATATTTCTAAAGTGAATGTCTGATAACAATTATTAAAATTATTTTAAACAAAAATATTAAAATACTCACTTTGCCTTGCAGATAATTAAACAGTAAATATAACTGGCCGATATGCTGGCACATAAAAGAGAACTACTTCTAACTAACTAAATTTTTTATGCGAAAACAACTAATTTTCCCTATTATAATTGGTATACACACTTAACTTTTACGCTTTGTTTTGGAGCAAAATTCTAAACAATTCAATTGTGCCCTACTCAATTTTCTATAAAGTATAAACTTTTAAAGTTTATAATAAACTTCATGAACTTATTTCTGAAATTGACTCACTTCAATTGTAACAACTTTAAGATGACACAATTCAATGAAAAAGAATAATAGGTTAACTCATATGTATTTATATAAAAATAATAATGTTACCAATGTTATTAAAATGTTATTAAGATGTTACCAATGTTATTAAGATGTTATTAAATCTTAATAACATCTTAATTTAAGATGTTACTAATGTTGTTAAAAAAATTTTCTCGCTTAACCAATCGCATTCGCTTTTAACTTTTTCGCTTTCCCGACCTTTCGCTTTCAAAACTTTCGCTCTTAAAAGTTTCGCTTTAAAGGGTTCGGTGTCTTTAAAGCGAAACTTTTAAGAGCGAAAGTTTTGAAAGCGAAAGGTCGGGAAAGCGAAAAAGTTAAAAGCGAATGCGATTGGTAAAGCGAGAAAATTTTTTTAACAACATTAATAACATCTTATATTAAAATGTTATTAAGATTTAATAACATCTTAATAACATTGGTAACATCTTAATAACATTTTAATAACATTGGTAACATTATTATTTTTATATAAATACATATGAGTTAACCTATTATTCTTTTTCATGAATTGTGTCATCTTAAAGTTGTTACAATTGAAGTGAGTCAATTTCAGAAATAAGTTCATGAAGTTTATTATAAACTTTAAAAGTTTATACTTTATAGAAAATTGAGTAGGGCACAATTGAATTGTTTAGAATTTTGCTCCAAAACAAAGCGTAAAAGTTAAGTGTGTATACCAATTATAATAGGGAAAATTAGTTGTTTTCGCATAAAAAATTTAGTTAGTTAGAAGTAGTTCTCTTTTATGTGCCAGCATATCGGCCAGTTATATTTACTGTTTAATTATCTGCAAGACAAAGTAAGTATTTTAATATTTTTGTTTAAAATAATTTTAATAATTGTTATCAGACATTCACTTTAGAAATATGAATTATAGCTTAAACTTTAGGCTTTTAAGTTAAAGCCTGTGTCAAAAATGACTTTTATATGTTGTATTTAAATATGACTTAATGACATTATTTATATGACAAAAATGGCTTTTATATGGTGCATTTGCCTGAAATTTGACTTATAGTCTATTAGTCTAAAATCACAATATAAGTCTCTATAATAAAGATACTTATATTGTGACCATTATGTATGGCATTATCTTGATCGATGTTGTTACACTTGGAATATGTTGTTTCAACTTTTAGGTATTTTATTTTGCTACAATTTTTTTATGATGTTGTTTTGATTTGATTTGTTCTGTAAACAGAAAGCTGTACAGTGTCCTTTTTTTTCCCACCTGTTAAATTTCAGCAACATTTTTGTCAAAATTATTTATAGTTCATTTTACAAGAGGTAGTAGAAGATTATTTTATTTTTAACTACTTTCTTATTTTGTAATGTGGTTTTTTTTTTAGAACAACTTAAGAGTATGATTTAATAACTGTGTGAATCTTCTTGGTTGATGCCTAAAAGATTTTTTGAAGGCAGTTCTACATTTTATTGAAATATAAAAACATGCCAATATCCCAAAAATTATTCTGCGTAATGTTTTTTGGATTGTTTGCATGTAAAATTAAAAATTCAGTCATTAATTGTGAAAAAGACTAATTGGCTAATTAGTTTAAAAAGTTTCAATGGTGATGATTGATTGGTGAGAAACTTATTTACTTTTTATGTTTTAATTACATGATTTGTAAATATTTATGATATGAATTGTTTGTGATCTCAGTATAGTAAAGTTTTTATTTCTACATTTGTATTACTTAGCACAAATATTTTATAATTTTGTCTACAGATTGGTTTGTAATAGCCTTAATTATCTTATTTACTTAATGTTCAGTATACTGTTATGTTGTTTTTAAACTAGATAAAATAGTTTTTAAAACGAAAATGACTGCTGGCTCTATATGAATCTAATTTAAGTTTACTTCTTTGGGAATTTTATATCATATATTAAGTTTATTGTATTGGTAACTTTTTTATTACTAAAAAAAGAATTTTGTTACACAAAAAAAAAGTGTAAAATGCATAACATCCCAGCTATTACAATATATTGGAGGGCTATTATTGGAAATGTTTTTTTTTTAACATTTTCATTTCCAACAAGACTGCAAGCACCTACTATTAGAGAAATTATCAATTACATTAAAGCAAACATTATACAAATTAGTAATATTAAATTTCAGTTCACTGATGGACATGCAGCACAATATAAAAACTTAAAGAACTTTAATATTCTTTGCCATCACAAAGAAGAATTTTGATGCTGAATGGTTTTTTTTTGCCACAAGCCATGGTAAATCTGCTTGTGATGGTATTGGAGGCACGGTAAAAAGACTAACTGCACAAGCCAGTTTAAAAAAGACAATGACTGGACAAATTTTAGATGTAGATAATGTTGTGTAACCAATATAAAAAGCATTCAATTTGTTTTGGTTTATAAAACAGAAATAAATTAAGTTTGATCATCATTACAACCAAGGTTTACAATGAAAAAAACCTTGCCAGGAACAAGATGCTTCTAGCATTTTGAACCAATTAATAAATGTACATTTTCTTTTAGAAGGATGAGTCAACGAACTGATGTTCAGACATTTAACCTTGTGCAGATACCAAATGAGCTGGTTGTTCAGCAGGTTATTTATAATCATACAGATTATGTAGCTTGCAATTATGACAATTTTTAGTGGATTGGAATTATAACCAAAAACGATGAAAGAGAACATGACTATAAAATTCAGTTTATGCATCTACATGGTCCTAGCCAAAGTTTTTTTTTGGCTCGTACAAAAAGATATATGTTGGGTCCTATCAAATCATGTTTTATGTACTCATCTGCCATCTACTACAAACGTTCGCATATATAAAATTTCAGAACTTGAATTAATAAAAATTATTAATAAAAAATAATAAAGATTCATAGAAACCGTTTTAATGCATTTTTTTTTTTTATTTATGTTATTTTTGCAAATTTAGTTAAGATAGAACTTCATGTGGGTATTTGAATACTGGCAAAGTTTGGCTTTAAAATTCTCTTGGTCACTTTTGTTTTTAACAGAAAAAAAAAAAAAGGAAGGGGGGTTAGTTAAATGTTTAAATGACCCCCTCCCCTTTACACCATAAGCCATCCTTATTTTCAAAAAATAAATAAATAAATAAAGTATTAATTTATTATTGCCCTCAAAAGCACTTTAACAATACCTTTCAACATCAAAATAAAGATATAGTTAACTTAGTCATAAGTCAGCAATAAATTTTATACTGACATACATACAGCATATTTAAAAGGCTGGATTTAAAAAAGTTAAAAAACGCAGTAATGTATTTTTTATTAATAGTGATGTTTAATACCTATATTGTAAGTTATAACAATGCCTCAAAAATAATTATTATGGTGACATCACTTTTTTGACGGTCAAAATACCCTAAAATATATGCCTTTATTATCTAAATTACATGTAATTATAGTAGTCAAAAAAATTTTCAATATGAAAATTGTATTCACCATGTGAAAAATTACAAATGTATAAAATTTTAGGATGATACCTCATTTGGTTCATAAAATATTGCTATTTAACAACAAAAAAGTATTTTGTAAAAAATGCAGAGTTGGCATTAATTTGAAAATTAAGTCCTGAATATCTCAAGAACTGTTAGAAGTTGGAGATTCGAATTTCAGATTTTCATAAACCTTATAACATATAAAAAAATAAATACCCTATAACATATAAAAAAATAACATATAAAAGCAAAAAGAAGAGTCATCTACCATTTGTCTTTTAGAATTAACTCTTACTTCCACTCTTTCTTGGAAACCGTATATATCAAATTTGTTGCAAAATTACCATACGCTATGGTTGCATCTCTTTATCGAGTTTGACACTTTCTTACTCCGGATTCTATTCTCTATCTTAATAAATCTCAACTTTAGCCTTGTATGGAATACTGTTGCCATATTTTAGACGAATCTTGTAATGTTACCTTTTCTCTATTAGGCAAGGTACAAAAATGCATTTTAAACATAGTTGGATCTGCTCTTACACATCATTATCACAATGTCTTAATTTTGCTTCTTTACAAAAACTTTGATGTGCACTGCTCTAAATAGATAGCGTCAATTGTGCCATCTACTAAAATTCATTCTCATATTACTTGTCATTCATTTAAGTCTCATTTTTTTTCTGTGACTGTTCCTGAATGCTCTTATTTCTCAACTTTTTTTCCTTACTTTCTTTGTATTGGCTTACTTCATCTTGCTTTCCTGATTCATATAATTTGCAATCTGTTTAGAAGTGTGACAATCGTTATCTTGCTCTACAATTTTCATCTTTTTTCTTTCAATAACTTCCACAAAAAAAAAAGCTAGGAGATCTTAAGCTCTTTCATGCAGCAGTTTTCTGTTAACTTGATGTGCGATTTTTATTTTCTATTTAACATGAGGCACTGTGTAAGAAAACATTTTTTTGTTGTTTTGTTTCTTTTGGAGTTTATATTTATAATTTTAATTTTTTACTTGCCACCGTTATAAATTAACAAAATTAAAAAAAAAAAAAATGTTTCTACCTGGTACAAATATAAAACAAATAAATAAATAAGTTCACCCACATCTTCTGGGTTTCATCAAAATAATATTGGCAAAACACTTGCTCAGTTATGCAACAAGTTATCGTACGTGTAAAATTTTATAATAATAATATTCAAGAGTTTTTAATTTAACATTTAAGAGTTTTCTAGTGGAATAGTTAACCATTCACCATTAAATAAGATTTTCTTTTTTTTATTATTAACAGTTGTGTTTTTTTTGTCAAGAATGATTTTTGGAAAGATATTCTAAAGTTTAGAACCATAGTGGAACAATGCTGGACTACCAAAATGATTACTGCATTTTGTTTCTTTTAATTTTAGTGTCAATTAAATTCACTACTTAATCTGACATTGAGTTGTGAACTAAATTGCATAGTAACGTTTATGCTTTCAGAATGTTGGAATTGTGCATTATTAAAACGATGCTCTATATTGTAGCAGATTTTAACAATTCTATTTATTTGTGTTTTTAAAAATAATTCATTGTCAAGTATTACACCTTAACTTTTTGCTGAGTGAACAAATCTAATGCCTTCCTTGTAAACAAATGCACCTTAAATAATAAAAAAAAATATTTTTTTAATGCTAGGTGGTGCCATAATAATTATTTTTGTTTTCTATTGGTTATTACAGAAGAATTTTTTATTCATTCATTTAGATATGTATTACAGAAGAATTTTTTATTTATTCATTTAGATATGTATTACAGAAGAATTTTTTTATTCATTCATTTAGATATGTATTACAGAAGAATTTTTTATTTATTCATTTAGATATGTATTACAGAAGAATTTTTTTATTCATTCATTTAGATATGTATTACAGAAGAATTTTTTATTCATTCATTTAGATGTGTATTACAGAAGAATTTTTTATTCATTCATTTAGATATGTATTACAGAAGAATTTTTTATTCATTCATTTAGATATGTATTACAGAAAAATTTTTTATCATTCATTTAGATATGTATTACAGAAAAAAATTTTATTCATTCATTTAGATATGTATTACAGAAGAATTTTTTTTTTATTCATTTAGATATGTATTACAGAAGAATTTTTTATTCATTCATTTTGTATTCAAAACATTTTGATTTAACTAGGACTAGTGCATTTTATTTAAAGATGAAAGAATTTTTAGAGTTTGATGATCCATCTGAGCATCCAAAAGTTTTAACATGTTTATATATTTGTTAAGTGGTCTCATGTAAGAATTAAAGATTTTTTGACTCAGGACTTTACCTTGTATTTTGTGGTGCTCCATAGTACCTTGTGGGACTCCATATTTCACACTTTGGTAAATGGAGTATGAGTTACTAATTATAACTTTTTAAATATAGTTACCTAAAAATGATTAGAGAAAAGATGAAATTTATAGAGTAAAATAACAACTAACAGAAAAAATTAATAGATTGCGAATTATATGAAAAAAAACAAACAAGCTGAAGCAAGTGAAAAAAAAGTTTCACGAAAAAACAGATTAGAACTTTTTAGGCACTTAGGAACAGTCATATTAAAGGATTAGCCTTTATTGAATGATGAGTAACACAATAGTGAGTTTTTGTAGATGATACAAGAGAGGCTAGCTCTTTAGAGCAGTGTCCATAATTGTATTTATAAAAAATAAAATGAGAAACAACATTATGATAATATTCTAATGGTTGGAGGTTGGCTGCAAAGGTCAGAGTGCAAAAACAATTCCTTTTTGTACCTTGTCTAAAAGAGAAAGGCCATTACTGGAAGATCTGATTAAGATATGGCAAAAGTGTTCCATGCAGGGATGGATGTAAGATTTATAGAGATAAGACATAAATATTTATAGAGATGTTTGAATTGATGAATACTTTTAAATTTAATATTGTATCATAAGTTGACAATATATTCAAAAACTGAAATTTAGCACAATTGTATTAAGCAAAGGTCTTTGCACACCACCAATTAAGCATTTATATTTCAAGAGTTGTTTATTGATAAAAGCTTGCCTTAATTTACATAAATAGTAATATTTGTAGATATTATTATCTACTAGATAATAATTTATATTAAAAACTAACCTTTATATGTCTCGTTTTCAAATATGTTGTGTTGATATATTTGCCCTGGCTTTTAGTTTATGACTCAAAATTTAAACATCAATTCTTGAGGTTTAACTATCTCATCATTTCTAAAAGTATTAAGGGTAGACAGCCTAACTCACCATACCTAATCAAAACAAAAGAACATAAATTCGTATCTTTCTAATTTTATGAATAATTTTTATTTAAACATTAAAACAATTTTTTGGTTGAAATCTAATACATAAATTTCAAAAAACAAATTAAAATTAAATAATATCAATAAGAAATTATGCAAATCTTTTTTTTTTATCTATAACTTATTAACTTGTAGTGCAATTATAATTTTTATGCAAGATTTTATACCTTTTTGTCGCAATGTAACTCAAGTCTCAGCTAGAATACCAAATGAATAAATAATTCTAAACTATATGCATTTAATTCTATACTAAAACTATATACATAAACTCTAAACTATATACAATAAGTTTTTTTTATTTATTTAATCTAATAAACTCTAACTGTAACTATAACTCTCAGCTAGAATATCAAATAAATAATTCTAAACTATAACTAACTTATAATTATAAAAATATTAACAGTTTAAAAAAAATAAAATCCAAACGCTAAATAATCTATAATATAATATTGAGATAATAACAAAATCAGAAAAAATTTCAATAAATTTCAGTTGTTGTTGCTGTTGAACTTATCGCGATACTCGATTTCCCGGTTTTCGCTTTCAAACTTTTCGCTTTAACGTTCTTTCGCTTTAAAACTTTTCGCTCTTACGTTCTTTCGCTTTTAAACTTTTCGCTCTTACCTCCCATTACCATTGTTTTGCCGTTTTATGTTGAAACT
>NC_061157.1:76143517-76201017 GCF_022113875.1 Hydra vulgaris
TAATTATCTTCACTTTTTTTTCCAGATGTTTGTAAAATGGTTTATTGTGTTGTGTCAATAGATCAAAAATCAATACTAATGTTGATTGATTTTTTGTTCTTTGACACAAAAGCTTGAAATTTGGTAGAAAAATTTTGCTCTTTGACATACTGGGAAAGAAAATATTTTTTCAATGATTGGATTTTACTATTCATGACTAATAAGAAGTAATTTTTATTAACGGTGAGTAAATTTTCCAAGTTACCTTTACTTTTTATGTCGCGTATAAATTTTAGGACCATAGTGCAATTTTGGTTGTATAAGCATATGTATTTAAGTTTGATGTTTTTAAACATTTAACTATTATGAATATTAAGTGTTAGCTTTATTTCACTAGCTTCAAAATTCTGAAATTACTTTACTGTTTATGATATCAAAATCATTTTAGACTGGATATGCTTTGAGTGAGATTTTTATTAAATTGCCAATTGAAAATATTAAATTAAAATATATTTTAAAAATGGTTTTTTCAAATCTTTGTAAAAAAAATTTTTGTTTGTTTAAAAAGTTCTGAAAATGACAAAATATTTAGCATTTATAAATTAATATTACAAATATTTTGCTTAATATTTTTGTAGTTTAACATTGTATCTAGGAAATTTATTTCTTTAATTGCTTTTCTATATAGTCAAGTCTAACAAAATTAAAAACCTAATTGATATATTTTATTTGAAATTCTTGTGTAAACACATAAATATTTCTCTATTTCTAGATTATCAAGGGGCAAAAATCATTTAAACATTTTTTAAATTCATTGACACAACTAGATAGATATATATCAATAATTTAAATTCATTGACACAATTAGATAGATATGTATCAATGGCACTATGCACAGAAGTGTTAAGTACAACATTTGATCAAATTGAGCTAAGTACACAAAAACTGTTGTATTATTCAAAGATTATTCTGTTCGAATATGGTCAGTGTATGATAAATTGTTATGAGTCTACAAATTGACATTACGTGTCAAGTACAAAAACGAAAAAAAAAAAATGTATGCACAAATGCTCAAAGTGTCCTTGTTTATATATATATATATATATATATATATATATATATATATATATATATATATATATATATATATATACATATATGTGTATATATACATATATATATATATATACATATATGTGTATATATACATATATATATATATATATATATATATATATATATATATATATATATATATATATGTGTATATATACATATATATATATATATATATATATATATATATATATATATATATATATATATATATATATATATATACATATATACATATATGTGTATATATACATACATGTATATATATATATATATATATATATATATATATATATATATATATATATGCATATTTATATATATATATATATATATTCATATATATCAATATATATATATATATATATATATATATATATATATTTATATATATAGATATTTATATATGCATATATATATGTATATATATATATATATATATATATATATATATATATATATCAATGTATATATATCAATATATATATATATATATATATATATATATATATATATCAATTAATATATATATATATATATATATCAATATATATATATCAGTATATATATATATATATATATATATATATATATATATATATATATATATATATATATATATATATATATATATATATATATTTATATATGTATATATGTATGTATGTATATTTTTTTCGTCTTTAATTTTCATAGTTATTTTAAAGTCATTTTTTAGGCTGAAGAAGAAAATTTATATCATAGACTTTTGAACTTTTTTAGTAATATTAGACAACGTCTTATTGACATGGGACAATGTAATTTTGCATAATTTTGAATAAATTTTTTTATTTAACAATGCCAAGCTTGCAAGAACAAATAATAATAAAGAAAATTGTAATCAATTCACTAAAATAAATTACAGTTGTTTAAATTTAATGTAAAAGTAACAAGAAAAAAAGGAGATCGATACTTTCGCTTTTATATGTTTTTGTTTACTGTGCACCTTCGGAAGAATGAGAACGAGTAATTTCTGGAACAAAAACATAAACAAAGCGCTATTGTTTGCTTCCAGACTATATATTTCTTATGACTATGATGTAAACTAGGGTTGTTAACCGGAGGATTTCGTGCAATTCCGGAAAAAAAATTCTTTCGTAAGGAGATTGAGAACGAGGAATTACATTTTTCCCTACCAAATATTACAAAGCATTTAAAACCGTCGATGTTCATTTCGCAAAAGCCACTTCCGAAATTTAGCATTTCGCAAGTTGACTTACGAAACAAAACTATTTTGCAACATACGAAAGTAGCGGTTTCGCAAGTCGCACTTGCGAAACAAACATTTTCGCCAAACGACGCGTCGTTTGGCGAAAATGTTTGTTTCGCAAGTTTCGCATTCAAAACGTCGCGACGTTTTGAAGTCTATAAATAAAATTTGTTTGCCAGACTGATTTTAATTGTAAAAATTAACATCTTTAAATCTCAAAATGTTTATAATGAATTTTTATTTTCAGTATAATAACATATTAAATTTTTATGGTTTTATTTTTAAAAATATTGTCAAAAATAAAATTTCTTTCGAAACGAAAGTATTTCGGATCACAACATACGAAAGAATTCTTAACGGAAATAAACTTACGAAACGTACCATAACAAATATATATATAGATGTTTTTTGAACTCATTACTTATATTAAAAATAAGAATGATGGGTAGGAATATACATGTTTTTTTTTTAAAAGCATATGAAATTTTTGAAACAGGTTCGAATATGCTTAAGCAAATAGTAAAAAGAGGCTCAAAAATATACTTTAGCTTAAGCATGTTTCTGATAAAATATACCTATTTCAATAATTTCTAAAAGTGTGCACGTTACTAAAGTTCTAGCAGATTTTAAAGGTATGTAGAGTCCAGTTTGAATACGCTTTTCGAAGTATAGATCTTAGAAAATATTATTTTTTAATTTTAATAAGATATAAATTTAAGTATAAGATCGTATAGTTCATATAGATCGTATTGATCATATATAAATTAGAGAAAAAGACGCCAGCTAAATTTACGGAGGATCTATTATTACAAGAAAGTAAAACTAAGAACAACAATAATGCAAATCAAACAGAGACTATTAGTTACCTAAATGATTTTGAAAGCTTTTTACTAGATTTCGCCGAACCACAAGCAAACTTGAGAATGGAACACTCAATAATCTTTATGAATGCCATTAACAACATCCATAAAAGATAAAAAGAGCAGATACGGAAAGTACCTACGAAGATGTAGACTCGACCGTATGTAATAATGTAGATTCGACCGAATCAAAGATTCAAGTCAATTACCGAAATTCGCAAGAATGACGGCACATTGACGAGTGAACCTGGTGAAATACTTAACTCCCTCGTTTCATATTATAAAAACATCTACACCAAAACGAATTTATGCAAAGACAGCCAAAACTATGTCTTGTCACTCATCACCAAACTCTTAAGTGATGATGATAATCAATTTTTAAACACCCGCCTAACCAGTGAGGAACTTAAAGAAGCCCTTTTTAAATTTGAAAATGGAAAATCCCCGGGCTATGACGGACTTCCAGCTGAATTTTACAAAACTTTTTGGCACATTTTAGAAAAAGATTTTGAAGAACTTGCCTACGAAATACTTTTCGTAGAAAAAAAACACCAGCCACTCTATGAAAAAATCAATAATTTCACTGATTCCCAAACAAGGAGATCTAACTGAATGCAAAAATTGGAGGCCCATATCCTTAATCGGTGCTGATTACAAAATAATCACAAAAGCGCTGGCCCTAAGACAAAAGTAATGAGGAAAATTATAGAACCAAATCAAACTTGCGGAATTCCAGGTAGAAATATTTTTTCAAATTTACATCTAGTACGTGACCTAATTGATTAGTTTTATTTTAACAATAGACCATAAAAAGGCGTTTGACAAAGTCGATCGTGCGTTTTTGTTGCGAATTCTCCGAAAATTCAACCTTGGAGAAAATTTTGTATCCTTTGTAAACACCCTGTTTCGGCATCTGTTCTAAATTGCGGTTTCTTATCGGCCTCTTTCCCTATCGAAAGGGGAGTTAGACAAGGCGACCCCCTCTCTCTTTTGCTGTATGTCTTTGTCGCCGAGGCTCTCGCTTTGGTGATCAGAGCAAACAGCAGAATAGAGGGTTTCCCATTACCAGGAACACCAAAATTTTAAATTATTTTTTTTTTAAATAAAATAATTGTACAAATGATTCGTCTGAACCTGCTTTGGCAAAATTAAAAGATCTTGTTTCCTTCATTTCAAAATCTAACCCTTCATGTTCAATAATTTTATCTACACCAATTAGTCGTTTCGATAATGCTAAAGCTCAATTAACGTCGCTACACTTAGCCGAAAAAAAAAATTACTAAATTTAATATTATTGATAACTCTAATTTGTCTAATGAACACCTTGGGCTACGTGGTCTTTACCTAAACACACGAGGATCAGGTAGACTTGCCATAAACTTTATTGCATATCTGAAGTCTATTTGATAGACATTCCTCTATAGATTCTTATCACCAATCTACCTTACCAAGAACTATTGAAGAAATTAGTCTAAATTCTGATTTGGATAATCTAAGGGCCAAATATCCCAAAAATATCAGTTTAGCATTTTTAAATATTATTTCAATTCGTAATAAATTTTCAGATATTGTTACCTATATAAATAAAAATGTTGATATACTTATATTAGCTGAAACCAAGTTAGATGACTCCTTTCCAATAAATCAATTTTTATATCCAGGTTATAAAACGCCTTATCGGCTTGATATCTCTCGACATAGTGGAGGTCTTCTTGTATACATAAATGAAAATATCATTTCTAAAACATTAGCTAAAAAGGATTTCCCCAGAGACATTCAAATTATCACTTTTGAAATTAAATTAAGAATGCGGAAATGGCTCATAATAGCCACTTATAAACCCCCAAATCAGAATTGTGACTATTTCTTCAATCACCTTAAAGGAGTGCTTGACTTTTATTTGCAATCATATCTTGATTTTGTTCTAATAGGAGACTTTAATATAAAACCTTCAGAAAAAAAAAATGAAGGAATTCCTTCAACTTTATCAATGTATTAATTTAATTAAACAACCGACTTTTTTTAAATCGGTCAATAACCCTTCCTGTATAGACCTTATCCTTACTAACAGAAAGCTGAGATTCCAACATTCAAATTCCTTTGGTACGGGTGTGAGTGATCATCACCATTTAATATACACTATGCTAAGATCCACTTTTTGTAAGTTACCACCTAAAAAACTTATATATAGATTGTTCAAAAATTTCTCAAGTGAGATTTTTGCAAAAATACTCCGTTTTAACTTAAAATCTTGATATGATATATATCATATCAAGATTTTAAGTTGAAACGGAGTATTTTTGCAAAAATCTCACTTGAGAAATTTTGAACGATCTATATATATAGATCGTTCAAAATTTCTCAAGTGAGATTTTTGCAAAAATATTCCGTTTCAACTTAAAATCTTGATATGATTTTACTTTTAATGAGATATTCAGCAATTTGTTTAATATTCATGCCCCTCTTAAATCGAAAATTCTAAGAGGTAACAATAAACCTTTTATAACTAAAGACTTACGAAAAGCAATTATGCTCCGCTCTTCATTATATAAAAAATTTTTAGTTGATAAATCAGAATTTTCAGCTCTAATGTACAAAAAACAAAGGAATTTGGTGGTTAAGCTTAACCGAAAAAATAAGAAGAAGTACTTTGAGCAAATCAATACACTTTCGAATTCAAATACATCTCTCTGGAAGCTAACTAAGCCTTTCTTTTCGGACAAATCTACAAATTCTAACGAGCGTATCACTTTGACTGAAAATGGCAACATTATCTCAGACAGTTCTTTGTTGACTAATATTTTTAATAAATATTTCATAAATGTTGCATTGCCATCAAGTATGGCCGACCATATTAAATGGTCTTTTTCTCCTTGCACTTCAGACCCAGTTGAGTCAGCTATTAAAAAGTATGTTGACCATCCTAGTATAAGAAACATTAAAAATAAATTCAAAATGAATGCACATAATTTCAAGTTCCATTGTATTACACCTGATGATATTACAAAAATTATAGGGTCTATGAATGAAAAAAAAAACAAGTGGTGAAATACCAACTTTTATGTTAAAATCTTACTTAATATACTTTAGGGATAGTCTTACAGATTGTATCAATAATAGCATCTTATAATTAGAAAATCACAGCTAGCTTATATTTAATGACATATAATTTTAACTTATAAGTGTTATCTGTTTTATTCGTAAAGTTATTACGAATAAAAATTATGGAGCCAAAATTTGACAAACTTTTGTGTGGTTTTCGTAGAGGTTATAGTACTCAGCATACACTTATTTTTTTACTTAATAAGTGGCATGAATGCATTAACAATGGAGGTATTGTTGGAACATTATTAATGGATCTATCTAAAGCATATGATTTCATTCCGCATGACCTACTTATTGCGGCGTATGGTTTCTCTAAAGAAAGTCTTGAATTTCTTATATCGTATATTAGTGGTCGTAAACAAAGGGTAAGGATAGGACCTTCTGTTTCTAATTGGGTTGATATTTTGTCGGGAGTGCCTCAAGGTTCCATTCTTGGCCCCATCCTCTTTAATATATTTATAAATGATATATTCTTCTTTATTAAAGATACTGAATTGTGCAACTTTGCAGATGATAATACGCTGTATGCCTGTGATTACAGCTTAGAAAAGGTTATTTTTTGATTGCAAAAAGAAGCAACTAATACCATTGCCTGGTTTAAGTTTAACTCGATGGTTGCCAACCCTGATAAATTCCAATTACTTTTAGTTGGTTTAAAAAACACAAAAAATCAATACTAAAATAGGTAATATAACTGTTTTTGCCTCTGATAGGGTGAAACTACTTGGTATTACAATTGATAAGAATCTAAATTTTGGATAACACATTAAATACTTATGCAGTAAAGCTAATGATAAATGTTTTGCTTTTTCACGCATAAGAAGTTTTTTATCCCGTAATAAAGCTACATTGTTGTTTAACGCCTTCATAATGTCAAATTTTTCTTATTGTCCCCTAATATGGATGTTTTGTTCTAAATACTATGACAACCTTATAAATAAAATTCATAAAAAAGCTCTTTGTATTGTCCATAAAAGGTTTGACTTATGTCTTGATGAATTATTAAGTTTTGATAATAGTCCGAGGATCCACTTAAGAAATTGGCGCTTTCTTATGATAAAAGTTTTTAAATCAATTAATTGTCTAAATCCACAATTTATGAAGGATTTATTCAATACAAAAAACCTTCCTTTTAAACTTCGTTGTAGCAAAAAAATGATTCTACCTTCAAATGGCTCCAAATATAAGGATCAATGTTGTACTATATTTAGAGCCATCTCGTTATGGAACACTCTAGATAACAAGACCATGTCCTCTAAAAGTTCTGAGGTGTTCAAAAAACATATTAAAAATTGGTATGCAAAAAATTGTTATTGTAAAATCTGTCATTTTTAATTTCTATTTTTATTTATCCTGACATTATAATACAATATTTACTCATTTTTCTGTAATGAAACGGTTGTAATTTAAATTTGAATATTTTAATGTTATTTGTAATTTATATTATAATTTTGTAATTTTTTTTTTTTTAACGATTTTCATGTGAGTGTGTATTGTCTATAATTGTTAAATGTGTTGATTATAATTAGTTTTATTTTTTGTTAAAACTATTGTAACCATCAACAAAAAATAAAGTTTTTAAATCAAATTAAATTTAGTTCAATCAGTTAGATAAGTGATAATTCGCCGCAGAGATCCGGGTTCGCATCCCGCAGCCATTGTAACTTTTGTTTATCAAACTTTTTTTACTTAAGATCTTTTTTTAATTAAGATTTTTGACCTCCATGTTCTATATTACAGATCTTTCGTCACCTTCATAATAGTGACAACCTCTCTTCTGTTAGTTATTCTTTTAAGATTGAGTTCATTGTGCTTAATTCTACACGTTTCCCTTGCTTTACTAAGTTCTACTTAAATTATGATGTAATGTACGTAAAACAACTTTTTCAAATAATATAAATCATTTTGCTTTAAATCTTGTGCTTTTTGTACTAGACATCTGTCCTAAACACTTTGTAATAATTTCTAACTAACTCTGAGTCTAATATAATCATTTCTGAATATAATTTCCCTGAGGCTCCTACAGCCTATTGTGTTTCATTAAAAGTAACTAGTTTTCGAGTCCAGATATTAATTATAAGCAACTAAAGGTTCACATTACAATTGATTTTCCTGATATATAGAATTCTATTTGCATACGTATCTCTTTCTGTAAATTCTGTTTTATATAGTTTCTTAATTATATAATAAATAAATATTACTATTCACTTAGTTGAATGAACGTATAGCTCATTCAGTTAAGAGATTTGGCCGCGGAGACCCAGGTTCACATCCCGCTGTTTCACATATATTTCTTCTCTTTTTACTCTTTCTGATATCATTTACCTTTAGAGAGATCTCTCGTTCTTTATAATAAAGTATTTAATTGTTTATCACACATCTTCTTTATACTTTTTAAAAAGAAAGGCATACTGTTTATCTGTTCATTGAGAGTCCAACTTAACGGGATTTTACTGTATATATATATATATATATATATATATAATATATATATATATATATATATATATATATATATATATATATATATATATATATATATATATATATATATATATATATATATATATATATATATATATATTAGGTATATTTGTATAAACATTTGAAGAATCATTTGAAAACATTTTTTTATAATTTTATTATTTAAACTGTTAACAGTTAATATCTTAAATATATCGTAACATAAAATCTTTTGCGTCTTTTTCGTAACTGCACATTCCGGAATGCTTTTTCCGTAAGGAACTATTTCGTAAGTATTCTTACGAAATGATTTGTTTCGCAAGTTTTCTTTCGCAATGCTTCATTACGGAATTTTATTTATTTATATTTTCGTACATCGCGTTACGGAATGTGCATTTTTGCATGTGCAACTTCCGCAATAACAATTCTATTACGGTAGATAAAGATGCGAAATTTTCGCAAGTTTTGTTTTTCGGCGAACAACCCTAATGTAAACGTGCTCTTAAAAATTCTCAAATATTTTTCAAAATAAAAAAGTATGAAAGCGCTAATCTAAACAATAAAAAAAATTTAATGCCATTTTAATTGTTCACATAAATAACTAAATATATAATCATAATCATATAGGCTATTATTGTTTTAAACAGATATAGAATACTATGTTGGAGATTTTCTAATATAAAATTTTGTTGATTGAAATGAGCCGCTTTATGAGGAAAGCCTCTTTGTGAGGAAAGCTGGTATGAAATCTTTTAAAATTTTTAAAAAAGAAAACAGAGATAAAGCATAACAGAGATGACGTGAATTGGTATACTCCAGAAAAAATAATTATGAAAACACAGGTTGCGCAACCTTATTGTACAAAATCAGATCCCGAATTATACCAGTTCTTGATAAATATAGCACTTTCTCTTATAAAGCATGTTTTCGTATCTCTATATATTAGGGCTATGAATGATTTTAATAGTGATACTATTACTTGAAGTCCCGAGATAAGTAATATTTTAAACTTATATTTTAAATCTGTTCTTGTAAACGAAGATCTTATTTCTCCTCTACCGAAATTTGGTGATCAAGCTACATCAAGCTACAATTTTAGTTGATTCGTTTAACTAATATTTCAAATGCTCAAGTTCATTTAGAAAGGTAATTGCAAATTTTAGCAAACTCGTACAAAATAAAGTTCCAGGTGATTACGATGAGAATCCATGCGTTCTTAAATGTGCTAGTACAATAGCAGACCTTCTGAAAAATTTCATAGCTTACCTCAAAAAGGTTCAGTCTCCAACGCCTGGAAAATTGCTAACGTCACGCTCTTGCACAAAACAAAAAGTTGATTAAATCTAGCCAACTAGCGTTGAGTTTCACTAACGTCTATCCCGCGCAAAGCCTTGGAGCGAACTATCTGGGAAACAATTTTAAATTTACAACCATGAGCCAGGATGTTTTTTTGCAAAACGAAAATTTGTTAGAAAAAAATCATGCGTCATTAACTTTTTGAAATTCATGAATATTATTTCCACATCTTTATATAAGTAATGAGCCGATATATTCTTTCTTGACTTTTGTAAGGTTTTTGATAGTGTGATGTGCTGCATAATTTTCTTTAACTCTGAAATTGTGTTATATATCCATATCCCATCGCTCCGTCTTTTTTTTTTTTTGCACCACACAAAAATTGTTTTTATCACATTTAAACAGTCTTACTAATTTACTTCCATTTTTAAACAGTTGCTCAATTAAATATATAATTTTACAGAAAAATTATTTTCAAAATATCTAAAACGTCACCTTCACTATGGATCCGCCCTTAGCCACAGTGTAGTCCTTTACGAACACTTTTGTTCATTATTTATATAAACAAATCGTCATCAGTTATCAATTACTTCCCTTGTAAGTTGTATACTGATGATTGCAAAATCATTAAAGATGCTTCAGATTCGAGCAAACTACAGCTAAACTTAATATACAGCTATATTAAAGAGTTTCCAGCTCCAGTCTGAAATAGTTATTTAAAATTAGCACAAAACGCATGTAACGTATTTAGCAACGAGCAACAAAAGTATCTCACTTTTTATAATAATTCTGCTATGATGATCCATTACACTTTATTGCTATGATGATCCATTACACTTTATTGCTATGATGATCCATTACACTTTATTGCTATGATGATCCATTACACTTTATTGCTATGATGATCCATTACACTTTATTGCTATGATGATCCATTACACTTTATTGCTATGATGATCCATTACACTTTATTGCTATGATGATCCATTACACTTTATTGCTATGATGATCCATTACACTTTATTGCTATGATGATCCATTACACTTTATTGCTATGATGATCCATTACACTTTATTGCTATGATGATCCATTACACTTTATTGATATAAACACGTTAGCAGCTAAAAGAATTTATTATGATTGTATTCAACAATTTAAATTTGAATATGAAATTTGCAGAGTTAACTGTTATGTTGAACCATTGACAGTAGATCCTAAGTATTTACAATTTTGTATTTATCTTGTAGAGAGTAAATGTTTAACTTGTAGAGAGTAAATGTTTATCTTGTAGAGAGTAAATGTTTATCTTGTAGATAGTGAATGTTTATCTTGTAGAGAGTAAATGTTTATCTTGTAGAGAGTAAATGTTTATCTTGTAGAGAGTAAATGTTTATCTTGTAGAGAGTAAAAAATTAAAACAAAACACTCTCTAAAACTACAAGCAAGTTGTGAGTAAACAGAAAACAGAGAAAAAAAGTAAAAGAACAAAAATAATAAAGAAGAATTTAAAAACTGTAAACTGTATTAGTCTGGAAAACATAAAAATCGTTTCGAAGCACCAATGTTCGTGAAAGTAAAAGAAAAATTTCGGAATTAAATTGGAATATCTTCCATCTAAATCAAATCCTTAATGTAAATTTTGATCGTGCACAAAGTAAAAAGTTGCATTATTCAACATTTTTGCCTAAAACTTTGAAACAAAAAAGCAAACTCATTTTTAAAAATGTTCGTAAATTTTAAAAACCAATCAGCCTTATTAACCTCTTATATATAAAAGTCTAAAAGTTTCTATAACTCTAGAAACAGTACTAATGATCTAAATAGTTTTATTGTTAGAAGAAATAATTATCGTCAAGAAACAAATTTGCCTTTAGAAAGAAAAAACATTTCTACAATTCGGCACTATAACTACAAAAAAAAAAAAAACTTCCAGGCGTAAAGATAAACTTCGATTTCAACTTTTTGTTGGAGGCTTTAGAAATTAGATCAATGAAGATGATTTAATACTTTATATAAAAACAAAAATTAGCATCACATCCATATCAGTTACTTTAAAAAAAGAGAACACAATGATATGAATTTTTACAAAATTTATTATTAATTAATTTATCAATGCTAATGCTAATTCCAAATATGTAAAAAAAAAAATTTGTATTAGGGTAAAGTGACCAAATTTCAGCCGCATTAATTATTTCTACAGACATATTAACAAAAAGGTCTATATGAAAATTATACATTTCTAGAAAGATCAATCTTTTAGCGTTTAGGATATATTTACAGCAGTTATTAAAAATAAAAATTGTTTGAAATAACAACGATAACAAAAAGTATATAAATTTGACCAAAATACAGCCATTATGACCAAATTTCAGCCAGGCGTATGCGGAATGAACCTAATTACAGCCAATATAAATAACAAGCTTTTTACCAATACTTTTATGGTTTGGCATTTAAAATATTTAAAAATTAATTGTATTACTAAATATTAAATGATTAATTTTTTAATCCTACAATTTTAGCCGGTTGACAGCTAAACAATAAGCCAAACAGTTTTTGCAAAATTTGATTTAAACTTTGTTTAGTTTATAGTTAAAGTGAACATGTTCTTAAACATCAGTTAAAAAATAATTGCTTAACTTTATGCTAAGCATTCATCAACAAATAAACTTAATAAGGATGCCTAAACTTAAAAAAAATATGTTTTCAGGAACTGAGTTTTTTCCTTGAGCTTTTTCCTTAATGCAAATAAAAACCAAACACAAAGCTAGGTTTAATATTTTAAATAAGAATTATTATGTAAATCAGGATAATTAATGTCAATGTAATAATCTATATTACTATTTTAAAAGATTTGCATAGAATATAATATTCACATTAAAAAAAAAAAAGTTCAGTGAACTCTATAAAAGACTTTTTTAAACACTAAATACAAAAATTCACAACAACACAATCAAATAACACAGTGTTTTTTTATATTTTTATTAGTTCATTTTTATAGCAACGGTTTTTTCTGGGATTATCTTTTGACAATACCGTTGCTTCCTTTATTTTTAAGTTTTGTAGTCTTTTCAATTAACAAATTTCTTTTTCTTTTTCAATTTGAGCTTGTTTTTGCTTCTGATTTAATTGTGACTCATATGCTTCCTTAGAAGTAAGCACAAAAAACTTGTCTGCATTCTTAGTTTTTTTGCTCTTTGTAAAATTTGCATCTGAATATGGCAAAATATCATTATCTCCATCTCCTGAATAAGATGAATTTTTAAAAGAGAAATTTGGGGCAAAAGATCTAGTTTTACAAAATCAGAAGCTAAAAGAGTTGAAACTGTAAAATTAGTTTTATGCTGATCAATAGGCTGTTCAATTTCAGAGTAAGACATAATCCTAAAGCTGTTTTGAAACTTACTAGCAGCTTTATTACTTGCAGCTTTTAGTTCTATAGTTTTCATACTTAGTTCCACTAAACCATCACTACTATGTTATACTATGGTTATTGGTTCAGCTAAATAGTCGTGATCATTTGCTACAGCAAATCTTGGGTTGGTAATTAGATGTTGTTCCAACTCAATATCTGGTAAAAGTACTTTTGTGCTGTCTGTTGTTTGATTAATCTGCTTAACTGCTGTTGTATTATCAATTGTTTTAAATTAATCAAAGAGATTAGTCACTAACCTGTCTTCAGAATACACATAGTTTGGCAAGTAAGCTTCAGCCGGAAAAATCGAAGGATTATATGAAAAAAATCTACATGATTTAAAGCCAGATTCAATATTAGTTTTTGTCATTTATTCTAGGCTTTGCTTAAAAGTCCTGTAAAATTGCCCTTGTTTATTATAAATGACTTCTTTAAGTGCAGTAAAATGATTTACCACCTTTATCGGATTCATGCATTGATGACAAACTGATGCTGTTGATTCTGATTGTCAAAGAGTTACTTTTTTGTTATGTCAATTGTTAAGTAGTCGCCACCATTTAATAGATTATTTGCCATTATTAAAAGAATAGCCATATTTTTTTTCCAAGCTTGCCAGCATATACCAAGAATTTTTCTTTTTAAAAACTTTTTCTTGCTGCTTTTGCACCAATCTCAGCTTTTCCATTTATCCAGCTTTGCAAAGTTGCTCAGGGTACTTTGAAAAATTTAGCAGCAGCTCTAACAGAAATTTTAGGTAAACTAATAACACTGTTTATAGCTTCAAGTAACACTTCCTCTTTATATTTCACATATTTATCTCGAGTTGGCATTATTTCTTATTATGAATTTTATTTTTGTTATCAGCCATTTTAAAATAAAAACTTTATATTATAAATTATTAAAATTTTCAATTAAACAAAATTAAAGGTTGTCTCATCATCCTTATATTTTAAAAATACTATATAAATATTTAACTAAATAAATGCACATATTTAAGATTGATAACTTTTAGGGCATAAATGTAACATAAAGTACTTATACTAAAAGAATAAAATCTAATAATATAAATATCATACAAGTATTTGTTACTTTTAGACACTTGTGAACCTAATTTCGACCATGGCCGGAATAAGGTTTTTACCTGGTTGAATTTTGGTCTTTCTACCAGGTGCAATTAATTAAGAAATACAATCTATAGAAATGACTCAGCATAATTCTAAAGCTAAAATTGTCTTTTTAAGAAATATATTTATAGTTTAAAATAATTAACATTTCGTTAAGAAATAAATATTTAACGTTTATAAGCTTCAAACTAGATGCTTACGTGATATTTTAAATCTAAAGTAGTACTTTTTTGAGATAAATATTTGTTATGATGTTACTTCTATTATAAACACCCGCCAACTAAAATAATAGTTTCTTTTTGTTGGCTAATTTCAAACCATTCTCAAAAAAGTCGCATTTACAAACATAAAGCAGAAACCAAGACAGAAATAATAAATTTAAAATGTGGCTGGAATTTGGTCACTGGCTCGAATTTGGTCACTTTACCCTATTGACCGCTTTAAAGTTATGACGTTTTTATCGCCAACCGGCAACTGAGCGCCCTTACATCGTTAGTACCTCAAAAAACATTTCATGGGAATTTACTAGTGTGCTTTTCTTGCAACTTAAATAAAGTAGTGGGTTACCTATATTGCAGACGGAAAAGTACGTCATGTATAGGAATCTTAAACACGCATATGTCTGTTATCAAAAACGCATTGAAAGTTTACGCTCAAGCTCAATAATTTGTTTTTTAAACACCTTTAGCTACTCTAATTATGTAACAAATACCCATTTGACCTTCATTAAGGCTGATGGAATGGAAATCTACCAGGCGAAGACTGCAGGACATGTGTGGAAATAACGTAAAGAATTTAAAATTTACTATGACTTGTGTAATGATCTATATTATTGATTGGTTTAATTACTCTCTCAAGCACGGTTCTGCACAATGGCGACTGTTCATAGTTAGCTCAAAATGGAGTTTCTTAGCTTTTGAAAGCTTTTTGTTGCTTCACAACAAAGTTAATCTCTATCTTTGTCTATTTCACATTTGGTACAGAAGAAATAAGATAATAAGATAAATGAACTTTTTGACAAAATTTTTATTCTAAATTTAAGTAGAATGTTTGTATATTTGTTGAACCCCAAATAAAAGCTATGTTGAAGTTCGAGTAGTTGTAAAAGCTATGTTGAAAATAAAAAGAAATGTTGAACATAACGGTATTTACCCGTAATGTTCAATGTATAATTTGGATGAAAAAATACAACGGAATTTGCCGTTATGTTTTTTTTATACGAATTATACACTGAACATAACGGTAATTGCCCGTTATGAAATACGAAATCTAGCAATATATTTTTTTCAAAATATAACGGTTTTTTTACAGTGTAGATGAAAATTTGATCATTATAGTCAATAAAATGAAATCTTTTGGCAATTATTATTTATTGGTACTTTCAAAAATTTAAATTCTATTTGAAAAATCTGTAAAAACAACTGGGTTTCATAGATCAGGAATTAGTAAGTGACTTGTAAAAATTTCTTACACATGGTCATTAATAATTATGTTACCAAAAAATATATAAGAGCTTAGTAATAGCAGAGTGTGACCAACAATGCTCCTCTTTATTAATGAACCTTCATTAGAGAGAGAGAGAGAGAGAGAGAGAAAACAAGGAGCCAGACTGTGTCTCAAAAACTGTGGTAAAAAAAGTTAAAAGCAATAAATTATTATGATCATAAATCAACTTTTTTTAATAACAATGACAAAAACAATATACTAGCACAAAACAGCTATAGCACAAGTATTCTTGAGTCATTTATACAAGGTGGGGTGTGTGTGTGTGTGTGTGTGTGTGTGTGTGACGTTTAATAATTTTTGGAAACTTTCCCCACCCACCGTAGGCTTATTAGGACACCACTGTTTATTAAGTTTTTACTTATTTATAAATTTTTTTTAATGAATATTTTAACATGGTGTCCGATCGGAATTTTTCACAAACTGATTGAGATAAATGTAGTTTAGAAGAAAAAAATTCCCCCTCTCCTTTTATTAAACTATATTGGGTTGCAGGCAGAAGTAATAAATAGATCTGGTATACCATATTTTTTAATTTTAGCCATAGCATCTTTAAAGTTTTTTTTATGACTTCCTAAGTTAATAAAAACCTATGACGCGCCCCGGTCTAACATAATGATTGTTACCAAGGTTGTCTATATACTTTTACTTCATGTAAGGCATCACACTGCATGCTTCTCAGTTTGCTTTGGTTATTTCCATGAAATCAAGAAACTGCTCTTTAATTTTAACATATTCATCAGCAGCACAATGTTAAAATAGTTTCTTGCCATAAAATATTGAACAGAAATTTTGTGTACTGAAGGTCCATTATTTATAAACTAACATAATATAACATGATTTCTAACCAGTGCTGCATGCTCAGGGTTGTGCACCAATTGATTATGTGCTTCCCTCACTTCAAATTTTGAAATGTTTTGATAGGTCAGCACAAGTATATTGCCATCAGTTGCATTTTTACTACGATTTTTTTCTCAAAAGGGTTGCAATAATTGAAGTTATTTATATTTGTTGAATTCACTTCATTTTGGATTCAAGTGTTCCGTGGTTTGACCATAAATTTGGTAAAGAGAAGTTGTTTTTTAAAACAAGTTGTGCTTTAAGTTTTTTGGTGTGTCTGCCACCTCAAAAATTATACTTTGATGACGTTGAGTTTGGTTGACGCTGAAAGACCGCAATTAAATTATATAGATTTTGCTGTTAATTTTGCATTGCTCAATAAGCTCGTCGTTCTGATAGCGTTTTCAGGTTTAATCTCAATAGTCGTTGAGTGTAGGCTAAGTGTTTTATGGTAAAGATGTTTTTTTATTTTACCATAAAGTAATGATGTATTTTTATTTGAAAAAATATATCATTACTTATGGTAATGATGTTTTTTTCTTGTAGATCATTTAAGCAAATGAGAAATAGGAGTAGTCTAAGAATAGATTCTTGAGATTTTTTTCCATTCAGATTAGTTATTACCAAAAGTGACACCTTGTAGGCGGTAATTAGCCAGCTCTTCATTCATTTGTGCAAGGTGTCAGTCACCCCTTACGGTTTCAGCGAGGCAGCAGATGATGGTGCTGAACTTTTTCGAAGTCTGTAAATACAATTGAATGGCCTTTGTGGGCTAGTTTTTTTCAGGGTGCTGTGAGTTTCATGTAGTTAGTGAGACAACTTTTTCTTTTTTTGGAATCCGTGTTGGGCAGGGCTAATGATTTTATTTACGGTCAGGTTATCAGCAATGTTTATGTATAAGACTTTCATTTATCTTGCAAGAGTGCGTAAGATTGATAGTTTGATAGATTGATAGTTTCAAGGGTTCGAGTTGCAGCCTTTTTTTGAAGATAGAAGTGATTTCTTTTATTGAGACGGTACTTGGCCGGCCTCAAGCAAACTAAGAATAAAATGCTTAGGGGAATAGCAATGTTTGCCGCATAGTAATTAAAAACGCATGGATGAATCCTATCGAATTCCAACGATTGGGTTTTGATCAAATGAGAAAACTTTTTTTTGACAGGTTTGTATGAGGTGAGAGATTATGATTGGTGTATGCTAGTGTAGCAATTGTTGAAATATCAGTAAAGGTCGATTTCGAAGACTGATTGCAAATAATTATTTAGTGTGCTGCAGATTATTTTAGGGTCTGTTGTTGTTTTTTGTCATTTTTGTTGTTGTTGTTGTTGTTGCTGTTGTTTTGAGTTGATAAATGCGCTCATGTGTTTTTGCTTGCTCTTGACGTATGAATAAATAATTTTCGAGTCTTGTCTACTATTTTTGACTAGTTCAACTTCATAAACAAGAGCAGCATTTTTGACTATTTTACTTGCTTTTTTGTAGTGTTTGCGTAAAAGTGGTTTGTGCTACTAGCTCCAGAGTTTGGATTTCACTTTAACAACAACGTTTTTAGCCACCCACATATTTGTACTTCATAGTATAAGGGTTCGTTGTTAATGGGGAATATAGTAATGTTACTTTGTTAAATTTGTGGACAAATAGTTGATGTTTCTAGGAATTTAATAACCCGTCAAGAATTACATTCTAACGTTGGAATAGGGTAAAGTAGTCTAATAACGTCGAGGGCTTATAACACTATTTTATTTTTCAAAGTGGGCTTAACTAATATTCTTTTCCAAAATGGAAATATTAACAATGTTTTGTTGGCTCAACTAATATTTAGTGAAATAGGAAACATTGTCAAGACTCCTTAGATCAACTATTTTTTAATTACTAAGTTTTAATTTTTTAATTTCATGAAAATCAAAGTCAATAAACTAAAGTTGTTTGTTTTGATTTCGATTAGCTAGATTTTTAAAATTATTCCTAAGATGCGTTTTGGCATTATTCCTGATTCGCATTTTCGGCATTATTCTTTTTTTCCTTTCTTGTAATTGTTTCGATTTTGTTCCTTTTTTTCCTTTTCAAAATAATTCTCAAAAAAACTATATATCTATAAGTTAATAAAATTTCGATTAATTTTTTTTTCGAAATAATTATATTTTTCGATCATTTTCTGAACTTATATAGAGATTCTAAAATAAAATAAATGTAAAGCAAACAAAAAATTAAATTTAGTAGTAAAACGGATATACTGTTGCCATTTCTTCTCTTAATAGCCTGCTGTAACATAGCAACACTAAACATCTGGTTAATCTGTTTAAGCTGTTCAAATAATACGTGGCAGTCTTGAGGGGGGGGGGGGGGAGGGCTATTGGAGAGTGTCACCAAATGTAAATTAAATTTTTTATCACTGCTTAATTTGTTAAAGTTGCAAACTCGGAGATATTTATATATAATTTATATTTATTTACGAAAAAAAAATGATATGCAACTTCACGAGTAGCAAGCGTTTATTGTTTATCGGAGTCATAACAAATGAAAATTAAAAATTTAAATTAGTTTTTTTACACCTTCATCTTAAATAATCGGAAAGAGATTTATCTAAATTTATGCCATAAGAAAATTCGCATGCATAAAAAGAAATTTTGATCCTATAAACATAGAAAAAACACATAGTGGGCAATTATTTAAAAGCAATTTATATTTCCATTAAAAACCTTAATTTATTTTTTTAACGAATATTTCATTTGCATAAATATACTAAAAAATTTAGTATTAATAGTTGCTTGAAATTTGATCTTCAAACATAATACATAATCGATATTATTCTTGATCGCCATCTGATCAATAAATATTTTAGTTTTGCATACTTGTATTTTTAATACTATTGTTGTTATTACTTTTAATGTTTTGTGTTTAAAATAAATTTGTTATTATATTATATTTGTTATTATAATGAATTTGTTGAACTACTTTAGTTACGTTATTATTTTTATTATATATTAAGTTATTTAGTTACTATGGTATAAAATTTCAATAATAGTATTATTATTATTAATGCTATTAACTATACAATCTTTACTATATACTTATTTAATGACGTTAAATTAAGTAATGGTTGTAACAAAAAAAATTCGTCTTTGTTGCTGTTGTTGTTGTTGTTGTTGTTGTTGTTGTTGTTGTTGTTGTTGTTGTTGTTGTTGTTGTTGTCGTTGTTGTTGTTGTTGTTGTTGTTGTTGTTGTTGTTGTTGTTGTTGTTGTTGTTGTTGTTGTTGTTGTTGTTGTTGTTGTTGTTGTTGTTGTTATAGTTGTTGTTGTTGTTATAGTTAAAAAATGTCTAGTGAAAATGAAAAACTTAACGAATCTATTTATGAAGGATATTTAAAAGCGTTTGCAAACAAACCAAAGCGAAAGTCTCAAGAAGAAAGAAATAAAATCTGGTCGCAGGTTAAAACAAAGACCAAAACATTATCCGAATTAAATGTAGAAGTTAAAAAAAAATGAAAGAGCTAAAACAAATAAAACTCCGAAATAAAGTTGGCATTTTATCTTACTGAACAAAATTACCAAACCGTGTACCGAATGTATCAAAATAGCGTACCGTTGAATCTAAAATCACTTTTGATGGGATGACTAATGCAATCGCATCAACTAAAACAAGTGAAAAGAGTGAAAAAGAAAACTCTAATTTCTCAAAAGTTTTAACAAAACAAGCTCCAAAACAAGATCATTTAAAAAAATGAATTTTTTATTTTAACAAAAAGATGTTGCATATCTTACTGAAAAAAGAAATAGCAACTTGTTGTCACGAAAAGACTACCAAATACTAAGGCAAAAGCAAAAACTTTAGGTAGAAAAAAACCGAGATCTTATACTTCGTCAAAAAGCCACTGAACGCCAAACAGTAACCAGACTAAGAAGAAAAAAACCAATAGAAGCATTAAATCTAAATACTAGAAAAATTTGTGTGGAATTAAAAATTCAGTATCAAAAGGTTGACCGCTAGCCTGTGATCATGACAGTTTATTAAAAGCAATTGTAGATAATGCTATGAAAGAGTCTGCTTCTGATGATAGGAGAAGAACTAAAATGGTTCTGTAAATATTAAATGACTTGGTTGAAGGATTGAAAAATCATGGTTAAAATCTCTGCAGATCAGGAGTTTTCTTAAGATTACTTGCAAACAGATCAATGAGCACTGAAGGAAAAAGACTGAAGAAAATGTTAAAACTGCACATGTTCGGTTAATAAAAGCTCAAAATTCTGAGCATAAATATCATGCAAAAACAAAGTTTGCCGAATCATCCATTAGTGCCCTTGAAGAACTTGCAGCAGTCTTGGGTCCTAAAGAAGTGGTGTTGATAAACATACAAGCCCCAATGATGATGCATATGGAGTACAAGGTGACTTTAGCTGATCATGATTCTCTAATTGCTCCTCAACACAAACTTATTTCTTCAGTAATTGCATCCATAAAAATTATAAAATAATTGCATAGAAAAACATGCAGTTGTGCAAAACTTGGTTTATTTACAGCACTTAGTCACATAGAAGAAATGAACAGAACCATCTTCCTGCATTTAAAGCAGCTTATTTACGGAAGATGGAGTTAGCAAATCAGTCATGATTATAACTGTTGATGGTGGGAAACGGTTGACAGAAGACTTGAAAAGTTGAAGGTTGTATGAGTCAGGAAAACATGAAGATGGGAGAGAGTTCCAAAGGATTGAAGTGCGGGGAAAAAAACTAGATGAATAAAAGTTTTTAGAACATGCAGGGACAGATACAGTAAACGAATGAGACTTAGCTGAATGACGAGTAAAACGAGAATGAATTTTAGTTGATGGAACTAGAGATGATAACTTCTTTGAGCAGTGACCATGATAGTATTTGTAGAAAAGAGAAAGAGATGCAACTTTACGACGATGGGAAAGAGGTTCAAGCTTAGCAGATAGTCCAGGTCCAACAACATTTACAATGCGTTTTTGGACCTTGTCAAGAAGAGAAAGTGAATCGTTAGAAGAACCAGCCCAAATATGACAACAGTATTCCATACAGGGACGAATAAGAGATTTGTAGAGGTAGAGAATGGAATTAGAAGTAAGGAAATGACGATAAAGAGAAGCAACCTTAGCAGAAGCTAATTTAGCAATCGATTGTATATATGGTTTCTATGAAAGGTCAGTAGTAAGCGATAATCTAAGAAGACGTAAAGAGGACGACTCAGTAAGAGGGTTGCCATTCATTAATATAGGAATGTTGACCATATTACGGTAGTTGTTTGCAGTAAGCAACTGGGTTTTTTTAGAGTTGAAATTCACAAGCCACTGTGAACCCCAATCTATTACTGAAGTGAGATCGGATTCAAGATCAGCTGCTTGTTCTAGGCGATAAGACAGGAGTATAAAGTTAAGTCATCAGCAAAAAGAGCTACTTTAGATGAAAGGTTGTCAGGAAGATTGTTTATGTAGGTAAGAAACAAAACAGGGCTCAGGATGGAACCTTGGGGAACCCCAGAAGTTAATGGAAATAAAGAAGAGTGTTGGCCTTCAAGGATGACTTTAATAAACAGGTTAGCAAGAAATGATTTGATAATCTCAAAAACTTTCCCAGAAACACCATATGAAGCAAGCTTATGGAGAAGACCAGCATGCCAAACTTTGTCGAAAGCTTTAGATATGTCGAGAGCAACCGCCCTAGCCTCACCGCCTCCATCTAATGCACGAAAAAATCTTTCAGTTACAGCAGTTAGCAAGTCAACCGTAGAGCGAGAGGATCAAAAACCGTATTGATTGTCTGACAGTAGTTTATTTGACTCAAGATGAGATGTGAGGAATTTGTTGATCAAAGACTCAAAGATCTTGCTAATAACAGAAAGAAGACTGATCGGACGATAATTGGAGGGGTCAGAATTTTTTCCAGAGTTTTTGAATATTGGAACCACAGATGCCATTTTCCAACAAACAGGAAAACAAGACTCAGTCAAACACTTGTTAAATAGTTTAGGGAGAATTGAAGAAAGTTCTGGAGAACAATTCTGCAAGACTGTGACAGGAATGTTGTCTGGACCACAAACTGTAGACGAGTTTAATTGAGATATGACTTTAGCAACAGAAGCCGGAGTGATTTGAATGTCTAACAATGGGTCAACCTGTTTGACTGGAATGGAAGGAAGAGAATGTTCATAAGATTCAAGAGTGGAATTAGAAGAAAAGTTCTTTGCAAATAGTTCTGCCTTATCCTTGGGATAGATAATAAGATCAGTCCCATGAATGAGAGATGGAATGTTAGATCTACCCTTGTTAATAATGCTGTTGAAGATTTTCCAAAAGTATTTAGAGCCTAACTTCTGCGATAAGATGCGAGATTTAGTGAACTGAGAATAATGGAGTTTAGCATGAGAAAGCACCTTTTTACATCGATTTCTTGCAATAATAAATAGCCGTTTGTTCTCAAGAGAGTTGTTCTTTTGAAAAAGATGAAAAAAATGATTACGATTAGATATAGCAGCCGCACAAGAAGGAGAAAACCATGGAGTAGAATGAGGCTTGACTTGAAACCGACGAGAAGGAATAAAAGCTTCCATTCTAGCCTGAATCCAGGAGGTTACGTAGGAGGCGCATTTGTCAGCTGAGAGAGAAAAAACATCAGCCCAAGGACCATCACGAAGAAAATCACGAAAGGAATCCCAGTCAGCTTTAGGGTAGTAGTAGGTGGTGCGATGATAAGGTGAGCCCAAAAAAGAAGTACGAGAAGAAAGATTTATAGAGATCATTGCATGGTCAGAACCACCTAAAGGAGAAAAGGGAGAAACTGAACATAAGCTAGGGTCAGAGACAAGACATAAGTCAAGGAGTGAAGGTAAATGATTAGGGTTGTGAGGAAAACGAGTCACAAAGTTAACTATCTGAGTAAGAGATTGAGAAACGCAGAAGTTAAAGGCTTTAGTGCCAGCAGGATCAGTGGTGTTAGAACCAAGCCATTCAGTGTGATGGGCATTAAAATCACCAACAACAACAATATTGGCAGAGGAGTAAAGAGAGAGGGCATGGTCAATTTGATCAGAGATAACATCTAAAAGAGTGCTATCATGAGAAGAAGAAGAACAATAAAGAACAAAGAGAAAGGTGATAGAGTGAAGAGGTGCTAGGCGAAAGCACATAAAATAATGGTCAAAGGATTCGAACCTGATTTCACGACAAATAGGGGAATTAATGCGTATGTATACCCCTAAACCTAGCATGTGACTATTGGAGTCTTTACGAATCAAAGGATAGTATCCATCAAAACTGACATCTGAAGAAGGAATTGCAGAACTTAAATTTGTTTCACTCAGTGCAAGCAAGTCTGGTGAATTTTGCAGGAGGTAAGACTCAACTGATGGAAAGTTGCTTCGTAGACCGCGAATATTTGTAAAAGATATATTAAAATATTTAGGTGGTGGGGATGGTTTTTTAGGTTTTAAATTTTTGGTTACTTTGGTCATGATTTGGGTTTAATGAGAACTTGACTTATTCATAGATAGAGCACAGCCTTCTAATCAATGAGCTATGCAGTTGTCTCAGTCCTGTTAATTAACCCTAAGCCGTGACATAGGGCTCCTTATGTGGCCTTGACAATGCACACCAAAAGCATTAACAGGGACACCATCCATGCGCAACATAGCACTCTTAATACTCTGATATTTTGCAGCTGTTGATGGAATCAGCCTCTCTGAGAGCTCGGGAGCCACAGAGTTCGGGAGACCTTACTACCAGCCGGCCTCAAAACCATTAAACTGAGTTTTAGAGCTGTACCCTCATATGGAGATAACAGGAAGAGTTGCATAGCCATTATCAAGGAGGCATAAGCAAAATTCTATGAATCAAGGAGATCCAGCATTCATCATCCTAGGCAGGAAACAATGTAACACAGGTTACATCTACGCCAGCCTAATAGATGAAGAAGGGGTTCGAGGCTGGTTAGCAGAATTTTTCTGCTTAGCCCTAAAGTCTTTGCCTAGGAGGCCTTCTACAAGACAGTAGCAGGATGAAGTTAACATCTGCCCAAGATGAGTGTTTTTATCGAGACACCATCTCTAGCCTTTACTCAACCAAGAGCCCCAAGGCAGGGGATGTTTAGCTGAATGCAGTTAATATCTGCCCAAGATGAGTATTTTTATCGAGACACCATCTCTATCCTTTACTCAACCAAGAGCCCCAAGGCAGGGGAATTTTTAGTCGGAGTTTATTTCTCCTAGCCTTTGCACACTCTGCAAGGCAGCAGAGCTTGTGGCAGGTGGTACTGGGTTACGTGATACCAGTAGCAAGATTGATCTTGATTATCCTGACTTGACCTGGAGTAGTTAAAAGGAGTTACTTCCCGCAACAGTACTTTGAGAAAACCAGGCATGACATTTTGGAAGTGCATTAGGAAAAACACTGCATCTAACAAAATACAGGAGTCTAAGGTGAGTGTAGGTTTTGTAGTTGGAGTAAGTAGTTAGTTACTGAGCTCACGCTGCATTAGAGTATAAACAGAATACAAACAAACATAAATAAACATAAATCAACTTACGGGTGAGTCAACACCGCGCCAGAGGTTCAGACAGAACACAAACATACATAAAAAACATAAAGTAACTTACGCGTGAACGAACACCGCGCCAGAGGTTCAGACAGAACACAAACATACATAAAAAAACATAAAAAACATAAACATAAACATTAAGTAACTTACGGGTGAGCGAACACTGCGCCAGAGGTTCAGACAGAACACAGACATACGTATAACGTAGATTACAGGTGAGCTAATACAGTAACTAAGACACCTCCAACTATATGAGGAAAAAAAAAAAAAAAAAAAAAGTTACTACAGCCATGACTGATATAAAATAGTACTGATGACAGGAAGAACACTCCTTCCAGCCTTTGCTTGGAAAGCAAATCCTGCAAGGCAGCAGAACATGGAACAGGTTGCACTCTTTAAAGAATTATTTTTTGAATGTACTAAAATAATATTTTATTATTTTTTACAGCCATTTTATTTAATTTCTTTTTATTTACTTTTTTAAAGCAAAGGTTCATTAAAATTCATTGTGACAAGACCAAAAGAGCATGACCTTGATAAAATGTTTGTGGCCACTAATGCTCTTGGCAGAAGTGCCAGGAACATTAGTCAGGGTTGAGAGAAGAATGGTTCCGCCAAGCCATGACCTAGCAAGAATTATACTTCCATTTATCATATCGCAACCCATCTTAATTCAAGAGGAGAAACAACAGACAACGTTATGGAGAAGGCAAATTTTGCAAAAGCAGGTGAAGTTCTTGCACAAATTCGGTCACAAATGGGGTGCTAAACATGTCAGAGAAAGTCAATACTTCTTTCAAATTGTAAAACACAATGATAAAAACTGCCGTGGTTATTGTCGCAGCTCACTGTTTCATCTTATTTCAACTGGTTTTCTTCTACCACTAATTTCTTTGTTCCAAGGAGAAGAGTGTCTTAAATGCAATAATACAAAAAACAACTTTTCATCCCTCTTTTTATCACTTTGCAAAACATTTTTGTTCATGACAGTTACAAAAAATTCCCAATGAATGGCCATACGACTGGTCATGTCCAAGCATTCATAACTCCTTAAAAAAAAGAATTTGTATCAATTGCAGTTTATATTTTGCTATTAAATCAATGAAACAACACAAAACAATTTGCTCGAGTATTGGGTATTCGAATGAGATTCAAAAAGTTAGACCTTATCGCCTAGTTGCTCAACGTCTATCTGAACTCATGTGTGTCTTTTTAAATTCGGTCAAAGAAACAATTGTATGGTATAATCAGGACAATGTTTATACCTCTGACCTCAACTGACCTTCAAAAATTATTGAAGAACATGGAGCTCCAATACTTAAAGGTCAAAGTCCGAATTGGGAACAAATTTAGGTATTCATAAATTGTATTTAAAAAAAACAAAAACTATTACAATTAAAATATACAATTTTTTTTTTGTATTTGTCACGTCACACAGGGAGAGGGTAGGGGTTATTCAAAATGCTACAAAATGTCACATAGGGGAGGAGGGTTTATAAAATTGTCAAAAAAAATCACGCGTTATTTGAACAGCCCCTTAAAATAGTATAACTATTACATTAATACTTTTTCAAATATTCTAGTTGCGAACTTTATATAGAGATCTCAAAATAAACAACCATAGAAACTTAAAAGACTTGAAAAGTTTACGTTTTTGAGCTTAGATATTTTTTTTTGGATTACTGCTAAAATTTCTTACAATATTTCACTAAAATCAAAAAAAAAAAAAAAAAAAAAAAAAAAATTTAAGTCTTAAGGATGAAAAATTGGCGATAAAGTGTTTATAAACCCAAAGCATATGACGCTGCGTACACAAGGTGGTTGAAAAGAAGTATAGTGGCACTGCATAATGGTTTAATGGCTAAGAAAGTAAGCGGACATAAGAAAATAAAAGACAAAAAAAGAAGAAGATCTAACAATTGATGACGAGTACGTAAACCTTCCAAAACGAACTTAAAACACGTCGACAATGATTCAAATTTTAAAATAAATCTTTTGGATAATTGTAAAGCTAATAACAGTTGATTAATGAACTCAAAACACGTTGACAAAAATTCAAATTGTAAATAAATCTTGCGGATGATTGTAAAGCTAACAACAAAATGGGCAGCGTTGATCAAAGCGTAGTTTTTCTTCAGAAAAATTAAAACTTATACTACGCATGCTTCACTTAAAAACTTATACTACGCATGCTTTCCGGTTCTTGTAAAAAGTTGTGTCAGCAAAGAGAGCCAATTAAAATGAAAGGTTGTCAGAAAAATCATTAATGTAGATAAGAAACAAAGCAGGACCAAGGATAGAACCTTCAAAGACCCTAGTCCCTCAAGGTTCAGAAAACAATTTTACTATGAAAGGAATTTTGTCTGGACCACAAGCCATAGAAGAGTTTTATTGAGATATGACTTTAGCAACAGAAGCTAGAGTAATTTTAATGTCTAACTATGGGTTAATCTGTTTAATTGAAATGGAAGGAAGAAAATGGCCATAAGATTCAAGAGTCGAGTTAAAAGGAAAGTTCTTAACAAAAAGTTCTTGGGAGATCAGATAAGATCAGAGAAATAAAGTGTTAGACCCTTGTTAATGACGCTGTTGAAGATTTCCCAAAAGTCTCTAGAGCCTGACTTTTAAGAAGAGATACAAGATTTAGTGAACTGAGAATAATGGACCTTAGCATCAGACAGCACCTTTCTCCATCAATTTCTTGCAATAATAAATAGCCTTTTGTTTTTAAGAGAGTTGTTCTTTTGAAAAAGATGAAACAAATGATTACGATTAGATATTACAGCTGCACAAGGGATGGAAACTATGGAGTAGAAGACTAGAATGAATAAAAGCTTCCATTATTCCAGAATCCAGGAGGTTACGTAGAAGGCGCATTTATCAGCTGAACGAGAAAAAACATCAGCCCAAGGACCATTAGGAAAAAAAATCACGAAAAGAATCCCAGTCCACGGCGATCTACGGTTGGAAAAACTCGAAGTTTGAATTGTTTTTATTGCATGTTCGGCAAATTACTCACATTTTAAAAAATAATATTTTTGTGCAATGCATTAATTCAATGCGTTGAATTAATTTTTGCTAATTAATCATTTGCTAAACGTTTGCTAATTAATCATTTATCATCAGCTTTTATGCTAAAAAAATTAAAAGAGTTAATTTTTATAATAACTTATTAAGTAATTTTTGTAAAATTTCTTTTCTTTAAAAAAAAAATAACGTCTTTGTTTTTTTCCAAATCTCATTTTCCATCATATTTCGAAATATTATATACAAACTTCGTGAAATAAAAAACCAAGGCAGTTAAAACACGCGTTTTGGAATGAAATATCTAGCTCACTATATTCATCAGCATCAATTTTATTCAATTGTAGAGTAACACCACGGTACAAGTTAAAATGAGACTTTTCCACATGCGCTATATTGCCACGGAAGGTTGGAGACTTAACAATTTCATATTTACAGTTGTTTCCTGCTTTTGTAACTATTGTTTTAAAATAAATTACATCAAAATCTGAACACGACGTGACATCTCTTATTTCATAATAAATGCCACGTACCTTAAGAAAATCGACATCTTGAAAATTTTGGTCTTTTTGAACAGATACAAAATCTTTGTTTAAATCCAGACTGACAACTCCAATGCCTCTTTTATGTATATATAAGTGAGGTGTAATGCTGAGTTGGAGGTTGTAAGGATAAATTTCGTTTGTCCATTCTGGAACATTGTTATCTTCGTCAAGGCCGCCACACACAAAAAAAACTACCATTGTTTCGCCACATTCTGTATATATCAGTAGTACGAGAGTGCAACTTTCGAAAAAATAATGTTTGTTATCATCAAATAAAATAATTTTTGAATTCAACAAATTATACCAAGGAGTAATAAGTGAAACATCGTTTGATTTATGAACTTTTGAAATTGCGTCTGTACTCAAAATTGTGACAACACGCTTTAAAGATTTAAGACAAAAAATAGCAGTTGAATCTTTAGTATTACCTTTACATTTTTTCGTGGGTGCATCGAATTGTCTACCGTACACCCACGTAAATGAAAGTTTAGGGACATGCGATAAAGTTACTTTTCTGTGATGAGGAGTAGCCATATCAGATTTTAATGTATTGTTATTCTTTATTTTCTTTTTTACTCGCTTTTCGATGTTCCTTGCAGCGCAATCAAAATTTTTTTTGTGCAGATCAGACTTTTAACTAGAAATTATATATATATAAAAAAAGTTGAATTTATTGAAAAACACCTTTTGTACCTACAAATGTGTTTTGGTATTGTTATAAAAGGTTTCAGGCAATTCCACATATTCTATATTTTAGAACAAGTTATTAATTAATAATATATATATTATTGAGTGATAACTTGTTCCACATTGTAACCACAATTTAAAAAAGTATATAATATATATAATAGATTAATTCATACCATATATTCACATTATGACATATACTACTTATTACGTTATGATATTTATTATTTATTGCATAAAGACATATTTTTTTTATTTTTTATTTTAATTCACCTCCTCAAGGCCGAGAAGGCCACTACAGACGAGGAGGCTACTTATTTGTGGTTATAACCCTCTCTCAACTCTATAACTCCAAAACACGAACCTTGACGAGCAAGGCCGCTGCGCGGAGAAACGAGTTGAGCGCGGTACTACCAGGGACGTGGTGGGGATCGAACTCGGAACCACTCGTTTATGAAGCGAGCGCTCTACCACTACACCACTACCGCATATGTAGCGTATATTCATTCATATCTAAATTCATTCATTAACTGTAAATAAAAAAAAAACATTTATTCATTTCAATCTTCATCTTCATTTTTACTATTTTCAAATACAATTTCAGAATGACTTTCATGCAAGGGACAAATTTTGTTTTTCTTATTGTGTCCTTCCTGTTGACATTTTAAACATTTAACAACTATTGAAGAAGGAAGAATATTTTCTGTATAACAAAATAGCTTGCATCTCATCAAATGAATAATTGTATAGAATCGATTTTTGCAAAGATTAGGATGTGAAATCTCATAATACTTTACTTGCTTATTTAAATGTTCTCCTGCATTAGCATTAAAGTATCCATACCCCCAATTAAATAACTTGGAATATGTTTCCATTAATATACCAAGATGATTTCTCAAATAATGCATATATGGCATTTTCGAAATTTTATTTGTTCCAGCATTATGTAGAAATAGCTGAAAATATGCCTCTGCTCGAACATTGAAGGATTTTATTCGATCAGGATCATGGTGAACGGAACGAACATCCCTGTAAAAGTTGATATACTGCATGTTAATATATGTATATAAGAAAATAATAGTTTTAACTAAAGAATATTATTGGTATTTCCAGCATTAAGTCAACTTAATCAATTTACTAAAGTTACTTATTACTAATAACTATAAAATTAAAAAAATTAAAATAAAAAATGTACTGAGCCAAATCAGCCCATGCATAGTAAAGTTGAAGGATATGTCTTAATTTTTGACTTTTTTGAGACTGCCATGAAACACTTTGATTCTCAACAAAAACAGTAAGGAAAGTATCTATATTTGCTTCTAAGATTTTGCAATCATTTCCAATCATTCTCAAATTCTGTGTTCCATCATAATGTTTCTTTTTGCTAAAAATAGTTATGTGCAGTATTAGATTGAATGATTATGAAAACCATTTTGATTTTGTCCATTGAACTAAGTAACTAATAATATTTTATTATATACACTATTAATTAAATAATATATTTATATAGTATATTGTGCTAAATTTCAGCATAGGTAAAACAAGAAAACATGTAGCACTTCTTAAGACTCCCACTTATCAATAACTGGAACTGTTTACAATTAACTAAATATTTTATAATTTCTGTACTCAAATTTAAAAAAATTATAAAATAATGACTAAAAATAAAATAATATCTACACATTATATCACACATAAATCAATAATGATATATTTACCTTTTCAAATAACAATCAAGTTGAAATGCTAAATAGGAACACCCAATCTTTCTCAATCCTTCAGACAAAAGGTTTTCTTGTGAACGCTTACTTACTACATCAAATAAAAATTTCCAAAGATATCTATGTTGTGCCAAAATTAAATGCAAGCCACATGGTGGCATGAAATCAATAATCCTTCAATTAACACTGTTCCCTGAAATAATAATGTTTTAGAACACTTTTTATAATTTTCATATTTCAGAAGTATCTAAGTGTGTTATTATAAGATTCTTGTTATAAACATAAAATTAAAATAATAAATTCTTTTTTTACCCATTGTCCATAGTTGTCAGCAGTAAACTTCTTATAATGTGCTGAATCTTTGTTTGGTCTAGGGCCTAGCTCAATCCTTGCATGTTCCCCACGTTCTTGTATATCAACAACCAATTGAATAGGACCAATCTTTTTATTTACAGTGGTCCAGTCATAAATTAGCAACTTGCAATGATTGCAACCATATGTTTGATTACTGGAGCATTTATTAATAACTTCGTTAACAAAACTAAAATCTGCAACTAGATATAAAATCACTATAAAGTGTTCAGTTTTAAAGAATTAAAGTTTTGCTATTTATGTCAAACTTTTCATAAAGAGTATTATTCCTCAGAATTAAGAAATCTCTTATCGCTTGTTGTTGTTAGACAACAACATGAGCATGTTGAATTAGACCTACATCTATATTAAGACAGTATTTTCTAAGGTTGTCATATGTAGGAATGTTTATATTATTTTTCTTGAGAATACCTTTTAAAACTTTATAAGATCTCTGTGAAATTTCAATTTTATCCATCATTATTGAAGCAGTTTGTTGACAATCAAGATTTTTAACAGATGTTATAAACCTAAGCCTTTCAACAATATGAACTAAGAAATCAGTATTTTCATCTATAACTTCTTCAACAATTTCTGGACACTCATTTATTATGTAGCTCACAAAACCTAAAAAAGTGATTTAAATTTTATAGATTCAATAAATAAATCAAAATAAAATATAGAACATTAGAACTACTTACTTTTTACATCACCATAGCTTGCTAACTCTACTAATGAATGAATTGTCTTATTCCGAGATTTTATAGCTTTTTTACTGAGAAGCGAACTAGTTTTTTCAGCACCACATTTTCTTATATTCAGTAAATCAACTATTACACTGTTGTTGTTTTGTTTAATGTTATCAAAAGATGGTGTATCAAATTTTATTATTGGACAAGATATTTTATTGATTACTTCACTTCTATCCAAGCCAAAAAACTGAAAACCAGACCAGTTTTTAGAACTAATATACTTTAATTTTCTAAAAGCATCTTTAACAACAGAAGAGGAATGCAATGACTTGCAATCAATTAATAAGTCAGAAACAATAATTCGGTAAACAGGACCATCATCTGATTTATCAATCTTCATTGTTATAACCACATTAACATCATTCAGCCTTAATAACCTTTGTGCTTCATACCCTGGTTGAATACGACATTTAACTGATCCAATTGTTTTTATGTAAAACAAACTGTCACAATTTATCGGAGTACCATAACTTACAACACCTAACCATGAGCACAATCTTGTGTTTGTGGGGGATGATACATTAGATATAAGGGATTGATATTGTTTTCTACAATCTTCATATCCGGATAAACTTAAACGAAACTTGAAACCTTTAGAGTCTAATCCATAAAATCGTTTTCCATTGAGTCTACATTTTGTTTTTACACCAAAAAAGCAATAAACCTTACGATAAACTGATGTTGGATTAGTGCAGATATATCTTTTTTGTATATTATTATCACGCATAACTATTCCTTCATATAAAGGTTTTCCATTTAATGATTTGTTAACATTTAAAATTATAAATGATTCTTCTCCCGAATTCGACACAAACTTTCTTTTTGCTGAATACCCATTAAATGGTTATGTATCCTATGCATCACAGTCAACTTTTTCACCAAAGTTTAATATTCCTATCCATTCCATGTTTAAATAGTGAAATAAGTTTAAAATCAAGAGTTCAAAAGATATACGTTAAAATAAACCTTTTTATTTTTAGTATTTACGATAGTAAAGTATTTAAGGTAGTAAAAACTTTTCTCGCTTTTAACGCGGTATAACACAGAACAGAAATATGACAAAAACAATTATTTTATTTCAAAAATATGAATGTGATAATAAATTATAAATTTTAGTGCTTAGTAATGTAAATTTTTGATTTTCTCTAAACTTAAGGAGTTAAATTAATTTTTTTTGGCTAGAAACAGCAAAATATATTCAGAAGTACCATCAAATATAAAGCATGAAAATAAAATATCCCGAGCGGATACAAGAATATCCCGAGCGGATACACAACTTTAATGTTCTATAATTCGAAGTAAAAAGATGATATTGACATTCTTTTTTCAGCTGCAACGTACACTAATTGTTACAAAAAATAAAACAGGAAACCAAATTAAAATAAAATAAAAAGTTTTTTTTTTTTTTTAGTAAACAGAAATGAAAAAAAAAAGCGCAAAAAATCAGAAATGCACTTCCACTAACTACTGTTAAATATCGGAAAACAGATCGCCGTGGTCAGCTTTAGGGTAGTCATAAGTAGTGCAATGATAGAGTGAGTCCGAAGAAATAAAAAATTTACAGATATCTTTGCATGGTCAGAACCGCCTAAGGGAAAAAAAATAAGAAGCTGAACACGAATTAGGTTCAGAGAAGTGTTTAGAGTTGACAGGAAAACGAGTTACAAAGTTAATTTTCTGAGTAAGAGATTGAGAAATGCAGAAGTTATGGGCTTTATTGCCAGCAGGCTCAGTGGTTTTAGAGCTAATTCATTCAGTGTGATGAGCATTAAAGTCTCTCATAGCAACCATATAGGCAGAAGGAGGGCATGGTCAATTTGATCAGAAGTTTTGTCAAAAAGAGTGCCGTCTTGGGAAGGAGAATAACAAAAAGAAAGTTGGTAGAGTGAAGAGGTGCTAAGCTAATAATATATATAGTGAACAATTCATGTTAAAAGAAATATCGTGTTAGAGGTTATCCTGCACTTAAAATTAATTTAAAGCAATCGATAAAGCGATCGTTAAAACGAAAAGTTACTGTTTTCTATTAGCTTGAAATAACGATTAGAGAAAGAATTTAATAAAAAACGAGTTTATTTTAATACATTTAAAGTAGTAAAATTATTAATACAAAATTGCTGATAAAATATTAATATAAATTATTAATAAAAAGTTACTTTTCATAAGGAAATAAAAACCAGGCTTTTTTGTTGAAAAAAAAAGAAAATTTTTTTTCAACAAAAAAGCAAAAAAAAGCGGTTTTTTTCTTTTTTTTTCAACAAAATTTTCAATTTTTGTTGAAAAAAAAAGAAAAAAACCGCTCTTTTTTATATTTTTACGTTCTCATCCGTGAAGACATTAAATGTTTTATAAAGGTCCTAAAATTTCACAATAAACAAAACAAAAAAAGGTGAAAAGTTTTCCCTCGCAGAGTCTTAATTTAAATAAATAATCAAAATAGGAAATTAAGTTAAATGAAAATCGCCGCGTAAAAGAGCTTAATATCTCCTACTTTTGTTCTTGAAACATTTTTTGTGTTGCGTAATTTATGGACGATCCCTAACATAAAATGTTTGAAAAATACTTAAAAAATGTTTATAAAACGTTTCTTTTAACAGTATTTTGAATTTTATTTTTAATTACTTTAAGATAGTATAAAGTGTTACAACGTCCTTTTCAACGTTTTCAATTTCATTTTACCACATTAAAAAACATTAACACCACCCACATTAAAAGAACACCACCACAATAAATACACCACCACATTAAAAAAAACATTAATATGCTTAATTGCCTACTGATGATTAGACTTTTTTATTGAACAAACTTGTTACTCTAGTATATACTTAAATTATATGAATGTACAATTTATTACAAATACTAAGTACTAAACACAAGTAGGAAAACTCTTCTACAAGTAACACGTAGTCAAATACAAGCTTATATGAAGCAGATAAAACTTTTTTTTTAAGAAAAAAATATATATAATTTTATTTGGGACACCATGAAGAGTAATATATTAAAAGTTACGTGCAAATATAGTATTATCTTTGTTTTTCTGTTCAGCTTTTTGTTTTATTGTTATATTTAATATTTATTAAAATATCCAGCCTAAAGACTGGTTCTTTAAATGATGCTTCTTTAAGGAGATCCAAAAATGCATTGTAAATTTAGTTGGATCTGTTTTATCTTCCAAGCTTAAGCCACTCTCTCATTGTCATTAGGTCACATCTTTGTATCTTTTCTACAAATATTATCATTTTCGCTGCTCGAACAAGCTATCATCTCCAGTTCCATCAATCAAAACTCATTTTCACTTACTTGTCATTTAGACAAATTGCATATTTTTACTGTATCAGACCTTTCATGCTTTAAAAACATTTATTCATCTTTTTAAATATTTTTTTACGCGTTAATACTGTGGAACTCTCTCCCATTTAATGTTTTACCAACTCATTTAACCAATTTTTCAAGTCCTATATTTCTTTGCTATTTATCAATATTATGTGTTTTTAGTCATTCCTACCTTAATAGTTATTGCTTTGCACCCTTTTTGGGAGTGAATTAGTAAAAAAAAAAAAAAAGTGAAAAATATTTTTTTAATATTTTTTTAAATGTGTTGAAGTAAAACAAATCTTATGATATTCTATTTTTATGTTCGATATATCTTTATGTTATTTGGATTTTTGAATTTGTTATAGCTGCAAAAATGAAATTTTCCATAGCCATTTCATTTTGAGTATTTGACTTTGCAAATATAAATATTGTATATATTTTTAGGTTTGTAATTTGTACATTTTTTGAGGATTCGCTTTATTCGCTGTCTAATACTTGTGAGCATTTTTGAAAGACTGCAAACAAATGAAGTATAAAAAATGGTGGAATTTCAAAAAGATCTTTTTTTTAAACATTTTCACTCAAGTTTTAAAAGAATTTTAAAAGAACTTTTTGCAGAAAATTTTTTGTTTGAAAGAATCAAATTAGCTTATGAAAATTTTGGTGGAGATCCTTTGCAATTGCACATATTGACAACTCTTCTTATGAAACCACTTTGTGAAGAAAATAACAATCCTCTTTTTTTTTGTTTGCAAAGAAGAATACAGCACCACTTAGTCATGTTTTACAGTTTAGTACAAACTATTTATGCTGAAAAAATGTTACTTTTTTTACGAAATAATCTAACAAAGCTAGATCAATGGGGAATATTTTTGCTAAATAGTAATTCTGATATGAACAAAGCTTCAATAATATCTTTGAAAAATATAAAATCCATAAAACGAGATAGTTTTGGATGGATAATGGATAATGACAACAAGTTATTTGAAGTTATTGAAATAGACAGTGATAATGAAAGTGATTTTATCTTAATGTGCAATAATGATTCAAGTAAAATAAATGAGTCAAAGGAGAATGCTAAAAGTCCTGAAAGTAATATAAAAAAAGACGATCACATAGACGAAATAAGTAAATCGCTATTTTTAAAAGAAGAAAAGTTAGGTGTTGATTTATATGATATAATTATAACATTTAGGGATAACAAAAACCAACAGAAACAGTTCGAAGACATATACAAACATTTAGCAGGCGTTAATGAGGATCACATAGCAGATTTTATTAATAGTATTTTTGCAATGAAACTGCCCAATACAAATAAAATTTTGCATTATTTAATTACAGTAAGGGTAATTCATTCACATCAGTTTATATCTAGAACAATGTATAATATTATTTTGGATTTGTTTAATAACAATCTAAAATTTCTTCTTGAGGAATTTTTTTGTGCTGTTATCCTTAACCAAGATTTTTCCAATTGTCATGAAGATATTTTTCGAAAGCTAATCTATGATCAATATTTTGATGTTCCAAAAATAGAAATAGTTCTGAAAAATGTTATGAAGTTGAGTGCGAATCCTAACTTTAATTCTGCTCATATTTCATTATTTGATTGTCTTCTTCGTGAAAAACCAAATATTTCACAGAATGATTTTAATAGCATGCTTGTCCATTTTAGTTCTCCTTCACTAACCAGTTGTGTAAAATTAATGAGTTTGACCATTTTTTTAATAGAGACATACCCATGTCAAGTTGTTCAAAGTTACAATGCGCTGAAACATATTATTTTATTGAATAATACATTTCTCAAAAAAAATGCTAAAAAAATTCTTGAAAAATTGGAAGTAAATATATAATTTTAGTTGTTAAATTTTTGTTTGTGTAATAGATTTCTCCAAATATATAAGTATAGTGACTTATGTGATGTAAGGTTAATATTGTGTGAATTGATTTAGCCATAAAACTTTTAAGATATTTACAATAGGTTGTATTATTATAAAAGGCTTCAATATAGTATTTTAAAGAAGAAAAAAATATGAAAATTAAACAATTCTACATAGCATAATTACATACTTACAATAATATAGATAATTACATAGCCCCAAATCTTGGTGTATGAGCAGGCTACAAATTTATCTAGGCCTCTAGCTACCGGGTGTAAAATCTCCATTTTTTTTTTCCAAAATTGCAATTAAAACTTAAACAAAACAAGCAAGGTGTTGACTTGTATATGTATATAAATGTGTTGACTTGTATATGTATATAAATGTATATAAGGGGGTGTTGACTGAGGTGAAAACAACTTATATTCAGAGAGTTTTTTCTGGAAACTGTCTGGGTATTAATTAGCATTTTAAAACTTTAAGAGTGCAGAGTATATTAGGACAATGCTGACCTAAATTTGCAAAACTAAGTTTATATGTGTATATATATATATATATATATATATATATATATATATATATATATATATATATATATATATATATATATATATCAGTGGCGGATTTAGTATAGGGCGTAGGGAAGGAGGCGAGCCGTCCCCACGCCCCCCTAGAACGGTCTAACGGCGCCCCCTAAAACAATAAAAAAAAAAAAAATTATAAGATCAAATTACTGAAGACAAACCCGGTCGCCCCTATTTATTGACTTGGCCCCCCCGCGACACTAAATCTCAATCCGCCACTGATAAATATATATATATATATATATATATATATATATATATATATATATATATATATATATATATATATATATATATATAAGGGTTTGATGAAGACAAGTATACCCTAGGTGTATTTATCGATTTAAGTAAAGCTTTTGACACTGTCAATCATCAAATCCTTCTATCCAAACTGAAAAGTTATGGTATAATAAATACTAATTTGTCCTGGTTTGATAGTTACTTGACTAATAGAAAGCAGTTTATTTCATATGATAGCGGAAAAACGGAATATAAGTCAATCACCTGTGGTGTTCCTCAAGGATCAATTTTAGGACCACTTTTATTTCTCGTTTATATTAATGACTTATATAAATTTTCTAACATTCTAAACTTAATTTTGTTTGCAGATGATACAAACTTGTTTTATTCTAGTAAAGATATCAGTAAATTATTTCAAACAGTAAACAAAGAACTTGAAAAATTAACCCAATGGTTCAAATCAAACAAACTATCTTTGAACATCAATAAATCCAAATACACTTTGTTCCATCGTCTTCATAAAAAACAAGATATTCCATTAAAACTTCCTGATCTTTTTATTGATAACGCATTATTAAAAAGAGAGCAATCAATAAAGTTTTTAGGTGTGTTCTGGATGAAAATTTAACCTGGAGGGACCACATAGGTCTAATTGAAAATAAAATATCAAAAAATATAGGTGTTTTGTACAAAGCCAAGCAGTTTTTAAATCTATCTTGTTTAAAAAACTTATATTTTTCTTTAATTCATTGCTACTTAAATTATGCAAACGTTGCTTGGTGCAGCACAAACGCAACAAAAGTAAAAAAACTGTTTAGTAAACAAAAACAGGCTATAAGGATAATTACAAACGTAGACCGTTTCTCTCACACTAAAACATTATTTAATAAACTTAATATTCTAAATGTATATAAACTAAACCTTTACCATATTCTTATCTTCATGTTTAAACTTGATAAAAAAATATCACCAATGTTATTTAATTCACTTTTTAAAAAAATAAACCACATATACCCTACCAGATTTTCAAAAAACAATTACATTCAATCCAAAACACATTATTCAGCAACCAAATTCTCAATTGCAAATCGAGGTCCTAAGCTGTGGAATACAATATTAAATAATGAGCTGAAATCTAATTATTCTTTAAACCAGTTTAAAACAAAACTTAAACAATTACTGATGATACATGAAATTGAATTAAAGTTCTTCTAAAAAGCTTTTTAAACTAGCAAACAAAAACAAAAATTAACCTACTAATTACTCTTTAATATTATATTTAATATTCTAAGCAATAGTCTGCTATTGTAAATGTATTTCTTATCTTATAAGTTTTGAATTTACAAACGATTTTTTAAGTTTTATTATTTGAAATACTAATTACTAAAAATATTGTAAAATTTTATAATTTCAATTTTTATTAAAAAAAGTTATTGTAAATTCTTTTTGTAATATTAATACTTATATATCATCTTATTTTACTAATCAGTTCTTAAATATAAATACTCTTTGAATTACTAAATATTTTAAACGTTATATATTTTATTTTTTACATTTTGTTAAAATATTTTATTTGATGAATATGCATTTTTTTGGGGGGGGGGCTTAATGATAAGATGAATTTTGTGTTCTTCAAGCCCCAGTCATGTAAATATTTGTTTTTATAAATTACGAGTGTAAATTATTTTCAATCGGCAAATACAATACTACTACTATATATATATATATATATATATTCATATCGTTACAAAAATTTTAAACAGATGATAAACTACAAATGAACTCTTATTTAGAACTGAATTTATCTAAAGCCCAAAAACTAAATGCTTCCAAAGAAGCTCGCTTACAGTTATTTTAAAAGCTGTATTTTCACTTAGGGGCGATTCTACCCCCAAAGAAAGCAATTTTCAAGTTACAGTCGGTTTTATAGAGGAATATAGTCGACTAGTCTTTAACACATTTCAGTAGAGTGATTTTTAATGTTAAGGACTTTGGAAAGCAGTCGGCAATTTTTAACGATTCCTTTCCACCTCCCCCCTCTCATTTTATTCCTAGAATCGCTTCTGTATTCACTCAGCTTATTACAGTAGTATTTCGTGGCGCAGAAGAAATAATTAGTCTAAAAAGTCATATAAGAATTTAAACATTAAGATATTGTGCGATAAAATATCTTTCATATATCATCATATTTAACTTTAAATTTGAACTAGTGCTAGGCTCAAACTTCTTGCCGCCCTTTGTGCAAAATTGTTTTGGTTGCTTTTATAAGCTTGTAAATTACATGAAAAAATATAACAAGACAAATTAAAAAAAAATACAAGTCAATGAAATGTTTAATTTACATGCATCATAAAAAAGAAGTTTTTATTTTCATGGTTTTTTGTTTAGTTCAAAATTACAAAATAACAAAATTTCCACCCCAATTTCCTTGCCGCCTTCCTGTGGTGCACAACCATTTAGGGAACCTTGAGTTACCCCAGAAGTTACCAGAAAAAAAATTGTGGTATCACAATCAAAAAAACTTAAAAAAAAAAAAAATTCTTGGATACCACAACCCTAAGTTTTGTGTTGTTCCTCGTCTATATTAATAATCTTCAAGATTTTTTCTTTAAGTTTGTGTCAGTTGTTTAGGTAAAATCAGGGACTCAAAACCAAAATAATAGATGCTCTTTGCGTTAAAGGACGAAAAAAAAGTTGTTGTTTTTTTTTCTATTGCGTTACAGTGTTTTCTAGTGTCTATATAGGCCTTGTTATATAGAAATGACGTATTAATAGAATCTATTATAAATAGACTAGCAACAAATAGTTGGCAAAGCAAAAGTGTCGGTCAAATGTCGGTTTATATAGTGAAATGAAATAAATAAAAATACGCCAACAATTATAACGCGCTTTCGTTTATATTTTATTATGTGGTAGCGTTTTTGTAGATCAAAGGCGTTGTCAATAGCTGAAATCCTTATGAGAGTTAAACTTTCAGAGTCTTATTCTGAAATAATTTTACAAAATAAACTAACATGTACCCGACATTTTCGCTTAGTTTAACTTTTTCGTAAATATTTTATTACCCGTAAAAATATTTACTTTTAGGAAATACAAATGGATTTTATGTAATTAAGAACATTTTTTGTGTTTGAAAATTTTTTAATTGGCATGTAATTTTGTTTAATAAAAACTTGCTTAGTGATAGTAATATATATGAGCTGTGACTGATAATACGGTGAGTATATTAAGTAGACTTAGACAGCTATATCTTTATTCAGCATAGTTACACTATTTAAAATCCATATAACAAGTTGGCATTCAAAGAGTTTCCTGTTAATAGTATCATTGGTTGAACAAGATCTATTCCTAAAGTGTTGATTTTTTAAAAGATGATTATTTGCATTTAGGAAATTCTTAATTAAATCTTGCACAACCCTTTCTAGAATTTTACAAGGTACAAATGTAAGTGAAATTGGACTATAATTTAACAGCGACAATTTTCTTTATTTTTTAAACTGAGGACTAATATTAGCTGATTTCCTAAGAGCAAGTAGTTCACTAAGCTCCATGGAAACTCAATGGAATTATTTTTTATCTAAAATATTCGGGTTTTTATTTTATTAATTTCAATTTGTAAAACTTATAATAACTGTCTAAGGTTGCGTCATATGGCAATTTCATGTAAAATTTTTTAAAATTTGTAAAACTTATAATAACTGTCTAAGGTTGCGTCATATGGCAATTTCATGTAAAATTTTTTAAAATTTGTAAAACTTATAATAACTGTCTAAGGTTGCATCATAGGGCAATTTCATGTAAAATTTTTTTTCATAAAATGTTAATCTAAATGTCAGATTTTGCTAATTTTTATACCACTCAAAAATTTTTACACCACTCAAAGATTTTTACACCACTCAAATATTTTTCCACCACTCAAAGATTTTTATACTACTCAAAGATTTTTACACCACTCAAAGATTTTTATACAACCACCATTTTTACAAAGATTTTATCATTTAATTCCGATCAGTTTTAAAGATATAACTTTTTTAACTTTGATTTTAACCGTCAAAAGTCCGCCATTTTAAAAAATGATTTTGGCCTTTGTTTCTATTCTGTATGCAGTGGAAAATAGCAAATATGTACACTTATATTAAATATTTGGTTATTAGCCATGGAAAATCCCCCTGTGATGGTGTAGGTAGTAACTAACGCCCCATCTTTGTTCTTTCCAAATTTTTTAAATTTTTAAGAAAGAGTTTATATTCAACAGAAAGAGTTAATATTCCAAATTTTCATGATTTTGGTTTAATAATCAGTTTAGTCTAAAAAAATACAACTTAAATTAACCAATTTGTACGTGAAATCACAATATTTATATTATAAATATATGATCAAAATTTTCATAATTTACATTATGTCAGTTATTTAATATTAGGAAGTACAGAAAATAGTAGTTTGCAACGTCTTTATCTTTGCCCGAAAATGAGCCATTCATTTAATCAATATTTTGAATCCCTTCTTTTAATCAAAACAATATTCTATTGAAATGAGAATTCTAAATATATACGAGCTAAATGTATTTAATATTTTATGTTTTCTATATATATATATATATATATAGAAAAATAACTTATTCTTAGCCGTTTTCGAAAAACTTTGTTCTCTGAAATCTATCAATAAATACGTTTTGATAAGATTAATTTTTAAAACGAACTTTTTAAGTTTGTTTGAGAAATTTTGTCAAACAAACTTTAATCAACTTTGTATTGACACCGTCCTTGCAAAGGACACCGTCCTTTGCAAGAAATTTTTTTTCGTCCTTTGCAAGAAATTTTTTGCCGAATTTTGATTTTGATCTACCTACCTAATTTTCGCTATTTTAAAAATAAACTATAAAACCTTATTCTTTTATTTGATAATATATTGAGTTATTATTAATAGCTTAAGTTTAAAAACTTATCATTGTTTACGTTTATATAAAGTTTATTCTTAGTTAGTTTGTACTTACTATACCTTATACTTTTTTCTTTACTAATATAAATGTTGGTTGAGGGGAAAGTCTTTACTAATATAAATGTTGGTTGAGGGGAAAGTCGAGTAGCCTCGGACACCTCTTTTTAACCCGTTTGACACAAATTTTAATATATAGTTAGTTAGCATTGGACCTTTCTCTCAACGCATTAAAAAAAAATTGCTTTCAAAAATTGCCTCTGATAAATAAGTATTGGGAATGAAAATGTCATCTAAATGTCATAATTTAGAAATACAAGCATTTGCTTTTTACTAATGAAAATAAAGACTTTAAAAACACTTTTTTCAAATCTTAGGTCTTTTTATTGGATTTAAATGAATTACTATTATGGTTTTGTATTATATTAACTGTGTTATTATTTATACAAAAAAGTTGCACATTTTTAATATGTAAATGGATTAAGTTGTCTGGAACCACCCTCAAAACATGTGTCCAATACCACCCTCACACCTCATTCACAAATTTTAAAACCAGTGAATTAAAGTATTAAACAAATTTTTTAAAAAAACTATTGTAAATAAAAATGTCTCTTTAAGTAATAAAAAATTATTAGTTCACATAAAAATTAGATACAATAATATCTCAATCAAATATGATACATCGCTCTTCTTCATCGATGATACATCGCTCTTCTGATGGTAGTAAACAATATCTTGCACTCCCAGCCAATCGCTTCAGCATATTATGATAAATATTTTACGTACGCCAGATTTTCACTCAAATAATGTTTTTTATAACTGTAATTTAGCTGTATTAAGCTGTAAATCAAGTGTCCGGAGTTATCTACCGTTAAGGCTACCTGATTTTCCCCTAGGTCTATAGACGTAAATAATATATGTATATATATAATATTCTAAATATTATATATATATATATATATATATATATATATATATATATATATATATATATATATATATATATATATATATATATATATATATATATATATATATATATATATACTAAATTATATATATATATATATATATATATATATATATATATATATATATATATATATATATATATACTAAATTATATATATATATATATATATATATATATATATATATATATATATATATATATACTAAATTATATATATATATATATATATATATATATATATATATATATATATATATATATATATATATATATATATATATATATATATATATATATATATATATATATATATATATATATATATATATATATATATATATATATATATATATATATATATAACGTCTGGTAACGTCTTTAAGATTATTGAGTCCTTTCTTTCCAATCGTAGTATAAAAGTTGTCGTCGATGGACAACACTCTTCTTCACATCCTGTAACTTCAGGGGTTCCTCAAGGTTCAATCCTTGGCCCTATACTCTTTTTAATTTACATTAACGATCTTCCAGATATTCTCACATCTAAGGTGGCATTATTCGCTGACGACACTACCATTTACTCTTGTCATGATAAGAAGCCTACACTCTCTGATTGCTTGGAGGGGGTATCTGAGCTTGAAAAGGATCTCACTTCTGCTACAGCATGGGGCTCACAGTGGCTGGTGAACTTTAATTCAGATAAAACTCAATTTTATTCGGCCAATCGTTATCGTAATAATTTAGATCTTCCTTTATTTATGAATGGTAATGTACTAGATGAGTCATCTACCATTCATCTTCTAGGATTAACTCTTACTTCTGATCTTTCTTTTAAACCGTATATCAAATCCATTGCAAAATTAGCATCTATCATCATGCTAAGGTTGCATCTCTTTATCGAGCTCGACACTTTCTTACTCCAGATTCTATTCTCTATCTCTATAAATCTCAAATCCGTCCCTGTATGGAATACTGTTGCCACATCTGGAGCGGATCTTCTAATGATGCTCTTTCTCTTTTAGACAAGGTGCAAAAACGAATTGTAAACATAGTTGGACTTGCTCTGGCAGCCAATCTCCAACCTTTGTCACATCGTCGTAATGTTGCTTCTCTTTCTCTTTTCTACAAATACTATAATGGGCACTGCTCTAAAGAGCTAGCGTCCCTTGTGCCATCTACTAAAATTCATTCTCGTGTTACTCGCCATTCAATTAAGTCTCATCCTTTTTCTGTGACTGTTCCTAAGTGCTTCAAAAACTCTTATTCTTCTAGTTTTTTTCCTCGAACATCAGTTCTTTGGAATTCGCTTCCTTCATCTTGCTTTCCTGATTCATATAATTTGCAATCTTTTAAGTCATCAGTCAATCGTTATCTTGCTCTACAGATTTAGTCTTTTCTCTTCCAGTAACTTCCAACTCTTATAGTGGTTGCTTGCAGCCTTGTTGAAAGTGAAGATGTTAAAAAAAAAAAAATATATATATATATATATATATATATATGTATGTATATATATGTATATATATATATATATATGTATGTATATATATATATATATATATATATATATATATATATATATATATATATATATATATATATATATATATACATAATTTAGTATATATATATATATATCATATTTTATACATATATGTATATATATATATATATATATATATAATTTAGTATATATATATATATATATATATATATATATATATATATGAATGTATATATATATATATATATATATATATATATATATATATATATATATATATATATATATATATATATATATATATATATATATATGTATATATATATATATATATATATATATATATATATATATATATATATATATATATATATATATATATATATATATATATTATATTTAGAATATTATATATATACATATAATATTTACGTCTATAGACCTAGGGGAAAATCAGGTAGCCTTAACGTAAAAGTTAAATAAGTGTTTTTTAGTAAAAACACTTATTTAACTTTTGCGCTCTTCAACAGCATGTTTCACCATCAGTAGGTTCATCAGGAAGATGAACTTCCTAATGAACCTACTGATGGTGAAACATGTGTTTTTACTAAATTATTATTGCTCTGTTCTTTAAGAACATTGAGCACTCTATTTGTAGAATACACTAACATAATATATATATATATATATATATATATATATATATATATATATATATATATATATATATATATATATATATATATATATATATATATATATATATATATATATATATATATATATAACATTCTAAAGATAATATTCTCATGATCCTTCTCCAGTTTGTGTATCAGACACATAGTTTGTATATCATATAATTCTATAAAAGTTTTTAATTTTTTTCAAATTTTTCATCTTTGTTAAAAGCTTAATTAAGGTTCTGACGACAAGATCATTATAATCTTCTTTAAGATAACTTGTTTATACATTTTGTATTGTTTATCATTTTATATTTGTTATATTGTTGATCGTTTTATATTTGCTGTATTGCGTATCATTTTATATTTTGTGAATATTTAATATATATTTTACTATTAGCTATGTAAAATTGCACAACAGCCAACAAATATAAACAAAAAAAGTATTATTTAGCTACCAAAATTTTAATAAGCAAAAAATGTTTTTTTTTTTAAATCTTGAACAAAAACATATAATGTTAATAAGTCCTTTCAAGTTTTAAAGTTCTTAAACAACTATCTTATAAATATTTCTCTAAATTATCGTTAAATGATTCGTTTATCTCAGAAACTCGTCAAGTGACATTTTTTCAAAAACGATTTTTTTATCAATTATGAAAGGTCAAATTTAGTCACACCTTCTTATGCAAAAACGCGTGAACTCGTAAGCTACTCAATGGTTGTACTTTGTTTTGAAATTAACGTTTATTGCAGAAACCCGTCAAGTGAAATCACACGGCAATTTTCTGCAGTAAATTTTGTATTTTGTTTAAGTAACATGCAAACAAAAAAATCTGAAATGTACATTTACCACTAAAGTGAGGTCAATCTTCAGGAGAGATATGATTCATAATACTAAATTAATAAAAAACTGAAGTTTTTTGTGAAACTAAGGATCTAATTCTTGAAAATGATTTTTTTGTTTTGTCCTTCAGCACAAAACAAAAATAATTGTTGAGATTCTTGTTGAATCTTCGTGGTAAAAGAATATTCAAAACTGTTTGTCCCTATGTTCTAGTCAGGGGTCATTCTTACACTATGATTGAGGCTGTGGCTGCATTAAAGTTGTTGTGCAAAGAGTTGACAAAGTTTACACATCAAATCAATATGCTAAGATGATTCTTAAATAAAATCAATCATGGTTTACTGTTCACCAGCAAAAAAATGATTTGATCAACACTTTTAATATCTAGTGGCTACATTTTTACAAAAAGTCTAAATGAATAATTTAATTTTTTATCAGAAGTTTTATCTGAAACTTCGACTCAAATGAAACTTCTGCAAAGGTTATTCAAAAGAAAGACAGGATTCCTTTTAAAGTAACCATCTACAAAGACTTTTATTGTAACAAAATTGACCGAGGAAAAGCGGTTCTTAAGCACTTTATTAACGGTTTGGCCAAGTATACTACAAGTTATGAATATTTTAATAACAAAATCCTAGAGTGTCTTACGAACCAAGCACCTTGTAGCATAGATGCATGACATTGAGTTTGAAAAAAATTCGAACAATAGGATTGGCTCTTTTGTCTTCAACTATGTTTTTATTCAAACAATAGGCTTGTCTCGTTTGTCTTTAATTCTTTGTTTATTAAAAAAAATAGGTTTATCTCGTTTATCTTGATTATTACTTTATTCCAACAATAGGCTTGGTCTATATGTATATAAATATAAAATATGTTTAATGTTATAGTATGTTTTATGTTATCTCAATCAGATAACATAAAACAAAAAGATAGGATCAAAGACAAATGAGTAATTTGTCTTTGATTATGTCTTTATTTTGTGTTCCTCAATTAACTTACATTTCAGCTTTTTTTTGTTTGATTTTTAATAAACTTAAACATAAAGATAACATTCTTTTTTTATTTACAACTGCTTTTCAAATTCACTTTTAAAGTCAACAAATTCTTACCTTTTTTTAATAAATTCTTACCTTTTTTTATTTAGGTAAGAATTTTTATTTTATTCCAGAAACCCGTCAAATAAAATGTTTTGTTAAAAAATAAAAATTTTAAAACTAACAACAAGCATTATTTCTTTTTTCAATATAATAAGAAGCATTTTATATTTTTTCTCAAACCAAATCCTTCACTTTTTTAAAAATTAGAAGTTTATTTTTCATTTTCCATAAATTGAAAAAAGTACATTTTACAAGTTTGTTTGTCAAGGGTATACGTGGGTAGCATCATCTAATTTATTAAATAACTGATTGGTTTACATGATTTGTAATTTATTATTATTATTTTTTTTTTTAATTGTTTACCTATCAATAATTAGTGTATGAAAGATGAACAAGACTAAAGTAAAGCATTTTTTGTCATCGTGATAATTAGTAAACATATCATGCTCTATTTATTGTGATAATTAACAAACAATTATTGTGATAATTAGTGAGCATATAGTACTCATAAATACTCATTAGAGTACTCAGTACTCATAAATGAACAATTATTGTGATAGTGAGCACATAATACTCATAAATTCAAACTACTCACACTTTATCAAAAGCTGAAAGAATTTTATAATTAAATGCAGAGCCACTTTTAAAAGCATTTAATCTATCAAACTAATATTTCAACATTTAACGTTTATGATAAAATATAAACTCGGAATTCTTCAGCTACATTTCTTAAAAAATTTCTTTCATATTAGCAAAAATAAGTATGACACAAGAGGAGAAGGAAACAGCGACGGATTCAGTATTTTTTGGTGTTTGAGAGGTAATTTCTAAGACATGGAGCAAACTTCAAACATTTTTATGTTTATATTTATGTCAAATAACAATGCTTTGCAAAAAAGTGAGATAATTGGATGCTGGGAACAAAAAGCCCTAAATTTTCATCCCCTCTGATTTAAACATGAGAGCAATAATTTGATAAAATAATTTTTTTGCTATTCTTAACTAAATTCATATTAATCGAAAAACTTCAAATTTCATAGTATTATCTCTTAGCGTTCAAAAATTATGAGGCTATGAATTGTGACCAAAAATTATGAACCCCCTCAACTTGAGGGGGTTACAAATTTTATATGGTCATAATTTTTAAACGCTTAGAGATTGTACAATAATACTTAAAATTTATCGATGATTATAAATTTAGTTGAGATAAGTTGATAAAATGGGGTCCCGCAAGGATCAATTCTGTGGGGTTCTGCACCTGTGGGGTCCCGAAAGGATCAATTCTAAGGATATTGCTTTTCCTTGTTTATATTAATGATATCTTCTCGTCTTCCAATAAACTTAACTTTGTTCTCTTTGCTGACGATACGCAAGTATCTTTTAGCCACAAAAACATTAACTTTATGTTTAATACGATTAATCAAGAGCTAGAAAATCTAAACGAATGGTTTTTCATTCGTTTAGATTTTCTAGCTTTTCATTCAAACATTTCCCAATATCAATTTATTTCTATAAACCACAAATACCAAACTAAGTACTGAATTAACAACTTTGTTATTCCAAAAACTTTATTAAAACAAGCTGACTTCTCAATATCTTGCCGAGGGCCGCGATTGTGGAACTCGATTCTAACAAGTAATATAAAGACTATAACTTCCATTCTACATTTTAAACGTACATCGAAACAATACATATTCAGTTTCGATTATAATTAATTACTTACTTACTTTTAAAACCTTTGTTATAACCTTAGTTACTTAATATCTTATATATTGACGTAATACGTTTTTTATTTTATTTTTTTCAATAAGTATTTTCTTCAATTTTTATGGATTTCAAAGTTATGTTATTATATTATGTTATTATATTAAAAAAAATAATAATAATAATAATAAATAAATAAATAAAAAACTAATAAAAAAAAAAAAAAGTTTATGCATGTGTATAATATACAAGATTATATCTAAATTTGTTACAACGGGGCTAGATGATAAGACCATGTCTTCTGCCAGCTCCAGTCGGAATTTTTTAAAACTTTTATATTGTTATGTTGTAAAACATTGTAAAGCATATTACTAAGGACAAAATAAATAAATAAATAAAATAAATAAATTAAAAAAAAAATAATGATAATAATTTTTTGAGCAAAAAAATTATTTTATCAACATGTTGCACTCATCGTTGGGGCAGGGGATAGAGAGGTTATCAAAAATTTTTTAGGCTTTTTGTTCCCAGCTACCAATCATCGCAATTTTTTGCGAAGCTTCATTGTTTGACATAATTATCAAAATACAAATCTTTAAAGTTTGCTCCATGTTAACGTGGTGTTTGAGATAGCTAACTGGATGTTAGCTATCTCAAACACCAAAAAATGCTGGATCCGTCACTAAAAGGAAACTTTAAATTACTATTTCAAAAAACAAGTCTCTCTTGCTTTTCTATTTCATATCGTAATCCTTATCTGTATAACAAAGTAATTTCATGAAATATTAAACTTACACAATTGAATAACCTGAATTCTCTTAAAACATTATTTAAAAATCTCATCTTAAACACAGTTAATTTTATGCACTTTTACTAATCAAAAGAATAAAAACGAAAAGCCAATTAAACCTACAAAATAGCTTAATAATATTTATAAATACAAAAAAAAGTAGAACAGATAGCGAAATTCTGCCAACAATTTTTATTATATGTTTTTTTATTTAGATTTTATTAAACACCCACTATACAAGTAAGGTAAGTAGGTCTCTTTCAGATGACGTGCATCTGTAAGAGACCTATTTAAAAAGAGTTTCATACGAGATAAATATTAAAAATTTTGGAATTTTTTTTTTCTTTTTTTTTTTTTTCTTTTTTTTAACGTGATCATCTAGGAAATATTTTTTTCAAGAATATCATTGAAGATAGTTCTCTGTTCTTTTGAGTTCTAGCACTCAACTGCACATTTTAGAATTTGATGATCCGTATCAGGAATTAAATTTTTGAGGCCGATGATTTTTAATTTTTTTTTACTTTGCAATATTGTCTCCACATTTATTTCATGATTATTGCATAACCCTTTTATACTATCTAAAAAAGGTTGTGGGGCTGTTTTGTTTTTCAGCTGCGACTTAATAATATCATATGTCATTTTATTGTTCATCAGGCGAATAAATAAGTTTAGATTGTTTTGTTTTATAATAATTGATATATCTTCAATATAAAATAAGGTATGAATATAGTTTTTGCAATGTTTTGAAACGTTGAGGAGTGACTATATAAAGCTTTTGCATTAACATTTTTTTATGTTCAATCAGCTCAAGACCATACGTTAGTGTTGGAACAGCTAAAGTTTTATATAACTGGACAATGGAGTTTGGGTGAGCAAAACGGATTCCTGATTGAATTAAGGTTGGATTACCGTCCGGAAATTAGATATTCGGTGATCAATGTTTGATTTATTAAGAGAAGCAAAAGGTGAACTTTTTGTATCCCATGTAAAGCCTAGATGACTAAATTTATCATGAAGTTTTATTTGTTGGTGGTTGAGAGTTATTGCGTAGTTTTTAATTTGCTTATTTCCGGTGAGCAGGAACTCGGTTTTGTCTGCATTCAAGTTATGCAGTTTTTGTTTGTGTACATATTACATATATTAATAACCTTTTGTAGGCCAAAGAAGGTGGAGCTAAAGAGTATAATGTCATCAGCATATGAAATGGAACTGGTAAATAATAGCAGATATGACCCAAAAATAATCTATTCTTGCAAGCAAAAGCAAACAAGAAACACACGATCGCATCCGTCAACTTGAAAAAACTGATAATCAAACTACAACAGATCCTAAAGTAACCTGCAACACTCTTAACGAATATTTGCAATTAGTTTTCGATCTATTCTTGGGCCACTCCTGTTCCTTATCTACATTAACGATTTGCAAGACAAAATACAACACCACTTTAAAATGTATGCAGGTGGCTGTAAAATAATAGATAACTATAAAATCAAACCATGACATCATAAAACTCCAAACCAATATCAACGAAGCAGTTAAGTGGTCGCACACATGGCTCATGTCATTTAATGTCGAAAAGTGCAAAGTCATGCACACCGGGCGCAGCAACAAAAAAAATCGACTGCAATTTATACAATGATTAACCTGGACGGCCAACTGCACCAGCTATCATGCACGTCATCTGATAGAGACCTAGGCGTTTTTATAACGAGCAATCTAAAAGTTAAAAAACAAGTCTGTGCGGCTGCATTAGCTGGCAACCGAATGCTTGGCAGGCTCAAATAGGCTTTTCGAGGAGGAGGAGGTTCTGTATTATGAAGCACAGTGTATATTTCGGACGTTTTATCCTAGAATTTGCATTGACATTGAGCGTGGACACACTAAAGTACTAAAAGCACAACTTGTCCGACTGCGCTGAAAGAAGCAACTTCTTCACCAACCGTATTGTAAGATTATGGAGTTCTTTAACCCAAAATGCGGTAGACGCAAATAACTTGAACAATTTTAAACACGAACTTTCTCTGCTACGGCATCTTCACTTAAGCTGAAATTGAAAAACTGTATTTTCATAACAGAGAGGCCTGGTGTGCCGTTCTTTATCAAAAAAAAATTGCAAATTTATTTTTGAACTTGAATGAATAAACCTAACCTATATGCTACAACACCCGTATACTTTCCATTAATTGATATACCTACGACGCTTTCGTTTTGTAAAGTTTCTAGTAGGTTTTGAGTATAAATGTTATACAAGTAGGGTGAGAGAATAGATCCCCGTCTCACTCCTTGCGTTAGATAGAAAGGATATGATTTGCAATCTAGACAAGAAACAGAAGCACTGCTTTCATAGTATAATGACGATATGGTATTAACAATATACAGAGGGAGTTTTTTTTATCATTGTACTGTCTCTCAAACAGAACGTCCCAGTTGCAGCTGTCAAACGCTTTTTCAGCATCTAGGGAACAGAGATAGACAGGTGAGTTATTGTTGTGCAGGGTTTAATTGTTTCACTAATAACAAATTTAGCGTGTAGGGTTGAGCTATTTTTAGTTAAACTGAATTAAAGAGGATGAGTTTCTTTTTTTTTTTGGAAAGATTAGTAGGATAAGATATTCTATTAGTTTCGTAAAGATTGGAATGATGCTAATGTCGCAGTAGTTTATTTGGATCAGTTAAGGATTTTTTATACAATTTAGCGAGTGGTATTATAAGTGAAGTAGACACCAATTTTGGGGTCTGTCCATGATTAATAGAAAAGTTAAAGAAGTTTCTGAGCCATTCTGTTAGTGCTTCACAGTTCGAATTTTTTAAATGTTCAGCTGATATTCCGAAGGCGTCCTTGGATTTGTTTAATTTCTCTCTTTAATGAATCATATATTCCATGAGGAAAAGATTGAAAGTTGCCAAGAACAATAAATTCAGCAACACTCTCGTAGTTATTGATAACACCTGAAATTATATCCAACTGACTCTTGTAATTCTTCAGTGATGTTTGATTATTGCGCGACGATGAATAATAAATGCCAATAATAACATATTAGTCTAATTTTTTTAAAAATTTATTGCGAAGACATGATCATCTTCATATAGAATAATAATATTTTGAAACAAATGTTTCCGAATAAAAATACGTTTCCTAAATCCATTTTGATCTTTGATAATCTTCCTGGTTTCCGTTAGTTTCCAGATTTTGAGATATGTTTTTTTTGGTATGGTTGAACTATTATATTGTTATCCCATAAAGCAGGGTTAAATATCATATTTTTTTCTGTGTTGTTTACGGAAACTTTGTATGATCTATTGTATTCATTTTTTTTATTCAATATAACAGATAGGGGTGAGATTCCTATTTCTGTTTCTAGATAGTTTTCTAAAAAGTGTGCCTTATGTATTTTATGTTTTTTTTATGTATTTTATTCATTCTTTTATTGTAAAACTTATTTTGAATAAATAAAAAAGAACAAGTAATAATAAAAAAAGATAAAAAAATTGATGTAATTCGCGTCAATTCATTTTGTGTTGACGCTTTCAATCTGTTTATAACAGCGGACGACGATTAAAATCGTCGTCATTTTTTTGCATTTCAAATCGCGGTTTGACTGCAAACAGTAAACAAAAATTAGCATTATAGAAACCCACATAAAGTTTTTATTTGTAGAAAATGTAATGCAAACAAATAAATTGAAACAATAAAATATGCAGTTATTATTTATAAATGGCTGTTTTCTCAAAATATTGTTTATAAATGGCTGTTTTCTCTTCACTCGTCATAAGATACATACAATGGTGATCAAATGATAGATCGGTTGCTATGTGTCACATATTGTGTGTTTTTTTAAACTGTAGTTGTGAGTTTTTTTATAAACTATAGTTGATTAAAATTTATTTTTTAAATTTAACGCGAAACAGATTTTCGTAGAGCGATTTTTGTAGATTGTTATGTAAAGTTTTACAAATATTTTTAAATTTAAGTTATTTGCCATACTGACATAAAAAGTACTATAACGCGCAATTATTATGCCTTATAGACTATAATATAGTGTCTTGTGAGATAGTAATATTACACTATAGCAGTGTCTTATAGTGTCTAGTGTTGTTGCAACCTTCTCTATGAAATAATCACTATAGATACTAGTGTTAAATTGATAAATGTCATTATGGATATTAATGGTAAATTGTAGATGGAAAATTAGTTAATATGCTCTGTTTTTGATGTTTTATAACTTACTATGGATACAACATATAAATTAATTAATCATTTGTTTCACTTTATAAGGTAAATACAAAGTTTGGATAGGTCAAAAACAGTTATGTAACTGACAAAAATGTGGTGACCTACATATATTTGCTGTAAATTTGACAATGCGTTTCCTAAATCCATTTTGATCTATGATAATCTTCCTGGTTTCCGTTAGTTTCCAGATTTTGTCAGTGGAGGCTTTTTAAACATTAGAAATATTAACTGAAATAATAAAAGAAAAAAGATTACTGCCCCATGCCAAACCTTCAATCGATGAAGCTGCACTTCCTTGTAGCAGCAGGCTATAATATAGTTAATGTAGCAACACTCCCTTGTAGCAGCAGGCTGTAACATAGTTGATGTAGCCAACACTCCCTTGTAGCAGCAGGCTATAATGTAGTCGACATATGTACTGAACCCAATAAACATTCTATTTGTTTATAATAAAAAGTCTCCACTTTGAGCAAGTCAACAATACGAAAGCTCAGCAAGCAAAAAAATGAAATGATTTTACGCTGCTATTCTGCAACATTACCATATATATATATATATATATATATATATATATATATATATATATATATATATATATATATATATATATATATATATATATATATTGCACCTTGGTTTACAGACAGTTTAGAAATAGGTTTACAATGTGTTTTTGCACCTTATCTAAAAGAGAAAGGGCATCATTAAAAGATCTGCCCCAGATATGGTAACAGTATTCCATACAAGAACAGGTTTGAGATTTATAAAGAATAGAATTTGGAGTAAGAAAGTGTTGAGCATGATAGAGAGATGCAGCCTTAGTAGATGCTAATTTTCCAATGGATTTGATATACGGTTTTCAAGAAAAATTAGAAGTAAGAGTTAATCCTAGAAGATGAAGAGTAGATGACTCATTGAATACATTACCGTTTATAAATATTGAAAGATCTAAATTATTGTGATATTGATTGGCTAAAAAAAATTGGGTTTTACTGAATTATATTTCACCAGCTACTGTGAGCCTCATATTGTAGCAGAAGTGAGATCCTTTTCAAGTTCAAATATACCCTCCAAGCAATTAGAGAGAGTTGGCTTCTTATCATAATAAGAATAAATGTTAGTATCATCAGTGAACAATGCCACCTTAGATGTGAGAATATCTGGAAGATCGTTAATGTAAATTAAAAAGAGTATAGGGCCAAGGATTGAACCTTGAGTAACCCCTGAGGTTACAGCATATGAAGAAGAGTGCTCTTATACTACGATTGGAAAGGAAGGATTCAATAATCTTAAAGATGTTACCTGATACACCATAAGAAAAAAGCTTATGGAGAAGACTTATGTCAAACTTTATCAAACGCTTTAGAAATGTCAAGAGCGATGGCCTTAACCTCTCCACCTTTATCTAATGCATGATAAAACCTATCGGTTATTACTGTTAGCAAATCAGCCGTAGAATGAGAAGACCGAAATCCATATTGATGATCAGAAAGTAAGTTAATAGATTCAAGATGGGAAATAAATTGTTTGTTAATTAAAGATTCAAAAATCTTGCTTATGATTGGAAGAAGACTAATGGGGTGGTAGTTAGATGAATCAGATTGCTCTCCAGAATTTTTGAAAATAGGGGTAACAGATGCCGCTTTTCAGCAGACTGAAAAACAAGACTCTGATAAGCACTTGTTAAATAGTTTTCAAAGTATAGGCGACATCTTCGGAGAACACTTCTGCAAGACTATAACAGGTATGTTGTCCAGACCACAAGCTGTAGAAGAGCTGTTGAAGACTATGATGGAAATCTAAATTAAAGACTATGATGAAAATCTTGTCTGAAGCACAAACTATATAATTGTTTAATTGAGAATTAACTTTAGCATTGGAAGCCAAAGTGATTTGGATGTTTAATAATGGGTTAATCTGTTTAACTGGCAGGAAGGGTATGGGCATTAGAATCAAGAGTCAAATTAGAGTTAGATTTTTTTGCAAATAACTCTGCTTTATTATGGGATCAGGCTCATGAATTAGAGATTAAATGATAAAGATCAGACTTATGAATTAGAGATTAAATGTTAGACTTACTTTAGTTAATGAATTGCTGAAGGCTAATCAAAAGTCTCTAGAACTAAACACCTGATATAAGATACAAGA